>JARFJB010000616.1:0-115000 GCA_036346205.1 Vesta saturnalis | reverse complement strand
TCCTAAAACAGGGTCCGTTTCCCAAAACAGATAGCTGTTTGTCAACCGTTTGCCCCATACGAGAGAACAAAGACGATCTATTGTTCAGGTCGAGTTATATATATATATATATATATATATATATATATATATATATAAAGATTGTTATCCACATCTCAATTCTGAAATCAAGAACAAAGGCGGCCCATTGTTCTAGCCAACACTTCAAAGTCTATGCTTACAATTTTCAAGGCCACATGAGAAAAAACAAAGACGTTCTGTTATAATTTCTAAAAATAGATTCTATATAAATTCTAAGAAATCAAGAACAAAGGCGGTCCATTGTTCTAGCCAACGTTTCAAAGTGTATGCTTATAATTTTCAAGGTCACACTAGAGAACAAAGGCGATTCATTATTCTGCTCGAGTCATAAAATAGATTGTTATCTAGCTAACCTCAATTCTAGAAATCAAGAACAAAGACGATGCATTGTTCAAGCCGACGCTTCAAAGTCTATGCTTATAAATTTCAAGGTCACACGTCTCATAAAAGAACAAAGGCGTTCATTGTTTTGGCTTAGTCATAGCTTCTGAAATTCTGAGAAATCAAGAACAAAGACGATGCATTGTTCAGAATGATTAGGTTATTTAACAAGTAAAATATTTTTTACAAAACTTACAATTTATTAACCACAATATTCATCTATATATACAGATAAAAATCGATTTAAGTAAATATACATTATGGGAAGTTTGATATACTTAACATTTTGTAATACCTTTGCTGGATCATATCTATTCATTATTTGTTTCTACATTCAATTTCCTTCAACTGATTTTCGTTTAATGTGGTCCACGATACATCATCATCTTTCCTAATAGGTCATCGCTTCATTATATTGTATACTAGCATACATTCAGCTTTCCTTAAAGCCTTCATATAAGGATCCTTTTACTTTGAGACATTGTTAGAGACTTATTACAAACCTATACAAGCCCTGAGGTGTTTTCATGCATATTTCACAGTCATCAAACAGTGTTACGCCTCCCAAGTGCCCTCAAGTGGTTACCCAAATTCAGATAGACGTTTCTAAAACAGGGGTCCGTTTCCAAAACAGGGTCCGTTTTCCAAAACAGATGGCTGTATCGCAACACAGGTAACCGTTTCCTCCCATTTCAAGGTCACACGAGAGAACAAAAGCAATTCATTGTTCTGGTCGAGTTATAAAAATAGGTTGTTATCCAGCTACCCCCCACCTCAATTCTAGGGAATCAAGAACAAAGGCGATCCATTGTTCTAACCAACGCTTCAAAGTCTATGCTTATAATTTTCAAGGTCACACGAGAGAACAAAGACGATCCATTGTTCCGTTATAAGTTCTAAAAATAGATTGTTATCTCCATTCTGATAAATTATGAATAAAGACGATTCATTGTTCAAGCCGACGCTTCAAAGTCTATGCTTATAATTTGCAGGTCACACCTCTGATAACAAAGACGATTCATTGCTTTGGCTGAGTCATAGCTTCTGAAATTCTGAGAAATCAAGAACAAAGGCAATGCATTGTTCAGACTAATGCTTCAAGGTCATCTAACAAGTAAAACATTTTTATAAAACTTATAATTTATTAACCACAATATCCATCTATATATACAGATAAGAAATCGATTTAAGTAAATATACATATTATGGGAAGTGACAGTCACTTTTGTAATACCTTTGCTGGAGCATGTCTATTTATTATTTATTTTCACATTCAATTTCATTCAACTGATTTTCGTTTAATGTGGTCCACAACACATCATCATCTTTCTTAATAGGTATTCGCTTCATTATATTGATACTAGCCATACATTCAGCTTCCTTAAAGTCTTCATATCAGGATCCTTTTACTTTGAGACATTGTTCGAGACTTATTACAAACCTACGCAAGCCCTGAGGTGTTGTCTATGCATGCTTCAAGGTGATCAAGCAATTCTTAAGTTTACTATGGTAACGCCTCCCAAGTGGTTCCGTTCCCAAAACAGGTAGACGTTTCCTAAAACAGGGTCCGTTTTCCAAAACAGATGGCTGTTTCTCAACACAGGTAACCGTTTTCCCCATTTCAAGGTCACATAAGAAAAGAACAAAAGCGATTCATTGTTCTGTCATGATTCCTAAATGTTTCCCCAAATACAGATATTCGTTCTCCAAAACAGGGAGCCGTCACTCAACACAGTTTAAATTGAACTAGGTCAAAACCTAAACATCTGGTCGTGAGGGGTTAGAAATCCCAATTCGTGGAAGGTTGCATCCAAGTACAATCTGAAAGTAGTTTTATGTTATAGAAAAAGCTAAGCTTAAATCACCCCTTGGGGAATTTTTATGGGGGTAGTTTCTATAAATTCCTTAAATCACCGATTGTTAGGGTGAAGGTAGCTTTGCCAATAGTTATAGGTACTGTGTCAACGAGGCTTATCATCCAGGGTGCAATTCTGACCCTGATAAAATGATGTTTTAATGAACTGCGTCGGTTTTGAGAAGAAAGAATGACTTTTATGTTTGAAAAAAGCTGGAATAAAGTAGTGTTGGAAACCATGATTGAGTGTTAGGGTTTAAATGTCATCATTGTGTGTGCAAGAATCAGTATACTCTTGATTAGCAGCAATGACGAAAGCAGTAGTATGTAAGATAGAAAGTACAGAAAAAGCAGTAGGTGTGAGGAGCGAAAGAAGAGGTTGGAGACATTAATAAAGCAAAGAAGTAAAACACGATTTGGAGTGTTATATACTGAAAACAAAAATGATGAAGCTGCGTATAGCAATATGTACAAATAGTGTAGTAAAGCATGAAATTTTGGGAAGGATGAGTTTAAATGCATACCTCAGCGCTTTTAAGTATGTTAAAGAAGAAAATTTAAGACTGCTAAGGGTATGTTGTTATAAGTATCTCACAATTATATGTATTAGGTTTAAGTAACTGTATAATTAAAAATAAAGACTTTAAGTGTTGTGAATATGTTGTTCTTTTAAGTAGACGTAGACAGAGCTTTTGTAGCACTGGTTTCGGTATTCTCTTCTCTAACCCATAATGGTTCCTTATTGGCTCTGTATATCTGGGCGGTTCGATAAACGTGAATTTTATCTGATATCGACCTTTATCGAAATATCCCATAATGAAATGGAACCCCTGACGTACGTTGGAACGGGCTTTAAATTGGCCTATGTACAACGTATAAAAGAAGAAAAGATCAATGACAGCAATTGCAGTATAGAAAGGAGTTATATACATTTAAATTTGGTGTGCTACGTCTATATAAATGATCCCTAAATAAAAAGCAATTGGTGATTGTTTTTAATCATTAAATGGCGTTTATGCATATGTGAACTAAAATTTCTTTTATTAGTAAAGCGTTATAATGAATAATACAATGACTTTCCTTTGTATAAAGGAGATTTAAATTGATTTTTGCAAAACCTAAAAACTTAACATAAATTTCAGCCCTTTATTCCTAAATTGACTATCCTTGAACTTAAAAGAGCAAACAGTGACAGCTTGCAGCATAGAAATGGAGTTAATTTGATGTACTAATGTTTGGGTAATTTTATATAAAGGTAAATGATCTCTAAGAAATAAGAAAATCGATTTAGTTATAGTTTTAATGTTGCAGAACGCTAGATAAGGAGACCTGACTGTTTTTATATAAATGGCTTTTCATTATTAGTAAGCTTTATAAGAAGTTTTCTTTGATTTAAAGGGAATACAATAAGCTCGCATTCATAAGTAATTTTTAAAAATGTACCTTAAGGTCACACTCTGAGAAAAGAACAAAGGCGATTCATTGTTCTGGTCGGGTTATAAAAATAGATTGTTATCCAGCTACCCACCATTTCAAGTCTGAGAAATCAACGTTCAAGAACAAAGACAATCCATTGTTCAAGCCTACGCTTCAAAGTCTATGCTTACAAACTTCAAGGTCACATCTCTAATAACAAATGCGATCCATTGTTTTGGCTGAGTCATAATTGGTAAAAAATAGATTGTTATCTAAATACACCCATTCCAGGAAATCAATTTTCAAGGACAAAAGAATCCATTGTTCAAGCCGACGCTTCAAGGTCAAAGTTGTATGCCCAAGGCCATCATACACATTGCCTACGTATATTCCTCAAGATTACACAGCATTTCTTGGCTGAGCTAAGGTGTTAATTCATATAAACCAATTCTCAGGAGTACTAAATAAAATTTTAACTTTCAGGGTCACCCAAGCAATTGTTGGCTGAGTCAAGCAATTAGAAGACATTAGACTGAGCAAACAAACAACTCAGCAACTGATAACTACACTAGAAAACCTAGAAGTGTAATATATATATATATATATATATATATATATATATATATATATATATATATATATATATATATATATATATATATATATATATATATATATATATATATATATATATTACATCTCATTTAATTTCCATTTTATAAGTAAAAGGTTGTGAATTTTAGTATTCTTAGAGGATGCTTTCCTACTGCAATTATAGCACAAAGGGACTATAATTATTATTTTTATTAATTAATATTAGTTCGGAATGATGAATGTTAGAGTTGTCTTAACGAGTCAATGATGTAAAGGTTAAACTAATTTAATGATTGTGTGATGTGCATGTGTTTAAAGAAAATATGTTATATTCAGCAACATTTGAGAAACACCCTCCCATTGATTTGTATTCGGCAAAAGTACCATATGTAAAGCACTTCAAACATAAGAAAATTGCACTTAACATAAAGTTGAAAGTAAGATTTTCAAAACTGAATTTACTAGTTTTAGTTGTTTACAGTGAACGGGTATTTCATTAAACCTTTTCCTATACTATCGACTTCAACATCCCATCCAGCACTTTGGACACATGCTTATGTTCATCTATCCTGCTCCCGCAAGACACTAGTTAAAAATACACCTTTTAGCACATTTAGTGTATTTATTTTGACGCACCCTAGCCAAAGCACTGTTTTTACCACACATAAAACGTATACCACCACTAACTTTTTTGATACACTACACTTGCCACGTTGGATCGCTTGACCAAATTTGGGGTGGTAATGCTAAGAAACAAAAATCAAATTGAGGAAATTATTTAAAGTATGTTTACCTGAATTTTCAGAACTCCAGCTCTCAGCCTTTTGTCTTGAAACCACCATTTTCCACCGCATTAAATTCGTTTCTATGGGTAACGAGCGGATCATCACGCACAACTTCTTGCACTGAATTGAAAAGCAGGCATATGAAGGCATCGCATTGTTCATGAGGAAATGTACAATGCTAGCACAGCAAAACGTTGATTAAACGAATGTATAGTAAAAGGTGTTTTACTATTTTAATGTATATAAAACCTTTCTGTAAGCTTTAAAGAAAATTATCTAATTCAATGAAGTATACTAAAGTAGATTTTTACATATAATTAAAAGCGTGTTTACAAATGTTATTTAAGCACCATTTGTCCTTAAATCTATACATTGCACACGTTATCCAAATACGAATGGGGCTGTCAATTTAAAAGCTTAATTGTTAAGATACATTTTTAAAAATTGCATATGAATGCAAGCCTATTGTATCCCCTTTAAAACAATGAAAACACATTGTAACGCCTAACACACAATAAAACTATTCATATAAAAACAGTCAGGTCTCCTTATCTAGCGTTCTGCAACATTAAAACTATAACTAAATCGATTTTCTTATTTCCTTAGAGATCATTTACCTTTATATAAAATTACCCAAACATTAGTACATCAAATTAACTCCATTTCTATGCTGCAAGCTGTCACTGTTTACTCTTTTAAGTTCAAGGATAGTCAATTTAGGAATAAAAGGGCTGAAATTTATGTTAAGTTTTTAGGTTTTGCAAAATCAATTTAAATCTCCTTTATACAAAGGAAAGTCATTGTATTATTCATTATAACGCTTTACTAATAAAGAAATTTTAGTTCACATATGCATAAACGCCATTTAATGATTAAAAACAATCACCAATTGCTTTTATTTAGGGATCATTTATATAGTAGCACACCAAATTTAAATGTATATAACTCTTTCTATACTGCAATTGCTGTCATTGATCTTTTCTTCTTTATACGTTGTAATAGGCCAATTTAAAGCCCAACGTACGTCAGGGGTTCCATTTCTTATGGGATATTTCGATAAAGGTCGATATCAGATAAAATTCACGTTTATCGAACCGCGCCCAGATATACAGAGCCAATAAGGAACCATTATGGGTTAGAAGAGAATACCGAAAACCAGTGCTAAAAGCTCTGTCTACGTCTACTTAAAAGAACAACATATTCACAACACTTAAAGTCTTTATTTTTAATTATACAGTTACTTAAACCTAATACATATAATTGTGAGATACTTATAACAACATACCTTAGCAGCGTCTTAAATTTTCTTCTTAACATACTTGTAAAAGCGCTGAGGTACTATGCATTTAAACTCATCCTTCCCAAAATTTCATGTTTACTACACTATTTTACATATTGCTAATACGCAGCTTCATCATTTTGTTTTCAGTATATAACACTCCAAATCGAGTTTTACTTTTTTACTTGCTTTATTAATGTCTCCAACCTCTTCTTTCGCTCCTCCACACTACTGCTTTTTCTGTACTTTCTATCTTACATACTACTCTTTCGTCATTGCTGCTAATCAAGAGTATACTGATTCTTGCACACACAATGATGACATTTAAACCCTAACACTCAATCATGGTTTCCAACACTACTTTATTCAGCTTATTTCAAACATAAAAGTCATTCTTCTTCTCAAAAGCGACGCAGTTCATCAAAACATCATTTTATCAGGGTCAGAATTGCACCCCTGGATGATAAGCCTCGTTGACACAGTACCTATAACTATTGAAAGCTACCCTTCACCTAACAATCGGTGATTTAAGGAATTTATGAAACTACCCCATAAAAATTCCCCAAGGTGGGTGATTTAAGCGGCTTAGCTTTTTCTGTAATATAAAACTATTTTCAGATTGTACTTGGATGCAACCTTCCCACGAATTGGGATTTTTAACCCCTCACGACCAGATTCCATGTTTAGGTTTTGACCTAGTTCAATTTAGCCTGTGTTGAGTGACGGCTCCCCTGTTTTGGAGAACGATTATCTGTATTTGGGGGAACATCCTGGCGGACCATAGTATGAGCCCACGCTTTTTATTACAATTTAGTCAATAACCTTGATATTAGCATAGACCCCATCATTCTTCTTGTTTCCATGACTCGTTTAGAATTGGTCCTGCAGGTTGATTTGACTCTACTACATTTCGATCGGATGAGGTCGGGTAAGATCGATAGCCTGTAGGACATATGGTCTTGACAATTGCTTGGAGACCTTAAAAATTTCCAACCACCAGACACTGTAAGCATATACAGCAACCTTGATATACGTTTAGCATAGACAACAACCCTCTTGTTTCCACGAACTGATTCTATTCTTAGAAAGAAACGCTTATTTGCTATTTCAAAGAATTTTACCTCCAAGGAATGCTAAAATTGTTGATCTAGAAGGATATTGTGGGGTATAACCATAGAAATAGTTTGCATCAGAGGGCTTTTCATGAAATAATACACTTAAAATAAATAGTATTTTATGTAAATATTACAAACTTTTTCCGTTACTTGTAACCCTATCAGCACACACATTTCATAAACCTTTTACTGATATTGTCTTACATAGTTATTGTATAAAAAGTGTACATTCGTCAAAGCACAATTACAGGTGGTTTGTGTATGAAAGAAACAAGTTGTTTTCATTTTGGGTAAAGCTGGTTGATCTTCAATTTCTATAACTGACTGTCTCAACAGTTTTCGAATGTAATCGGCTTTTTCTCGCCCTTTAACGTACACATCATCTGTTACCGATATTAGTTCACGAAGTATATGTGGAAAGAGATGTGTAGAGGTATATCCAGATCCCCATTTGATGCAGTGATGATTATTGATTAACCAGATGGCTTGTCGTTGAAATTCTACATCTAAGACGTGCCAAGGAAATGGTGGTTTGAACACAAAATGGGCAGCTTGATTTCCATTGTATATTGCTAGCTCTTTGGGTGTAAATACATGTTTTGCCGTTTTGAATCCCTGTACATCAACTATTACAATCATCCTCTCTGTAGCGTGACCCCGAAAACATGCACAATTTTGAAAACACAATTTCAGAGAACGCATGTGTAGTTTAATTAAACCGCACAGTTCGACGCATAAGTTTCCCTTTTATGCAAGTGTCATACATCTATTTATAACTTTAACTAATATCTAATTGCTCTTCACAGCACTTTAGGTTTACCGTAAAATTATTCATGCACTCTCCTTATATAGATGCATCAGTTGCATTCGGGGTTAAAATATGGATAAGATCGGATAGGATTGGGACCTTGAAAATTATTTCTCTGAATTGTAATATGGCGTGACCTTGACAAATGGTGGCTGGTGATATCTACGTCTCTTGAAAAAGAACACCATATTCACAACACTTTATTTTTTAATCATCATTACTACAACGGGTATGAAGTATCCGGCAGTAAACGTCGTTCCAGGAGTGATTTTATTGCGGCTTGCATGACTTTTCCACAACTTTACTACAACTAAACACTAATTTCGAAATGAGCATGTTTACATATGGTTGGATGCACTAAATGTTATGTTTATCGTTTTTCCGACTGCACCCAGACTACTCATGAATACATCCTTTGTGTTTAGCATCGTTTTAAATTCCTCAATTCGATTTTCTTCTTCTTTGAAATACTCGTAAAAGCGCTGAGGTAAAACACATTTAAACTCCTCTGTTTCTAACACTATACGTTCACCATACTTCGTATTGATTACTGTGACATTAATAACTTTATATTTTTTCGATAACTCTAGGTCACATGCATTTTATAGAATTTTCAATAGGTGCTTTGGTTTAACCCTGCTAATTCCATGTTTAACAACTTACTAACCGACTGATCTCACTGTGACTTATATATCCCTGAAGCATCGGCTTGAACAATGGATCGCCTTTGTTCTTGATTTCTCAGAATTGAAGCGTATTTAGATAACAATCTATTTTTAGAAATTATAACGGAACAATGGATCGTCTTTGTTCATTTCTCAGAGGTGTGACCTTGAAAAGTGTAAGCATAGACTTTGAAGCGTTGGTTAAAATAATGGATCGCCTTTGTTCTTGAAAGTTGATTTCTTAGAATCGAAGGGTATTTAGATAACAATCTATTTTTATAACTCGACCAGAACAATGAATCACTTTTGTTCATTTCTCATGTGACCTTGAAAATTGTAAGCATAGTCTTTGAAGCGTCGTCTTGAACAATGGACACCCCTTTGTTCTTGATTTCCTAGAATTGAGGTGGGGTGGCAGCTGGATAACAATCTATTTTTAGGAATGATGACAGAACAATGAATCGCTTTTGTTCTTTTCTTATGTGACCTTGAAATTGGAAAACGGTTACCTGTGTTGAGAAACAGCCATCTGTTTGGAAAACGGACCCCTGTTTTAGTAAACGTCTACCTATTTTGGGGAACGGAACCACTTGGGAGGCGTTACCATAGTAAACTTCAGAATTGCTTGATCATCTTGAAGCATGCAGAGACAACACCTCAGGGCTTGCGTAGGTTTGTAATAAGTCTCGAACAATGTCTCAAAGTAAAAGGATCCTGATATGAAGACTTTAAGGAAGCTGAATGTATGGCTAGTATGCAATATAATGAAGCGAATACCTATTAAGAAAGATGATGATGTGTTGTGGACCACATTAAACGAAATCAGTTGAAGGAAATTGAATGTGAAAAATAAATAATAAATAGACATGCTCCAGCAAAGGTATTACAAAAGTGACTGTCTCTTCCCATAATATGTATATTTACTTAAATCGATTTCTTATCTTATATATAGATGTATATTGTGGTTAATAAATTATAAGTTTTATAAAAATGTTTTACTTGTTAGATGACCTGAAGCATTAGTCTGAACAATGCATTGCCTTTGTTCTTGATTTCTCAGAATTTCAGAAGCTATGACTCAGCCAAAACAATGAATCGTCTTTGTTATCAGAGTGTGACCTCGCAAATTATAAGCATAGACTTTGAAGCGTCGGCTTGAACAATGAATCGTCTTTATTCATAATTTCTCAGAATGGAGTGTATTTAGATAACAATCTATTTTTAGAAATTATAACGGAACAATGGATCGTCTTTGTTCTCTCTGTGACCATGAAAGTTGTAAGCATGGACTTTGAAGCGTTGGTTAGAACAATGGTTCGCCTTTGTTCTTGATTTCCTAGAATTGAGGTGGGGGTAGCTGGATAACAATCTATTTTTATAACTCGACCAGAACAATGAATCGATTTTCGGAAACGGACCCCTGTTTTAGGAAACGTCTATCTGCATTTGGGTAACCACTTGAGGGCACTTGGGAGGCGTAACACTGTTTGATGACTGTGAAATATGCATAGAAAACACCTCAGGGCTTGCGTAGGTTTGTAATAAGTCTCTAACAATGTCTCAAAGTAAAAGGATCATTATATGAAGGATTTAAGGAAAGCTGAGTGTATGGCTAGTATACAATATAATGAAGCGATGACCTATTAGGAAAGATGATGATGTATCGTGGACCACATTAAACGAAAATCAGTTGAAGGACATTGAATGTGAGAAACAAATAATGAATAGATATGATCCAGCAAAGGTATTACAAAATGTTAAGTATATCAAACTTCCCATAATATGTATATTTACTTAAATCGATTTTTATCTGTATATATATGAATATTGTGGTTAATAAATTATAATTAAAATTATTATTAATTTTATTAAATACATAAATAAAAAGTTTAAGTAGGATTTGAACCTACGACCTGTACTTTGCTAGAGTACCGCGCTACCAACTGCCACCAAGGTTCAAGCCCAATCGATGTAAATTTTGTCTTTATGTATGTAGAACATTATTTACCTTTGAACTTATTCGTTCATAACAAAAACTTATAATAATAAATTATAAGTTTTGTAAAAAATATTTTACTTGTTAGATAACCTAATCAGTCTGAACGATGCATCGTCTTTGTTCTTGATTTCTCAAAATTTCAAATGTTATGACTAAGCCAAAACAATAAATGCCTTTGTCCTTTTATGAGAGGTGTGACCTTGAAATCATAGACTTTGAAGCGTCGGCTTGAACAATGCATCGTCTTTGTTCTTGATTTCTTAGAATTGAGTGGTAGCTAGATAACAATCTATTTTTATGACTCGAGCAGAACAATGAATCGCCTTTGTTCTCTCGTGTGACCTTGAAAATTATAAGCATACACTTTGAAACGTTGGCTAGAACAATGGACCGCCTTTGTTCTTGATTTCTTAGAATTGAGGTGTATTTAGATAACAATCTATTTTTAGAAATTATACTGGCTTTGAAAGACTCGTTCAAGCATGATCTTGAAGAGATTTAGCAGAGTTACACACCTCTCCTACCACGTGGCCTTGAAGAGACTTATCAGGGTTACCAACCTACCACGTGGCCTTGACTTAGCAGGAGTACAAACCTTTCCTACAACGTGGCTGAGATGACCTTGAAGAAGCAGGGTTACTACAACTTTCTAGAAATCTAGTGACTTTTCTGGTGACTTTCCCAAATCTGGTGACAAATCTAGTGACAAAGTGGGAACAAGGACCCTATAGTGTATCTACTGTCTGGTCCGTCTGTCCGATCTATCCTGAATCTGTCCGTCTGTAACCGTCTGTCCATCTGTCCTCTGATCCTCTGTCCGTGTCCGCTCTGTCCGTGTGTCCGTGAGTCAGTGTCACCCGTGTGTCCGTGTTCGGTCCTTGTCCGTGACCGTGTGCGGATGACCTTGTGACGGTGTCCACTAGAATCCGTGATCCTTGTTCTGTGTGATTGTCGAATTGGTGAAAATCTAGTGACAATAAGTGGTGACAGGACTCGTTGTGTATCTTATGGTCTGTCCGTTGTCCGCTTCCGTGCTGTCGTCGTGTGTCCATGCTGTCCGTCTGTGTCTGTGTTGTCGTGTGTCCGTGTGTCCGTGTGCTTGAGTGTCCGTGTGTGTTATGTTCTGTGTCGTGTTCCTGTCGTTGTTGTCGTTGTGTTTCGTGTTCGTGTCTGTTGTTTGTGTTTTGTTGTGTGTGTTTGTGCTTTGTGTTTGTGTTTGTTTGTTTTATTGTTGTGTTGTCGTTGTCGTTTGTGTTGTGTGTTTGTGTTGTGTTTGTGTTGTGTGTGTGTGTGTTGTGTCTGTGTCTGTGTTGTGTCTGTGTCTGTGTCTGTGTTGTGTCTGTGTTTGTGTTGTTGTGTTATGTGTCTGTGTTGTGTTGTGTTTGTGTTTGTGTTTGTGTTTGTGTTTGTGTTTGTGTTTGTGTTTGTGTTTGTGTTTGTGTGCGTTGTGTGTGTGAGTTGTGCGTTGTGTTGTGTTTGTGTTTGTGTTGTGGTTGTGTGTGTCTGTGTGTGTTGTGTTGTGTTGTGTGTGTCTGGTGTTGTGGTAGTGGTAGTGTTGTGTTGTGTTGTGTTTGTGTTGTGTTTGTTGTGTTTGTGTTTTGTTGTGTTTGTGTGTGTGTGTGTGGTGGTGTGGGTGTGTGTGTGTGGCGTGGCGTGGGTCGTGTGTGGTGTGTGTGGGTGCTGAGTGTACGTGTGTGTGTGGTTGTGTGTTGTTGTTTGTGTGTTTGTGTTTTGTGTGTGTGTGTGTGTGGTGGGTGGGCTGTGTGTGTTGTGTATTGTGTGTGTGTTGTGTGTGTTGGTGTGTTGTGTGTGTGTGTGTGTGGTGTGTGTGGTGTGTTTGTTGTGTGTGTGTTGTGTGTGTGTGTGTGTGTGTGTGTGTGTCAGCACGTCCGACCATCTGTCCGCTTGCTCGTTAGTCTGTCTGTCTGACTGTCTGACTGTCTGACTGTCTGTCTGTTTGACTGTCTGTCTGACTGTCTGTCTGACTGTCTGACTGTCTGACTGTCTGTTTGACTGTCTGTTTGACTGTCTGTCTGACTGTCTGTTTGACTGTCTGTCTGACTGTCTGTCTGACTGTCTGTCTGACTGTCTGTCTGACTGTCTGTCTGACTGTCTGACTGTCAATTCTCTGTCTGACTGTCTCTCTGACTGTCTGTCTGACTGTATGTCTCACTCTCTGTCTCACTGTCTGTCTGACTGTCTGTCTGACTGTCTGTCTGACTGTCTGTCTGACTGTCTGTCTGACTGTGTGTTTGTCTGTCTGTCTGACTGTCTGTCTGACTGTCTGTGTGACTGTCTGACTGTCTGTCTGTCTGACTGTCTGACTGTCTGACTGTCTGTCTGACTGTCTGTCTGACTGTCTGACTGTCTAATTCTCTGTCTGACTGTCCCTCTGACTGTCTGTCTGACTGTATGTTTCACTGTCTGTCTCACTGTCTGTCTGACTGTCTGTCTGACTGTCTGTCTGACTGTCTGTCTGACTGTCTGTCTGACTGTGTGTTTTCTGTCTGTCTGACTGTCTGTCTGACTGTCTGTCTGACTGTCTCGACTGTCTGTCTGACTGTCTGTCTGACTGTCTGTCTGACTGTCTGTCTGACTTATGTCTGACTGTGTGTTTGTCTGTCTGTCTGACTGTCTGTCTGACTGTCTGTGTGACTGTCTGACTGTCTGTCTGACTGTCTGACTGTCTGACTGTCTGACTGACTGTCTGTCTGACTGTCTGACTGTCTAATTCTCTGTCTGACTGTCCCTCTGACTGTCTGTCTGACTGTATGTTTCACTGTCTGTCTCACTGTCTGTCTGACTGTCTGTCTGGCTGTCTGTCTGACTGTCTGTCTGACTGTCTGTCTGACTGTGTTTGTCTGTCTGTCTGACTGTCTGTCTGACTGTCTGTCTGACTGTCTGACTGTCTGTCTGACTGTCTGTCTGACTGTCTGGCTGTCTAATTCTCTGTCTGACTGTCTCTCTGACTGTCTGTCTGACTGTCTGTCTCACTGTCTGTCTCACTGTCTGTCTGACTGTCTGTCTGACTGTCTGTCTGACTGTCTGTTTGACTGTCTGTCTGACTGTCTGTCTGACTGTCTGTCTGACTGTGTGTCTGACTGTATGTCTTACTGTCTGTCTGACTGTCTGTCTGACTGTCTGTCTGACTGTCTCTCTGACTGTCTGTCTGACTGTCTGTCTCACTGTCTGTCTCACTGTCTGTCTGACTGTCTGTCTGACTGTCTGTCTGACTGTCTGTTTGACTGTCTGTCTGACTGTCTGTCTGACTGTCTGACTGTGTGTCTGACTGTATGTCTTACTGTCTGTCTGACTGTCTGTCTGACTGTCTGTCTGACTGTCTGTCTGAATGTCTGTCTGACTGTCTGTCTGACTGTCTGTCTAACTGTCTGTCTGACTGTCTGTCTGACTGTCTGTCTGACTGTCTGTCTGACTGTCTGTCTGACTGTCTGTCTGACTGTCTGTCTGACTGTCTGTCTGACTGTCTGTCTGACTGTCTGTCTGCTATCTGTCTCTATGTCTGTCTGTCAGTCTTTATGTTTGCCTGTCAGTCTGCGTGCCTGCCTACCTGTCTGCCTGTTTGTCTGTCGACCTGTCTGTCTGTATGTCTGGCCTGCCTGTATGTCTGTCTGTCTTCCTGCCTGTCTACCTGTCGGTCTGTCTGTCTATCCGTCTGTCTACCTGTCTGTCTGACAGCCTGTCTGTCTGACTGTCTGTCTGTCAGTCTCTATGCCTGCCTAGCTGTCTACCTGTCTCTGTCTGTGTGCCTGCCTATCTGTATGCGTGTCTACCTGTCTGTCTGTCTGTCTGTCTATTTGTCTGTATGTATGTATGTCTTTCTGCCTGCCTGTCTGAAATTAGAAATCTATACTGCTTATGTAAAGCTATTTTTATATAATTCTGTATTTTAATTAAGCGACTTACCAAATTTTTAGAATGATGACGTTTTTTTACGTATTTTAGGTAATGTAATATAAATTTTGGTTTGTCATGAATTTTTCTCTCAAAGATTTTGCATTTTAATATTTGGTCCAAAATAAGTTCTCAAAGAAACAGGATATAAAAAGCTTTTCTGTGATTTTTCTTAAAACTCACTTAAATCAGTTGGTTCGTGAATTTTCACAAACCATCTTAGAAGTTGACTACTTGTTTAATTCTTTATAAATCTGAAATAAACTTAAAATTTAAAGTGGCAACAATAAGCATAAATAGATTCCCTTACGTTGTAAATAATCGTTAAAGCTCTTACTGTAGTGCTGTGTTGAAACAATTCTTTGTGTAGAAAATAAGTTTTAAATTTGAATTATCTTTGCTTCGATAACTTATAAAGGAATTAGTGTAAACTTGAATAAGAAATAAAGAAAAACACCACCTTAATTATAAAGTGCACCCTAACGAGGGTATTCAAATGTATTAAAGCTTCCAATTTAACGATTTTTTGGTTGTGTTGTTCCACAGCAGATGTTTTATGTTAAAGTTCTCTATATGAAAATTAAACACTCTTTGTCCATTAAGCATAGCTTATTACTACTTTCAAGATGTTTTAATTCGTGAATACGATGTGAATGCAAATGTTAACCACTACATACGTAAGAACCTAACCTCATCAACCAATGAAATAACACAAATTTCAGATTTTGAACCATTCATATTAGATTGGGGAAAAAGTTTCTTCGCATTTTATATGAAAACCCAAGACATTTTTTTCAAAATTTATTTACATTTAATTATAGTATATATGCCATTTTGTTCGATGATTTTTGCCATCTTGTAGGTAGCGACATGATCTCGCTGCTGTAAAAATTTTGGGACTTCTGATAAAAAACGCGACAAGTAGTTTTGGCAGTCATCTCTTGATGTTAACCTGACACTACCTAAATAATTCTGAAGAGACCGAAACAGGTGGAAATCTGAAGGTCAGGGCTATATAGTGGATGCATTAACAAATCCCAGCCAAACTCTCTTAATTTTTGCTGAGTGGCTAAAGATGTGTGTGGTCTAGCGTTATCGTGATGAAAACCACACCCTTTCTATTGATCAATTCGGACGCTTTCTCTTAACTTCTTGCTTTAATCTCATCAGTTCTTGGAAGTAGAGATCCGAATCAATGGTTCTGCCAGGCAGTAAAGCTCATAGTGAACAATGCCCTTCAATCCCACCATACACAGCATCACCATATTGCGAGTTAACCGGCTTTGCCACAGTCGGTGAAGCCTGACC
Source organism: Vesta saturnalis (assembly GCA_036346205.1). Classification (NCBI taxonomy): domain Eukaryota; kingdom Metazoa; phylum Arthropoda; class Insecta; order Coleoptera; family Lampyridae; genus Vesta; species Vesta saturnalis. The sequence goes on along the minus strand of JARFJB010000616.1, from coordinate 98,802 downwards.
GACCTTTGACCATGACCTTTTTCGCACGTTCTTGTCGTACGTGATCCACTTTTCATCGCCACTTATCAATCTCTTCAAAACGATTCGGTTTCATTACGTCTCGATAAAGAATCGCAAATGAGTACACGGTTCATTAGGTTTCTTTCAGTGAGCTCGTTTGGCACCCAAATATCGAGCTTTTTGGGGACCCAGCGTTTTTAAAATGGGTCAAAGCTGTTTTGTGGTTAATTTCCAGCTCTTCAGCTACGACATAACTACTGATATGCCGATCTTGCTCCACTTTTTCAAAAATGGTGTCCATTTTATCCGCAACAGGGCGACAAGAGCGAGGTGCATCTTTGACATCAAAATTCCCGGATTGAAAACGCTAAACCAACTAACTCTCACGAGTACGTTCTAGAGATCACTTGGGTGTGGTACGTGTCTTTCTAACAAGTCAACAGTTTCCTGTGATATTTAAAGAAAAAGAAATTTCGCGATTCGGATTTAATATTTTCCAGATAATTGGTGAGTAATTTTTAAATGTATAGTGATGAATTTGTTTAACTTGCTACATCATTATGCAATGAGGCATTGATAATTGAGGTTATGTACCTATGAAGTGGAAATATTAGGTACTTGCTTAAAATATTAGCTTGACTATTTTAAGGTACTAGAGGAGACATTGGGCAGTAACTACGGGGACATATTGGACAGTCAATGTCTACCCACGGCTTAGTAGCATGCTAATGTCTGTAAATAAAATTCAGTAGGTAAGTAGGTATTCTGTTATTTTAGTTAAACAATGCCCAGATCGTTCAAAAAAGCACCGCCGGGAATCTGCCCAGAAAATATGAAACGATCTGTAATAGATATAATGGAAAATAATGTCTTACAGTGCTGAAAGAAATGGCGTTAACAAATCTAGCCTCTACAATTATGTCAAAGTAGCATTAGAAAAGGGATTGACTAACATAGAATTTTCACCAAACTTTAGGAAGTCTCAAATATTTAGTAGCCAAACGGAAAATACCTTGGAAGATTACGTATTAAAATGTTCATCTATGTTTTATGGGTTAACACCAAATGCAACAAGACGCTTGGCATATGAATATGCGTTACAGAATTCAGTAAATATGACCAATGCATGGAAGAAAAATAAGTTAGCTGGCAAAGATTGGTTCTTGGCGTTTCTTAAACGGCACCCCAAACTTTCAGTAAGAAAGCCTGAGGCCACCAGTTTGACAAGAATGGCCAGTTTAATCCCACCAACCTAGTCATATTTCAGGAAAAACTGGGTAAAGTCATTGGTCGATATTCATTTGAACCCCGACAAATTTTAACATGGACGAGGTAATATTCTGCAATTTCTTAATTAATATTTTTGGGTATACTATATTTGTTTTAGACGGGCGTCACAACCGTACAAAAGTTCCAAAATAGTAGGCAAAATGAGGAACATGAAATTGGCCAGGCAACATCTCGTGAGAGACGAGAACTTGTAACTCAAGTGGGGATAATTTGTGCTGCAGGACCTGCATTTCCGCCAATATGGATCTTTCCTAGGCACCAATTTGACGAAAAAGGACGATTCATGGTGTTTCAGGTTGTGGGGCCCTCGGATTAGTACATCCAAGTGGTTGAATGACCTCAGATAATTTTTAGAGGCATTAAAACATACAAAATGTTCGCCCGACAGTAAAATCATATTAATCATGGATAATCATGATTCTCATTTATAATATTGCTGATCTAATGGAATTGTAGTATTAACGCTATCACCGCATACCTGAAACAAACTTCAACCGTTTGACTGAACGGTGTTTGGTCCGTTTAAAACCTAATTCAACCAAGGCGTAAGTTCTTGGTTACTTACGCATCCTGCACAAACAGCATCAATATACGATCTGCCTGTCATTTACCTACAGGCTCGGATAGGACCGTAACGCCTGTAAACATCAAAGCAGGATTTAGGTGCACAGGTATTGAGCCATTTGACAAATCTATTTTCAAGGAGGAAGACTTTTGTCGTGTTATGTGTCAGATAGACCTTGTGAGCCTAGTGAAAATTTGGAAGCGAATGAACCATCTACAACAAAACTAATGATTCAAGCAATAATTTGGAATTGGACTTCTGGCAATCAACCATTTGTATCCCTGAAATTATCGGCCCATTCCCAAAAGCCCCAGCAAGTAGAAGTAGTCATGCACCAAGAAACAAGGAAAATGCAGGATATCAACTGACACTCCAGAAAAATAGAACTTGAAGAAAGACATGCTATGAAGAAACCGAAAAGTAGAAGATAAAATCTGTAAAACGCAAGATAGACCAAGATGAGGAGACCAATGAAGAGGACAAAATTTTGTACTATGACAATTCATCTGAAGATGAGCTAGTGTTTGATAGCGATGAAGATGTTCCAAATTTAAAGATGTTCCTGAAGGAGACTATCTTATAGTTAAGGTACATGGAAAAGCAAATTTCATAACGGCTATGAAGTAAATTTTTAAAACGGCATGTGATCTCAAATAGATTCACTCTAAATGAGAATGATGAAAATTTTGTTCCATTTGCAGATGTTTTATTTAAGCTTCCCCGTCCTATTAATGAAATAAGAGAGATTTAAAGATATGTAGTATTTTAACTTTTATGTTAGTTCGTTTGGTTTACACTAATAAATAGTTTTAAGAGTTTTCATGTTCATTAAGATTGTATGTTTTCCTTTTGCTTCAAAAATACCAAAATAAATCATAGATTCTTAATTCTGATGGTTTTATTCATTATAATAATAATATAAACCTTGTCCATAGTCTCTCCATCGCTTGTCTCATGTCTCCCTTCAGAAGGGAGAGTTTCAACAATTGCAAAGGGTAATATTAATTGAGTTTTTGAAAAGCCATACTTATTAAGTTATAAGGATATTGTAGAATTGCTTTTACCTTACCGAAAGCCATAGCATTAATTAACTAATGAATGGTCATAGCTAACAATCGTATATATCACTTTTCAAAAATCACTAACAACTAGATAATAAATTAATTAATATAAAAATTGTCCCCTACCTATCGCTTGCAAATTTTGAGAAAATTGTGATTTTAAGAAAAATTTTCAATTTAACAAGAACTAGAAACACGCAACCTCTTACTTTGAGTAATATATCGATTTATTCTGACCTTTAAAGCTCCCGTTTGCACTGTGTAGGATTTCGATATTTAGTACAGGGTGTTTAGGAACAGGATTCTTATTTTATATTTTCAAACATCAAAAACCCACTTAACTTAAATGGACTACCTTATATAATTTTTATTTACGTAAAATAACTTTTTATTTTCTATCAAAACTATGAGTAATGCATATCTCTAAAATTACCGATTAAATAGTTATTTTGTACCTAGTACGCGAAATGCTACTTTGGTGATCGAGAATTGAATTTTTCAACGAGGCTGCGCCTCGTTAAAAATGTCGGTAACCAAAGTAGTTCGACGATAAACAAAATTTTTCTACAACCGTCAAAATATGTATATCCCTTAAAATTGTTTTAAATAATTTTTTCTTGGATTTTGCTTAATTGAGGACCACAAAAGTTAAAATACAATAATCTCATAGAGTTTACATGCAGTGCGCGAAATGTGTATTTCGCGCACGTTGTTATTAACGTAGGAAAATCAAAAGAGTCATTTCGCACATTGTTATTAATGCGCGAACCTCATCATTTTTTCGTTTGTAGAAAAAGATATTGATTTTTCTCTAAAATTTCTATGGAATTTTTTGTTTATATTGTAGTACGCAATGATTTTAAAATAAGATATTGTTTGATTTATCTAGTCCTTAACCTTAGTGTTCGGTCAAATACTGTCAAAATTATTACTCTATTTTCCACAGTGCTATCATCCTTTCAGACTAAAACATGAAGCAGTATTCTCAAGAAGAAAGAGTGGATATGACATTCACCCTTGGTGAACTGCTACAAACTTTTTGTGAAACTGGTATTGTATCCTACAAGAAACAGACTAAAGCATAGTATGTTGTGAATAATGATGATAATGAGTTTCTTAGTTTTAGGCTCAGTGGTTGATAATGCAAATGTAAGTCCAAGAGAAATTTCTAGACAAACTGGAATTAGTCAAGCAAGTGTTTGGAGAATTTTGAAAAACAAAAGTACCATCCCTATCACATACAACTTCTTCAGAATTTATCTCGACGAGACTTTCAACGGTGGTTGGATTTCTGTTTATGGAGTCTTGAAAAAGTTGGGAAAGAAGATGACTTCTTTAAATTTGTTTTATTTACCGACGAATCAACTTTCCACAACAACGGCTTGGTAAACCGACATAACTTTCATTACTATGATACTCAAAACCGTCACCTGTATCGCACTGTTGACCGCCAAAATCGGTGGAGCCTCAATGTATTTTGGGGAAGTGTAGGAGACGATGTGATTGGTCCATATTTTTGATGTAAATTTGAACGGCGTAAAATGTTTACGGTTTCTAGAACTCGAGTCTTCTAGATGAAGTTTCTTTAGATATTAGAAACAAAATGTGATACAGCTAGATAGTGCACCTCCACATTTTAATCAGAATGTAAGGAATGATTTGGATATACAATTCCCCAATAAATGGATTGAAAGGGAGGTCTACATGAATTTCCACCTAGATCTCCTGAATTAATCAGCATGGATTTCTTTTTGGGGTTACATTAAAAATTTAGTTTATAGCTACACCTGCCGCTGATGACACGAAGATTAAACTAAAGGATGCGTTTACTACTGTAACACCAGATATCCAAAGAAACGTTAGGGGATCTTTTGAAAAACGAATACGGTTATGCATAGAAGAAAATGGTCATCATATTGCGCATTTATTGGAGTATTTTTGTTTTTTTCATAAACGTCGACTTGGTTTTAGTTTTATTTTAAATTAAGTTTTGATTCCATATCTAGTTATCACCTACAATTTAAAAATCATTACCTACTGGAACGTAAACAAATAAAATTTCCATAGAAATTTTAGACAAAAACCTTAATAACTTTTTAATCGTTAATTTTAGACATATAAAGTGATTTCACATAAATCAAAATTATACAGGGTGGTCCATTTAAGTTAAGTGGGTTTTTGATGTTTGAAAAATATAAAACAAGAATCCTTTTTCTAAACACGCTGTACTAAATATCGAAATCCTACAACCAATTTCCTCAAAATTGGTAAGCGATAGGTATAGAGAACGTCGAATAAAGTTATTTTAATTTAATTTAACGTATAATCTAAAAATGACATAAAATACAGGGCGTTGTATTAAAAAAAAACTAGCTTTGATATATTACAATTTTCTGAACCACCCTGTATAATTGAAAATAATTTAAAAAATAGTCCTTATATATTTACATATGTTACCAAAAAATTAAGCTGATATCTCGTACCGTTTAGGCACAAGAGGCCGAGGGAGTGGTCGAGTCACCCTGTGTGTATGTCATAAAAATGTTTTCTATTCGATAATTTATTGAAATAGATTTAGTTTATTTGAATTTTATGCTATTTTATATTAGGTACTTATTGAACAGAATATCGTATTGACATACTGTAATGTATTCAAATATAACCTTGCGCTATTAATATGCCAATTTTACGGGTCAAACAGTTGCGTCATAAATTGTGCACGAGAGGATGCAGATAGAACTGATTTAGGTTAGCAATTCTGTCCGGTGTAAACATTTGACATAACACATATTTGCTGATATTTGTTGGTGTGTCAGTGCTTGAAGTATTTTGTGATAAAATAAACATAACCCCTGAAGCTGAGATTTGGCAGTCGTCAAACTGTTATTTTTCACAATCTGACAACATCGGCGTCCTCTGACAGTTTAATATTAGCGACTCAACTGCTCTGACCATTGAAGTATACCTCAATGGCTCTGACTCGTGAAAATTACTATAAAATGCTTATGACGATGTGTAAACAAAGTTTTTGTGCATCATACACGTTCACTCAATTCTAAGCAAAACAATTCGAAATATTATATAAAATGAAAAACTGTTTAAAGAAACATTTGTAGCCTTATTTACTTATTCAAAAGCAAAAACCAACACCTACCCTTATCTTGGTAGAACTAAACGCCAAATAACTACGAAAACACCAAGCTGCGCGAAAAAAATCACGTGACCGTGTACTATTCAACCGGAAAATATTAGTTTTTTAAGAAAAGTAAAAGTTACGTTTTGTACATTTTTTAGTTAATAACCTCTTAATTATGATGTTTATATTTTATAATTAGGACAATTTAAACAAAAAAAAAACATTTATTTAATTGTGAAAAGTGAAATATAAGGTTATGTTACTTGTTCATAAATTTACTCGGAAATGTAATTCGCATTTTAATTATTAACCACAGTTCTAAGGGTAAATAATTCGTGTCTAAACAGTTTTATACTGCGATGGTTATAAATAGGTGTAATAAAGTTGAAGAAGTTATATAGAGGAAAATATAGTATACGAATATAAACAGATGGTTTTATATAACAAAACAGGTTTTATGGGGTTTGCACAATGATGTTGTATTCATAAAAGCATTGAGCTATGGCAGTAACATGTTAAAAGGTCAACACGATACATATTAGTGTGTTAAAGATCAAAATAAATTTCACATATAAATCAATATAATTAAGCAATTAAACACAACAGATATTGATTACATGAAGTACAATATAATCCTAATGTGTAGAACATGTATAATAATTGCGAACTATAAAAGGGTTATGGTACGAAGACGTTATGTTGGTAGATCATAGACTAAGTGTTTAAAAGTGCTTAAGAAGTTAAAGTTCCTTAGAAACATATCTAAGAACATGAACACCACATGTACAATGTGAAATTAACAATATAAATACAATAAAATATTACACAGTTACTCTACACTTATTTCTTCGTTATCATAATCTGATATAAAATCAGATTCATTCGACGAGTCTCCACTCCTACGTATAATCAATTCCTCACAAACGACATCCATAGTATGCTCTTCTTAATGTATTCCTCTTCAATTTATTTAACATGACGGCACACTTCTTGCCAGTGGCTCTCCAAATCCATCGAACACTTTTTCACTAGTTAGGCTAATTTAAAAGTTGTGTTTCTCGATGCCACCTAAGCTTTTACAATGGCACATATTTTTCTATTGGATTTAGCTCCGGGTGGTACGGAGGTAGTCGACATACAAAGTGACCATTTTTCACAAATATAGCATCAATTGAATATTCCGTGTAGCTCGGTTTATTACATTTTATTAAATAATACAGCTGCGCTTTTGTTTGGGATTCATCATGTACGATCCCTCGTTCTTGTAACCAAGCTATCATTTCCATTTTTTTCCTGCTAAAAGTTGGATGTTTAACCGCTAACGTGTTGTGATAGCTTGCATTATCCATAACATTAACTGACTTTTCGAGCAAATTCGGTAATAACTGGTCCTCAATCCATCGTTTATAATTAATAAAGTTCATATCGTCGTGATAATCACCTGTTTTTGAGCCCGATTTAAAAACTAAGAGGTCATTATTGATAAATCTCATTTCACCACCAGCATTTACTATTATAAGACGTTGACCTTTACCGATTGGACATTTTAAACCTTCGTTGGAATCATCTACCCAAGAATGTGGCATTGTATGCGATGCATGCAAATATGTATCATTGTATACACAATAGGTCGCTCTGCTCTTCGATATTTTGTTATTGCTCGTTTATAAACACAACGTAAAGATCGTATATCGTATCGATCCATTAAACATTTACGATTGTCAACTGTTTTCGTCCATTTAAAACCTATTTTATTTAATAATCTTCTTAAAGACGTTTCCTTCACAGAGAAACCAATGGATTCGTCATCTTTAATAATATTATAGATAGCATTGACGGTTGGTCGTCGTTTCTCCGTGACATGAAAATTGTGTACAATGCGTCGAATGACTTGTTCCCCACAATTATCGACAGATGATCTTTGTGCGGTTTTCATTCTTTTATTAGAAGCCTTGAACGATTCTATTTCACCACGTTGAATTGCACTCCCTTCTCTAATAATTCTAACGACGGTACTTTTAGATACTCCAGTTGCTTTCACAATGATATCAAGAACGCTAACTGTAAAGAAATGTAATCGTGAAAAAACTGACAGATGTTAATCGTACAATATAATGGCATACCTTCATTCATATTTTTATGAAACATTCCAAATAATTTCGCGGGCATCTTTCGATAAGATACGCCGTTTCTTTGCTGGAATGTTTGATGTACTATCAGATGATGTAGTCGCATCACCCATTATAAACAACGAACTAAATCAATATATTATATTAATACATATTACTGTGGATTACAAATACAACTTACTTGTAAATAAAAGGTGCTGAAACTGAAAGAGTTTTGAAAAAAACTGTTGACAATTGATAAAAACGTGCACGAAAAATGAGGTTAGAAAACCATAAACAACACTACATTAAGTGGACGGAACATAATATCTACTTCTAACTCATATAATTATTCCATTTCTTTTTAATGCAATATTCGGTTTCTGCGCAGGTGTCTTCGTATTTCGAGTTTGCTTCTATACTAATTCGTCTATATAAATTCTTTATTATAATTATTTTCTCTATCAATTAATTGTATAAATAGTGGAGACCCACTTTAGTGAACAATGACAAAGCCTCTTGCTAATTTCATTTCCTAATTGATTTTAATTTTATTAACTATAATTCATTTGTATTGTAATTATTTTACCATATAGTTATATGTATTCAATAGTGTCCGTGAAAGTAATAAAAAATGAAAAATATGGAGCAAAATGATTGTGTTGTATGTCTTTTACAACCGTTTATTTCTTTTAATCGCATTATGGGAGTTAGTGTAATCTCTTCAAATTGTCCTCATTCAAAAACGCCTGTTAAATTTGAATCATTCTATAAAACAAACACAAAGATACGTTTTTTTGGTTATATAACAGTTTTGATCATTAGTTTTATAGGAAATATTTACTACACCCTAAAATCATCCTATTCTTCATTACATATTTTGTTATTATCCACTGAAACAGTATTTACTTTATGTGGATTTATTTCTTACTTATATGAATTTATTTATGTGGATGAATTTTTGAAAGCATATAAAGGCTTGTTTGCCATCAGCCAAAGACGCCAGTATTATGGATTAAAAAGATTTATTTCTAAAAAATTACGCACCCACGTAAAGAGATCTTTAGCAATTGTACCTTATCTATCACTAATGTTTGAATTTGTGTATACCGTTTTTACCATTTTAGAGCATCAGTGGTGCAGCGCCAGGCTTATCATTTTTAAAGTTGTTCTCTTTAACCTAGCTCATTTAACTCAAGGATCTATGGCGTACTATCGTTTATGCGTAATTTACATATACAAAAATTTATTTAAAAATTCTTTTAGTTTTGTTAAGGATATTCTATTAGGAAAAATTTCAAATTTATCTAACAATAAAAGTAATAAACATTTAATAGAAGGAAAAATTTCTCTTGAAATACAGTTAATACGAGTGCGGCAACATTATATGAGCTTAATCCTTAATCTTAAACATATAAATTCGGTGTTACAACTAACAGTTTTGTTAAACATAAGTATGGCGACAATAGTACTTATAATTAATATTTATGTGTTCATAACTCTAAAGCTAAATCACCAAGATTACCTGAACATGACACTACCTTGCCGAATCTATTTGGGAATTTTGATAACAACTTTGTTCATGAAATATTGCGATGATCTTGGAAATGTGGTAAGTATATTATTAATACCTACATTCTTAATGTTAAAACATTTAAGAATATTTTTGTTGGGCAAGTAAACATAATTTTTTAAGATATTGTGGCAACGACAGCATTGGTCTTAAGCCATATTTATTACTATTTAGTATTTCTCTTGTTTTCCTATGACCAATTAGATTTTATTTAATAAATTTGTATATTTCAGAAAATTAATAAACTTCCTAACGTTCTCACTATTATCATTTAGTATCACGGTGATATTTTATCTCATACCTATTCCATTCTTTAAAGTTTATACTTTGAACATTTAATTGATATAGGTACCATTAAACGGGGTGAAATGAATTATGTGGGGTGAAGTGGATCAAGGGTACATTCTTTTAGATATTTCCTACTATAGTCAGAGGTCAAGCACGTCTCGAACAGTCAAACGTTGTCGACGCGTCACTAGACACCACCAGTTGTTGTAGGATCATGTTTGAGGAGCGGCAAAATATTACAACCCATTCCGCAACGTTGCCAAAAGCCTCTTAATAAGAGACATTGGTCACATCTAAATTCATAACTTAATAGTATATTATGCAACGAGCATTTAATGACGGCTATTATGACACGAGTATGAGGATTACGTAAAGAATACGAGTGTCTTAATAGCCATTAAATCGATTGCATACTATTTTCTACGACCTCTTAATAAAAAATAACTAGGTACGTATGTACGTTATTTTGAACATTTATGTTTATAGTATAATGTACAGTTCTAACTTGTACTAAAAACCTTTATTACAAAAATAGCAAAAATGAACTTTGACAAAAAAGAAACAAAACTTTACAATTACCTATTCTTTTAGATTATATAGTGCAATTATTAAATTGCATTTGCGGTACTTTTGGGATAACATTAGTTGATGTCATTGCTGATGTTGAAGGTAATGGATTAACATTTATTGAATTGTTGATTTCGTTGTATTCAATCGAATTTAAAATTTGATTGGCTACATTGATTTAATTTTGAACTGAATCCTCATTGTAATTTTCGGCTACTGCCGTAGATTTCCACCACCGTGGCGTTTTAAAGAGGTGATGTCACCACCAGCATCAAGCAATATTGTTGCAGAAGTGCGACGAAAGCAATGTCCGGTATATAAATTGGGACCAGGAAGATTTAGGTAGATAGCAATTTCTTTTCCTATCCCACCAAATTTATTGATTTAAAATCATCATTTACATCTTTTAGTTCCAATTTGTGGAGCTCGTTCCTTTTGAAAGCACCCATAATGCCAAAATACATACCACCTATGAAAGAAACACTATTTTTCCTGTACAAACAAAATTTAGATTCACTGACCTTTGCCAATAAATATTTAACATCAGGGCTTCTCCAATAAATTGTTTCATTTCATTCGTAGAAAACGTTTTCTTCAAAATAAACAATTAGAACGTTTTCCGAAAAGCTGTTAACGTTCTTGGTATTTCTCCAATCCATAAATTCGGAATAACATTTTCATACCTTTTGCCTATTTTGCGGGTAATAAATTGTTTGCAGCTATTGTAGCTTGTTCTGTAATTTCTAGTGGAGTTAAGTTTTCTATTTCCCTGTCACTATCGTCCATTTTGCGGGGTTTTATTTGAAGAAAGTACAAATTTTCACAACGTTTATTCAAAGAGCTTAGAATTGTCACAATTAATTAATTTTATATCTGTCACAAATACTCATATGGCCACTTCGATATTTAGCGAACACTGTGCTGATGTTGCATTTCTATTGGTTGTAAAATCACAGCAAATTTGATAGTTAGCAGATATTGTAGTAATGTAATAAACCAATTAAAGCATAGGAGTAGAAAAAGTGTATTTTAAGATGTTTCTTAAGATAAGAATTGACATGTGTTGCATAATCACATTGGTCACATTTAAATTCATAACTCGAAGAGTGTTTTTTAAGATGGATTTTTAAACTATATTTGCAGTTTGTAGCATAATCACATTGATCACATTTAAATTTATAACCTGAAGAGTGTTTTTAAGATGAATTTTAAATTTCTATTGGTATTTGTCGTATAATCACATTGGTTGCATTTGAATTCATAACTTGAAGAATGTGTTTAAGATATTTTTTAAATTATATTTGTCATGTGTTGCATAAAAACATCGGTCACATTAAATTCATAACTCGAAGTGTTTTTAAGATGAATACCTATTGAAATTAATTTTGTGATGGGACACATACTCACATTGGTTGCATTTGAATTTATAATTTGAAAAATGCGTCTTAAAGTGAGATGTTTCAAATGTGATCCATACTCAAACTGGTTGCATTTGAATTCAAAACTGGAAGAGTGTTTTTAAGATGAATTTTTAATAGATATTTGAGATGAGTTGTATAATCACATTGGTCACATTTAAATTCGTAACTTGAATGTTTTTAAGATGAATTTTAAAATAAGATTTCAGATGTGTTGCATAATCACATTGGTCACATTTAAATTCATAACTTGAAGAATGTATTTTAAGATGAATTTTAAAATAAGATGTCGTGTTACATAATCACATTGGTCACTTAAATTCATAACTTGAAGAATATATTTTAAGATGAATTTTAAAATAAGATTTGTCATGTGTTACATAATCACATTTAAATTCATAACTTGAAGAATGTATTTTAAGATGAATTTTAAAATAAGATTTGTCATGTGTTACATAATCACATTGGTCACATTTAAATTCATAACTTGAAGAATGTTTTTAAGGTGAATTTAAAATAAGATTTGAGATGTGTTGTATATTCACATTGGTCACATTTAAATTCATTACTCAGTGTTTTTAAAATGAATTTTGAACTTATATTTGAGATGTTGCATAATCACATGTATATTTAAAATTTAAACGGAACTTTAAAACATCATGTTTTAAATTTTCTTCCACTGTTGTTAAACTATTAAATTGCTTACACTTACCCTGCACATTTTTACATGATCTGCTTCACTTTAGCTAACATCACAGTATAAAATAGAAACGGTTATGAGTTACTCAATTTAGGAATTAAGATTTCATAGTTGGCTGACCATCAAGTGATTGAATATGATGTTAGGAGATAAATTCAATTATGTTGACTTTTTCTTCAGAATTTAAGGCTATTTACAAAGGCTTTAAAATATATACAACTATTTAATTGCTTACTTATTTATTCATTACTGTATAACTGTGATCAATAAAGTGGGTACCTGAAACAAACTCAACATGTTCACCGTTAAGCATATTTTTTATGTTAGTTTTATCAGCACTCAAAGGTTTCTTTTGATGCTGGCTCCTGGTCAATTTTTTTTTTTGTGGAATAGAATGTTTGCTGCTTGTTGATTTTTTTATTACCAGGCTGTTTTGCTATTCCTTCATGTACTTTAGGGAGTTGCTGAGATATTCCTGTCACTTCTGCAACCATCATGAGATTATTCACATTTTTCAAAATTTTTACCGTCTGTTGTAATATTGGTCCATTACTCACAGATTGAACATTGTCCAAGACTTTTAGGGCTTCTTGAACTATTAAGCTCTTCGTAGCATCTTTATTTTGAGGTAAAGTGTTCGTTCCCAAGCTTTTCAAGTGTTTTTCAATCTCTGAATTACATTTTCATTTTTATTAGAAGTTGTGTCTCTTACATTAATCATCATTACAATAAGGTGAATGTGTTTTCAGATAGTGTTGCGAATACAAAAATCGCTACAGGTACAGCAAAACTGTGGATGTATATTGAACAGAAGGAGCAGGTTAAATGGCAACAAGCTTCCAAGCTCCTACTATGGACCAAATCCGTATTTATTGAAATCACAAAGTCACTAGGTGCGTTTGATGAACCGAGTACAATAATTATCATTCTGCTCTTCCAGAGTCATGTTACTGCTAATAGTGGCCCGATTAAGTGCATGAATATGTTGAACATGAGACGTATTTTTCCTTTGCTATTTTGATTATTCGTTCCACTGTTTTATCTCTAATGAATTTCAGCAAAGCATGCAAATCTTTATCTAGTCTTTTGGTTACTTTGCCGTCAAGGTAAAAATATTTAATGCTCTTATGCGTACTTTCACAATGCATGTTTGTGTTTATTCCACAATTTTTCGGAAACAATATGCCCACTGTCTATGATTATTGGCATAGTTATCATAAAAATAAGCTCCAAAATGTTTTGTTTCATTATCACTACATAGGAGGTTTATACGTTTGCTGGAGATACTTGAAAACTCATTTCCATCTAAACACTCTTGAACTACTTTGATAGTTTTATAGACCCATTTTCTTTTTCATAATCAGAGATTTTGGATAAATTGGTTTGCCATGCTCGGTTAATGTGCCATGAGCAAAAGAAATGACATGAGACTGGCCCCATTATTGTTTCCCATGCTGAATAAAAGACATTTGTTATATCTGTCATAAACACATTGGGCTTTATAATTCCAACATTATTTCTAATTATGGTGAAAAAATATTCAAAAACTTTGGTGTCTTTACGATTTGTGAACATACAAGCTGCTGGATATCCTTCACCAAATTCATCAATCACTAGAATAGTAATAAGCTGGAAGTCATACATGTTCAGTCCATGTGTACTCTCCATTGCAATAATATTACTTTCAAAATTTTTCAACATTAGCTTTTGTGATTCATTCATATATATCAAGCAGAAGTCTTCATTCTTGAAATCCTTGCTTTTTGTAAAATAGTACTTGTTGTGTATCCTCACATTCTTTTACCCATAATTCAACACTTATTGAATCTGTTTGATGACGTACACCTTGAATTGAAATGCCGAAACTATTCTTGGCATTATGAATATCTTTTCTTGTGAGTAGATGATCGGTAGAAATGGTGTTCTGTGTAAAGCTGTTCCTTTTGAACTCCAGAACTCTGAAATACTGAAATCTGGTTAGTACTTTTGACCATAATGAGATACTGTTACATAAAAAAAATAGTAAAATACTTGTTTAGAATAAGTTTAGAACTTACTTAGAAACTGTTGCTCCACTAGATAACTTTGCTACAATATTTGATCGTTCCTGCTTTGGAAGACGAATATGTTGAATTTATAAACTATGCCCATAGTGTGTTTTATAATAAACAACATGATGTACCGAATCATTATCTATGGAAACTATTATTTCACTGATGCATTTGTAACCAATCTTACATGACCCTTGACTTTTTAAGGCACGTTTACGTGTTGCATTGTCTTTCACAGAATATTGGCCTGAAAACATAATATCATTTTCATTATATTGCTTGAAAGTGAAAAAATTACCTGACTGATTACAATTGTAGTAGATTATTCCTTTTGCTTTGCGCTTAACATATTCTACATTTCAGTCTTCTGAAGATCATTAAACCAACGTTGGAAATCTGCAAAACATTATCAAATAAATACTAATCACACACAAGTAAATACAGGTGTAGATACCTTCTGCATTAGGAAATTGCAATGTTTCTTCATCGATTACTTCTTTATGAGCAAATTTCAGATGGCATCTCAAGTCCTTAGTGAACCGAAATGAAGCAGCGCAAGATAAGCATTTAATGTTTGAAAAATTGTAGTCATAACTGATAATATTTCTTTGCTGCTGATGATGTACATTTTTCAGATGTTTGTTGAGATTACTTTGAGTTGAAAATATTTTCTCACATAACAGCCATTTTCAAACATATACAAAACAGTTTAAACCACAGATGTCTAACTAGACACCTAGATTGACAACTTTACTGTTAAAAGTGAGGTCACTGTTGGCCATTTGTAAGACTGGCAAAAACGTTTATTCTGCTTTACTCCTGTGCAGTGTTATGTGTTTATTTTCAATATTATTTAAACTTGTTTCAATTTGGTGGTGACTGTAATTTAAAATTAAGTGTTTAAAGTCCTTTAGCTTTTAGAATTGGTGTTTAAATTATTAAGCAAATAATTTAATGTATTTGATTCGTGTTAATACTGTATCATAAGTTAGTTTCATTGGTTTTGTGTTGTACAATTCGAAGTTGTCATGCCAGTGTCTTGCAGTGCTTATGGCTGTACGAACCGATTTTCAAAAGAAAAAAATACAGTTTTTGGGTAATTAATAGATTAATACATACACAAAAGTATTGCAAGTGTTTGATAAATAATTTTAACTTTCCGAAAAACCCAGAAAAATTGAAGTCCTGCGGTTAAACTCTATGCAAAGGGAAGAGTGGACCCCTACAAAATATAGTAAAATTTGTAGTGAACATTTTCTGCCTTCGGATTATTTACTACGTCCTCCAGGAATAATTAGTTCCTCGATTAAAAGATAATGCAGTCCCTTCCGTATTTACAGGGTTTCCTAAACATCTTCAGAGAACTGGTACACCTCGAAAATTCTCTAAGAAACGAAACTTTAACTTCGGAGAAGATATTGCTAATGTAAGTGTTAATTATTTCTAATAAACATGTTATGACTGTTATTTTAGTTAGGAGAAATATCTGTTGGACGTAATAGCAGTAAACGGCCACGTACCGTGAATGTGAATAAAGCAAATACATCCCCTACTAGAAGGATATTTTATAGGAAAGTGAAAAGTTTGCAACAAAAGATTCGCCGTCAACAAACAAAAATTTCATCGTTAAAAGATTTAGTGCGGGAATTGCAAAAAAAAAAACGTTTGCTAGATGATCATGCGGGTACTATTTTATTAGACAGTTTCGAAGGGTTAACTTTGGAGTTGATCAGAAATGAAATGAAAAATATAAGGAAAGCAAGAAAGGGCCATAGGATATTCAAGGAAATCAAAAGTTTGCCTTGACATTGTTTTATTATTCACCGCAAGCATATAATTATTGCAGGTAATTTCTATTGAGGGACACTGTGACTTTAACATTTACTGAATGCTATTTTAGAAAAATTTTGTCTCTTCCCCATCATTCATCAATCAGAAATTGGATATCGTCTGTAAACGCCGAACCAGGATTTTTCAAGAATTGTTTTGCGCTTTGAATAAAATGAAGTTACTTTGTAGGGATTGCAATTTAATAATTGATGGAATGTCAATTCGAAAACAAATAGTTTGGGATCCTCGTTTAAAAAATATGTGGGCATGTGTGATTATGGTAATGAACTAAGTCTTGAAGGTGATGAAACTCCTGCCACCGATGCTCTTGTTTTTATGATTGTTAGCCTTGATGGAAAGTGGAAGTGGCCTATTGGATATTTCCTAATAAACAAACTTTGTTCATCCTCCCAAGTGCAACTCATTAAAACTACTCTAATTTTATGTAGTAAAGCTGTTCTACGAATCTGGAGCTTTACATGTGATGGTCTTTTACAAACTTTGACTCTTTAAATAAATTGGGGTGTAAATTGTATGGCAGTAATATTGACAGCATCAAATGTTTTTTAAGCATCCATGTGAAGACTATAATCCATATTACATCCCAGATGCTTGCCACATGCTTAAATTAGCCAGAAAGGCTTTAGCTTCATGTAATAACTTTATTTCTGACACTAAAGAAATCAAATGGCAATATCTTACTAATTTACATAATATTCAGGAACAGTTGTCGTTAAAATTTGCTAATAAATTATCTTCAACACATATAGAATGCAAAAATAAAATGAAAGTTAAGCTAGCAGCACAAACACTTAGCTCATCAGTTGCTGATGCGTTGCAGTTTTACAAAAAGTGATAATAAACTTTTTACAGAATGTGATGAAACCATAAAATTCATTCGAACCATCGACCGTATTTTTGATTTTCTAAATACTAGAAGTCCTATTGGTAAGGGTTTTAAGAAGCCTTTCTAGAGAAACATATGTATGAGTGTGTTGGTTATTTATTTACTCTGCAAGATTGCAACGGCCAACTTTTACACAAGTTTAAAAGAAAAACTTTTATTATAGGTTTAGCCGTAGCTGTAAAATCAATTTTTTGTATTGCCCAAGAACTTTTTCCACAAAACAAGAATTTTAAGTATTTATTAACATATAGGTTTAGCCAAGACCATTTAGAAATATTATTTTCCAAAATAAGACGTAGGTTCGGATTTAACAGTAATCCTAATGTCCTACAATTGAAAGCTGCTATGAGACAGACTTCTTTTAAGAAATTCGATCACTTCATCTACAATGGCAAATTGTTTGTCACTAGATGCAGGTGAAGTATGTAGTGTTTATGATATTACGTGGAATACTAACCGAAGGTCCCCTTTAATGACGAACAATGAAGACATAACGTTAGATAAGGATATTAACATATTTCCTAGTTTAGATTGCAATAATATTTTATCTCATAATATTTATTATATTACATTGCTGGATTTGTTGTTCGTAGAATTATTAAACAGATTAGCTGCATGACATGTGTAGCGGAGCTTACAGAACAAACCAATTCTAATGATCACACATATGCTTGTGAAATTAATTGTAAGTCCTTTGTAGAAGTAAAGAATAGGGAGGTTTAATTATCCCTTCTGATAGTGTTTTTAAGATAATTAAAATTGCAGAACATTTGTTTTTGCGTGTACGAATGGGTATAACAAAATACCAACTATTAACTAATTACCAATTATATAAAGGTTCAACTAAATAACCATACTGCTTTGGATCGATCTATTTTATAAATCTGAATTGTCCAAATGATGACATTTTATAAGCACCTCATAAACTTAAATTAATTACTACAATTACGCACTTTTACTTAAAAATTAAATTATTTTCTTTTGAAAAGTATTATTCTAAAGAGAAGCTTAACCGTGTTAGTAACCGTATTCAATTAACAAAACTAATTTTGTTTTCCAATATATAAACAAAAGTTCTTTAATAAATACATTTTCACGTTATTTTTGAATTTCCCGCCATTCTTGCCAGTTTGACAAATGGCGGAATGGCCTCATTTTCGTATCCTTGGAATATATGAAGTTATCAATCTAGGTGTCTAGTTGGACATCTGTGGTTTAAACAGTTCTTTCATAGGTTAGGTCACTAACTTCACACAATGACAGCAAAATTTGACAACGTTGCGGAATTGGTTGTAATATTTAGCCGCGCGTCATGTTTCAGGAGTATAGGTTAGGTAAGTCTCTCTGAGAAATATGTTAATTACTATTATTATCCTCGCCAGGAGTGTTTACCGCTACATCATAACATACAATGATAAGGTGTAGGTAATATGAAAAACGTGGTGACAATTATTTTCGTT
This sequence comes from Vesta saturnalis, assembly GCA_036346205.1. Classification (NCBI taxonomy): domain Eukaryota; kingdom Metazoa; phylum Arthropoda; class Insecta; order Coleoptera; family Lampyridae; genus Vesta; species Vesta saturnalis. Next base: position 79,848 of record JARFJB010000616.1, on the reverse strand, counting down.
ATGATAAATTCTGATCAGAATGCAACATTTACAGCTGCAGAATTCCAAAATACAATTATTTAATGTGATTTATTTTGTAAAAATTGGAGAACGTTGATTATCATAATGATAACGGTTAAAGAACAATATCCTGTAAATGGAGGTTATGAAGTATTGGTCAAATAAGAATTAAATTCATATGCATATAAAACAAATTGATTTTATAGGTTTACTCTTTCTACTACATTTGCGTATTCAATACCGAATGTCAATTTCGTCAAATGCACTAGGAACGTTCACCATCCTTATTTCATTCACTGTTTCATATGAGAAGACAGTATAAACAAATTCGATAACTAAATTCATAAATTAATGACGTAGCGATAAACACTCCTGGCGAGGATAATATACATAAAATACGTATAATTTTAAAAGTTAGAAACTATTAATTTGTAGTTCTGTGATCGTGGTTGATGCATAAAATACTTTTCCCACAACCCATCTGTGTTCGATTTGTTTTGATATTGTAACTCGTTTGTCCAGTTTTTTAAATACATTTCATAGGGTGAAGTGGATCATGGACTTTTATAACAATCTTGACTTATATGTTCATTTGTGGGACTGTGAAATTAATGATAACCTTAAATTTAGATAACAATCCTTGTATTAATAATTATGATAATAATAATAAGAATTATTGTTTGTTTAATTATTTTAGATTACAAAAATGCCTAGAATATACAAGAAAAAGTTGGGTGTCTAAGCGAAACGAACATATCACAACGTGTTTTAGAAACAACAGTGGAGGCGGTACGACATGATGATATGAAAATACAAGCTGCGGCCGAGTATTATGAAGTACCGTACATAACACATAAAAAGCAAACCAGAAAGTATGGTGGTCAACCAGTTTTAAGTGACGAAGAAGAAACTAGACTGACGGAAGTTCTGTGTGGAGTGGAGCTTTCCAGTTGAATGTTTTGATATCAGGTGTATGGTTCAACAATATCTGAGCATTTTATGTATAAGGGAAAAACGATTTTTGGACAATCTACCTGGCATCGATTGGATTAAATGCTTTTGGTCAAGACACCGTGACTTAACAGTAAAATTAGCTGAAAATACCAAGAGAGTAAGAGCTGCTGCATTATATAAAATTGTAGAACAATATTTTATTCATTTACAAGAGTCTCTTGAGGCTGTACCGACTTCTAACATAATTAATTATGACGAGACGAACTTTTCTGATGACCCGGGTGCTGCCAAGTTGTGGTTCAACGAGGAATGAAACATGCTCATCGAATTGTTGATCCATCAAAATCTAGTAGAAGTGATATGTCTGCAATAGCATAATGGCGCTCTACTTCTCCCTTAGATGGTTTACAAAGCCCAACACCTATACCCAGGGTGGACAGAAGGAGGTTACCCAGAGTCAAGACATAATCGATCAACAAATGGATGGATCGACAATGAAACTTTTGAGGACTGGGTCTTCACTATTGCTCTACCATATTTGCGAAATTTGGATGGTCCAAAATTGATGTATGGCGACAATTTAAGTAGTCACTTAACAGTCAGTCTTGTTCAACAGTGTGAAAATAGTAATATAAGATTTGTCCGTCTTCCTCCCAATTCCACACATTTGCTACAGCCACCAGATGTGGGCTATTCTAGGCCGTTTAAAGCAGCATGGCGAGCAGTATTGGAAAAATGGAAATTAAAAAATTTAGGACTGCTATCGAAGACATGTTTTCCCCGTTTGTTGAATGAAACTATTACGAAAATTGGTACCAAATCAGAAGCCAACAGACTTGCCTGTGGAATGTCACCATATGAACCACGTGTTGTTTAAAAAAAATTAAACATCTTAGAATAAACCCAGATCCAGAGGAGCCACCACAACTTTTTTTATGCTGCCTTTTTCCGTTATGAACGCATAAAAAAGAGGATGCATGGTTATCCTAAAATATCTGGTGTGAAACAACACACGACCTTCCAGCCTACAAAGGGGAAATTATAAGAAATGAAATAATTTTAATTATACTTTTTTTAGGATAACTACGCAACCTTTTTTTTATACTTTCATAACGAATACAGGCAACATTATAAAAACAAAAGCAATAACCTATGTCATAAAGACGTTTAAAACTTCATGTCAGATAGAGATTAATAGACATAAATACATGTTAAAACCGCCCTCTTCTATGAGATATCAATAAAACAGTCTAACCATTTTCATTCATATTTAATTAATTTTTACTTACCTTGCGTTATATTAATAAACTTTATAAAGAAAAGTTATGTAAAATTAAATTTAAAAAAAAAAAATATGTCTACACCGTTTCTTATAGAATTAATCGTTATTCAGATGAAAAATTTGAACTAACACTTAAATTCTACCTTACGAATTTTTTGTCGCTAAATTACGTGTCGTATTAAAAATTTGCATAGAACATAATGGATCGATAGGTTTAAGGTCTGTATCTAGGTATTTTTATATTTTTGAAATAAGCAGCTTGTTCAGAAATATTTGATAAAGCCAAAACTTCCCTAATAAATCCTCTTAAATACAAAAGTTTGTACGTAGGTATTTCCGTTCTGGAGTTATCGTAGATACTAACATACATCCACAGACACGTACGCCCCCACATACGCACACACGCCCCCACTCACACGGGCACACACATGCATAGATCATGGCCGATATTGACGAAATTTGCCCAAAGGTAAAATGAGCTAATATGTCGATTTAGCGATAGTGAAAAAATAGTCAATTGCATAACCTGTGTGTGTGTGTGTGTGGTGCGTGCGTGCGTGGTGTTGTGTGTGTGTCGTGCGTGTGTGTGTGTGTGGGTGCGTGCGTGCGTGTGTATGCGTGAGTGTGTGTGTGTGTGTGCGTGCGTGCGTGCGTTCGTGCGTGCGTGCGTACTGTGTGTCTGTGTTTATGTCTCCAGAACGAAAACACCTGCATACTTTTGTAGTTAAGCTTATTTTCGTTTCGTTTGGAGCTGAGTACATTTTGGGAGAAATCCAGAGGCGGCGAGAGGGGTTTATTGTAATAAATATTTCTAAAACAGCTGCATATTTCAAAGATAATAAAAATACCTATGTATAGACCTTAAACATATCGATTAATTAATTTGTTGATACGACGCGTAATTTAGCGGCTAAAAATTCCTAAGATAGAATTTAAGTATTTGTTAAATTTTTGCAAGATCTGAATAACGATTAATTTTATAAGAAAAGGTGTAGACATATTTCTTAAAGAAAATTTAATTTTAGTCTAAAGATTAATTAAATATGAATGTAAACGGTTAATGTATTATTATATCTTATAGAAGCGAAATTTTAAATTTTTTAAGGTATTTGTGTATTAATCTCTATCTGATAGTTTAAACGTTTCTGAACCAATTTATTTTGTTTTATAATGTTGGCTGTTTTCGTTATGAACGTATCAAAAAGGGGTTGCATAGTTATCTTAAAAAGATTATAATTGAAATTATTTCATTTCTTTTAATTTAAGGTAGCATCTAGATATGTATTAACCTCTGTCTGTCAGTTTTAAGCGCCTGTTTGACATAGATTATTGTTTTTGCGTTTACAATGTTGCCTATTTTCATAATGAACTTCTTATAAAAGAGGTTGCATAATTATCCTAAAAAAATGTTTTAAAAATTATTTCATTTCTTTTAATTTCCATTTGGTTAGAAAGTCGTGTGTGGTGTTCCACCCGAAATTTTTAACTTATTTTTATTTCATTAGAATTTTGATGGTTAAATCTAGATTCCTTAGAATGATTAAATGAAATGTTACGTATAATAAGTATAATAAGGACAACGCGAACATATAAGATAAAAAAAAGAGAAAAACCATTGCTGTTTATTAGATCGCATTTACTATGTTCAAACGAGTGCTCTGGTTGTGTGGTAGAATAAAAAAGAGCTAGCACAACAATACCAACAAGATGCCAACTTTACCGAAGTACACAAGCGACTACGTAAAGAAGCAAGGTACTTAACCAGGAGAGTCGTAAAATTTGGTTAAGCAAAGAGAGGTAGAACAAAATAAATAAATGAATAACAATGCCGATATCTTTTACATAAAATCTCTGCGACTAGAATTTGTACCTCTGTCTGTAAAGGAAAGAAAACGAAAAAACCATAACCAAAGAATGTAATAACAAGACATATTTACAATTGGTGTCTTACATACCTACGGAAAAATTCATGTATCTAGATGAATGTTGAATATACAAATTCTTAATCATTAAAAAATGAATCATATGAATGGTACCTACCCATACACAACCTTAATTAAAGCTAGTAAAATGACTCTAACCTAAATTAACTAAAAAGAAATCTGTTTCAGATGTTTAAAAATAACTTAAGATGGAAATGTAGGAACAAGTTCCTAAGTACAGGAGGTCCAGAATCGCCGCCATTTTGTTTTCTGACGTTATAGGCCACGCTCACTTTTACCACGTGGATACGCCCCTATTTTGTCGGCTTTTTTTGGCGGTATTGAGAGCCTTTTTGTCAGTCCAGCCCCTGGAGGGTACGCAAATGCGCGCGCATGCAGTGAGTCACGTGACCCTGAGTACAGGGGTAGTTACGGCGGGGGGAAGGAATGGGGCATGTCAAAGTCCAATTATTTTAATTATGAGGCATAATTAAATTGTGCGCATTTTGTTTTTAATTATGACGTCATAATTAAATTCTGCCGCCATTTTATTTGAAATTATGAGTCATAATTAAATTGTGGAGGTAGTCACGTGAGCACGTGGGAGAAGGAGAGGGGTAGGCCAAAGTTCATTTATTTTAATTATAAGTCATAATTAAATTGCACCACCACTCTTTTGCTTTAAATTATGGGTTATAATTAAATTTTCACATCACAGGTGTATTATCAAAATTGCAAATGAAAGTAAGTTTGTTTATTTGTCCTCAGCCATTTGTCCATTTTCAATAACGACTGTGCGTTCAAACTTGTTTATAAATCTAAGTCCCTTTTTGTCATAGGTATTTCCGACAAGACAGTTCTTGTATGTAAAATAATATAGAGATTTTTAAGTTTGGTTATATTTTTTATTATATAGATATTTTGACTAATTTAACAGCAAAACGTATTATTGTCACTGTATGAAATACTCGCCTATGGTGCCACACGTTAATTTGAGTGGTCGTACAACTGGATGGTGTGTAATCTCAACATATCATTAGAAACACATTGTTTTATATGGACTTTTTGTATGTCCAATGACAGTGTTTAGCATGTTGAAATAGTCTGTGTATTGTGTTTGCGTGTATGTTGCGCATGTTATGACGCATATGTGTGTGTGTGTATTTACATATCTGTGTTCGTGTTGACTTATGTGTTGTTGTTTACGTACATACTGTTTGATGTGTGTGTGTGTGTGTGTTGTGTGTGTTATGTGTGTGTGTGTGTGTGTGTGTATGTGTGTGTGTGTGTGTGTGTGTGTGTATATGTGTTGTGTGTGTGTATGTGTGTGTGTGTGTGTATATGTATATATATATATATGTGTATGTGTGTATGTGTGTATTATGTGTGTGTGTGTGTGTGTGTGTGTGTGTGTGTGTGTATGTGTGTTGTGTGTGTGTATTTATAGTATGTTATATGTGTATATATATGTGTATATATATATAGTGATATTATGTATGTGTGTGTGTGTGTGTGATGTGTGTGTGTGTGTGTGTGTGTGTGATATATATATAGTATATATATATATATGTGTAGTATTTATATATATATATATATATATATGTATATATATATATATATGTGTGTTTATATGTGTGTATGTATATTATGTGTGTTTGTGTGTATTGTATGTATTATATGTGTATATATATATTATTATATATTTGTATATATATATATATATATATATTGTATATATATTATGTGTGTATTTATGTTTATGTGGTGTGGTTGTGTATATATGTGTGTGTAGTTGTTTGTGTGTGTGTGTTGTGGTGTGCGTGTGGTGTGGTGTGGTGTGTGGTGTGCGTGTGCGTGTGCGTGTGCGTGTGCGTGTGCGTGTGTGTGTGCGTGGTGCTGTTGTGGTTGTGCGTGTGCGTGTGTGTGTTTGCGTGTGCGTGTGTGTGTCGTGTGTGTGCTTGTCGTGTTTGTGTAGTTTGTGTGTGTGTGTGTGTGTGTGGTGGTGAGTGGTGTGGTGGTATGCGTGCGTGTTTGTTTTAGGTGTGTTGTGTTTGTTGTAGTTTGGTTTTGTCAAGCTGTATTAATAAATCGTTTTTTGAATTGAAGTTGGTTTTGTTGCAAGCGTGTGTAATAGAATCGTTATTTGTAAATTAAGTTGGTTTTGAGTGCTAAACGTGTTTGAATTGAAAGTTGGGTTTTGCAAGCTGTAGTTAAATAAACGGTTTTTGAATTGAAAGTTGGTTTTTAAGCTGTATACGATGTATTTTGATTGCGACTGGTTTTGCAGGATGATCGACTGTTTTCAAACCGGTCCACGTTTAGAATACCAAGTCTGAGTGTCGGTTAGTCTTATCTACAAAGTAAGCGGTCGCTCATGGTAGTTAATTATACAGTGGAATCGTTACATGAATAAAACTGTACTTAATTGATTAGATTGCTTTGACTGAGATTGATTGATTTGATTGATTTGACCAACTACTTTTAATTATGACTTATACTTAAATTGGTTGCGATGTTCCCAGACCATACAAAGATGGCCGCCAGAACAAAAATTGCGATGTTACCAGACAAAACAAAATAGCCGCCGTCAAATTGACTTGATTAATTGATCTATTTCATTAAGGTTGATTTGATTAATATATTTGATTAATTTGATTAATTGATATGAATGGCGGCAAAATTTAATTATGACATAATTAAAAACCAAATGGTCCTACAATTTAATCATGACTCATAATTAAGAACTAAAAATGGCGCCGCAATTTAAGTATGACTCATAATTAAAAACAAAATTTCCCGCAGTTTAATTATGACGTCAAAATTAAAAACAAAATGGCGGGACAGTTTAATTATGACCCGCCACCACCACTGCTTTCAGGGTCTCGTGACTCACTGTATGCGCGCATTTGCAAACCCTCCAGGGACTGGGCTGAAAAAGGTTGTTAATACTGTCAAAGGGCATTAATTATGAGGTGAGGTCCTTAAATACGTCAAGGGTTGTAAATTTTACCAAGTGGTTGAAAATGGCGGCGACGCTGGACCCTTCTACTTTCTAATACTGAGCTCATCTGAACATGCTTGTTTAGTAGTATCAGGAGTATATCACAATAAAAATCGACATATATAAAATTTAAAAGCAAACTAGCCATTTTATATCACTTTGAATTACAGGAAAGTTAACACTCGCATCTATTGTGCTATGGTCAAGAATGCAATGAACTGCGCATTGTTCATCATTATGTTTAACAGTAATAATACATGGTTTTCGTAAATGCTTGACCCCACACGTGGTTAATTTTAAATTTCGCGCTTTAAATATGTTTTCTCTAGGTTGGTAGTTGTTAGCAGGCCGAAACAAAATTACTAAATCATAATATTTAGTTTTATAACCTCATAACACGTGTCTATTAATGACTGAAGCTGACGTCATCTTAAATCTAGGAAATTTCTTTGCTGCATTAATTTTTCGTTATATTCACAATCAGTTATTTTCATAACTCCAGATTACTTTTGTTTGGAAAGATTAAAGACAATATTTATAGAAATAGATTGCATAATTTAGATGAATTAACGGAAGAAGTTGAACACGAGCTTCATGCTATTACACGGAAGAACTTCAGCATGTTTTTGAAAACATGAAGCGGAGAATTAATTTATGTCTACAGCATCAGGGTCATTATTTTCAACATTTCTTGTAATTATATTAATTTAATGAAGAATGTTTGTTTGTATTTTGTCATAACAATAATTTTAAAATTTATTTTGTTAAATAATTGTAATTAGCAAATATTGGCAATAAACATTTTGATTTTGATTACATCAAAGGTGATTACCCCATAGGACGCTAATGTCAATCGCTGCGACCGAAATGAAGTGTAGTGGTACCAACCTAACCAAAATTTGCTGCATGATGTCAGCTTCAATCATTCTGTTTGCTGTCTTTAGCAATGTCCCCATTACATTTAATCAACATTAAAAAAGTTGAATTTGCATAGTGTTAATGTTCAATAATGGTGTTCTCATCAGAACAAGATGCTTTTATTTTAATGGCACATTTCCGCAGTGGCAGAAACCCAGATGGAACTTGAAGCTATTCGTTGCAATCCTGCATTGAGCAATTTTCAGTGGCTTTTCGATGTTAATATCGAATATGATGTATTTAAAAATATGTCACGTCTTATTATACGGTATGAAAGCAAGCACTATATTTGAAAAGGCAAGTCAACAGGCAGGCCGACTGTTTTAACCAAAGAAGTTGTGAATGACATTCAACAAAGAACGCAACAAAGTGCTAAAAATCTATTCTGCAGCTATCCGCTCAAACAGGTACGATTAAATCTACTGAGTTTATATAACCAGAAATATGAACATAATTTTTTACAGGTTTGTCCATTGCTACTTGCCACAAAGCTTTAAAAAGACGTTACGTGCATCCTTACAAAATTTCTTCTGTACAACAATTACATGCCGACTCTAATCTTCGAGTTCAATATTGTCAAATGGAAGGAGCAATACAACAAGAAATAAACAATATAGCCCCAATTGACCTTGAACGTATTTGAAAATATGAAGCGAAGAATTAATTTGTGCCCATCGGCCATCGTTATTTATTTGCGGTTATTTCGGTTTCTAACCTCTATGCCTTCGTAGCGTTGGTTATTTCCTGGTGGTAATGTATATTCGCTGTACCTGCAATAAATACAAATGCATTAAATATACTAATACCTTTGTTTATTGTTGGTTTCTCAAGATGATTTTCGGCCTCTTGTGCTTCATTTCATCTTGGATGTCGTAGTCCCATAATCCTTTTATAGCTGGGTTGGGGTGTGCCGCTAGTACCTCTTCTAGGTTGATTCAGGGTTTTTGCGAACTGGGTATGCTGAGGTCTTCGTGTATTTGGTCGTTTCTTCTGTATTCAGGTATGTTCGCTGCCATCTTCGTCTTGTCCTGTTTTGTCCCTGATAAGTTCTCTTATGTCTATGGGCAGGCTGTAGTAATTTTTGTTTTTGGTGAATGTGAACATGGCTTCTTCAATTGTACTTAGGATCGTTATGATTTTCTGTATTGCGTATCTATCTGACGGGCGTCGTTCATCACTGGTAGTGCAGGGATCCTGCCCTAGTGATATAAGTGGGCTGTAGAGGCTCTTGATCGCCTAGGTGCAGCAGGACGGGGTCGTGATCTGAGCTTAGATCTGCTATTGTTTCCATCCAGAAATGCCTCCTATACCTGGGTGACAGGTAGGTTCTTGTGGTCCTTCGACGATCAGGCCTCTTGTCGCGGTGTAGGATTCTAGGTCCCTTCCGTTTCTGTTGGGTGTCCTGCTGTTCCAGGTCTGGTGTTTAGCGTTTAAATCTCCCGCCATTATTGTAGGTATGTTGTCACCGAACAGGACGTCTAGCACGGCCCTTGGTGGGTTGTATGCTGCTATTATCTTTATGTGTCCTACGGAACTTGTGTTCACGCCTATCGCAGTCACCTCCAGTATTTGCGTATCTGGAGTCGGTAGCCCGTAGTGTTCTATCGAGTTCTTTATGTATATTGCTGTGCCCCCTCCTCTTCCGGTGAGCAGGTCGTTGCGGTGCAAACGGTAGTTCCTTATCTTGGGCTTATAGCAAGGCCTTAGATGAGTTTCCGTGACCAACACCATATCCAGGTTTTGTCGGTAGACGAACTCTTCTAGCTCCTCCTTCTCTATAAGGAGGCCGTTCACGATATGGAGGGATGCGGGCTTTTGTAGACGTTTATCCATCGATGTTTCTTCCTGCCCGGGTGGCTCTCACGATTTTCATCGCGAGCACAAAGTCTTCATCTTCTTCTTGCGTTGCTGCTGGCGCCGGATTTCTGTTACCCGCCACGATCTCGAGCAGCTGATGCTCTTTTCTACCATGTTGGTTGTCTGTCGATCGTAGGTCTCCTTGATGCCATCTTATTGGTGTTTTCCGGGTGGGCGGGGCATCCACCGTAATTCGCTGTGCAATTACAGCACTTCGGGTCTCCTATTTGCCGTGTCTTCATGCAGTCCTTCGTGTGGTGTGCTCCTGCACACTTCACGCATGGTGGAGGCGCATGGCAGCCGCTGGTGGTGTGTCCATATCGTTGACATTGGTGACACTGACCCATGCCGTTTTTCTTGTGCGGTGTCTCCACTAGGTGGAGGTGGACAAGGACCATGGCCGTTTGTCGGTGCTTGCGTCCTGTGTACATCCGACTGACTTTGTGGACGTCGTACCCCGTTGCTTTTAGATCCTCCTTGACGATCTCTAGCATTTCCTCTACTTGAGGAATTCCTTTAATTACCACCTTCAGTGGTTTTGCTTCGTCCAGCAACTAGACGTTGAAGTGGATCCCGTTGCTGCCTAGGATTGAGGTCGCTTTCCTGTAGTCTTCAGCGCTACTTAGCATCACGTTGACTCCATCCTTTGTTGCTCTTGTTGACTTTGGAGCTATCCCCTCCGTTGCTAGGACCTGGATCGTCTTCTTGTAATCCTCCTGTCAGTGGAGGATTAGCGATGAAATACTTTCCTTTCGGACTGTAGGCGTGTCGTTTTCTTGTGCTTCGGCGTCTACACGTTGTCGTTTGTTGTTTCTCCTGGTGACTTGTGTATTCTTCCTCGTCGGTGAGGTGTCATCGTTTCAATGTCTGTATCGTTAGAATTGGCTGGTTCCCTCTGCTTCTTGGTTTTATTTGTCATAATAGTACTCGCAGTCGCAGTTTGTGTTTGTGCGCTCGTCGGTAAAGGTTTTATTATTGTTTGCAGCCTGTTGTCCTTCGATCACTCTTCTGAGACCGGAAATCTCGATTAAATGTTTGACTTGGTCCATCAAGCCTTGAATAACGCGGTCCTGATTGTTTATCTGTGCTTCTTGCTTCCGGTTTGTTTCCCTTAGTTGGTGTTCCATCGTCGCCATCTAGCACATTGTTGTCCTACAATTATAGTTATAGGCGTGGCTTTTCTTTAGGATTTTTTTAAATTTGTGCCTAGAAATGAATGAGCACCTTTTGTACAATAATAAATAATATATTCTATTCTTGATTTTCTAAATACAATGGTGATCACTTTGAACACGTTTTGTAAAATAACAATAAATAATAGATTCTATTCTTAATTTTCTAAATGCAATGGTGGTCATTTTGAGTACCTTTTGTAAAATAATAATAAATTATTGTTGTGTAAACGTTTGTTGAATCATTGACAATATTGCGCTCCAAGATTATAGTCGGGCGCTTGTTATTTTTGTACAGAACAAATTTTGTAAGGATGCATATGTAACGTCTTTTTTAAAGCTTTGTGGCAAGTACCAGTAGACAAACCCTGTAAAGAAATTATGTTCATATTTCTGGTTACATAAACACAGTATATTTAATCGTACCTTTTTTTCGCGGATAGTATGGAATAGATTTTTTAGGACTTCGTTGCATTCTTTGTTGAATGTCATTAGTAACTTGGGTGAAAATGTCTGCCTGTTGACTTGCCTTTGCAAATACAGTGCTTGTTTTCATACCGTGTAATAAGACGTGACTTTAAATACATCATATGCGATATTAAAATCGGGAAAAGCCTCTGAAAACTGCTCAATGCAGGATTGCAAGGAATAGCTGCAAGTTCCATCAGGGTTTCGGGTGCTACTGCGGAAATGTGCCATTAAAATAAAGGCATCTTGTTCTGACGAGAACACCTTTGCTGTCAGTATCACTGTACAGGTTGTCCCATTTTCGTATGTTTTACGGGGTATCTCGCTTATTTTTAGGTTAGAATCTTGCGGTTTTCGCGACACCGTGCTATTTTTAATGAAACCAAAGATGCACTAATCAAATTTGCCATAGCCATCTTAGTTTGTGTGCTACAGGGTGATTTTGGAAAAATTGCATTTTCAGTCATCCTGTAACTCTGTTATTGTCAGACATATTAAAAAGTAAAACTGATATTTGTAGATTTTTTACGTAGAATCTAGTGACGTACTCAGATTTTCATTAGAGGTCACAGTTTTTGAGATATTGACATAACCTACTTTTTTATGGGACACCCTATATATTTTTACAATTTTTCCCTTGCCAAGAGCTTTTCAAAATATATTATAGTCTATATTTATTTTATAAATAACGTGACAAAATGATTTTTTTATAATTTACATTGATAATAGTGGATAGCCGTGGGTAACCATGGCAACGCAAAAACAAAATAATTAACGTTCTGCCATTACTTATGTATTTGATTTTGAAGTTTCTGCTTCTCTCAAATTATTCCTGGTTACATTTTCCCAAATTTAGTGCTGATATTCATTGTTATTCGTTGTTTTGTTTATTGTTATCGTTCTTGTCTTGGCTCGAAACAAAAATTGAAAACTTTGAGAAATATGATATGAATACCTGCTTCATATTATCTAATGAAAACACAGACCAGGCCTTAGAACTCTGTCTGAACAGGTCAGTTAATCTTTACCTTAGAATTTGTATTTATTTTATATACCTATTTTGTCATATAGATATCCCGAAAGAAGACAACCCGACAGAAGAATATTTCAAAAATTAAAATTTAATCATCGCCAACATGGATGTTTTGACAAACCTCGACCCCGAGTTTACAACAAAGAGAATGAGGAATCAGAGATCAACGTTTTAGCAGTTGTTCAAGCCACTCCTGAAACCTCGTGCAGGAAAATAGATGAAGAAACAGGTGTGTCTAAAACAACAGTGCAAAGATTAAAAAACATAAATTCAAACCCTACAAGTATAAACTTGATCATCTGCACCCTGGTGATGCTGAACGTAGATTGGAGTTCTGCAATGGTTTATAAATATGAAAACTCAGGACAATAACTTTGAAAAAAAATAATTTGGTCAGACGAGGCACATTTCACAAGTTCGGGAATTCTTAATAAACACAACTCGCGGTTTTGGAGTCAAGAAAACACCCACGTGATTTTTCCTAGAGAACGTCAAGGCAGGTTCGGATTTAATGTCTCCTACTTTATTTTTAACCGAAAAATAGTTTACAAGATTTATGAAGAAAACCCAAATTCTAATGGGTACTTACAAATTCTACAAGAAAAAAACTATGAACATTTTAGAAGATATTCCACTGGCTCAACTGAACGATATATTCTTCCAGCAGGATGGGGCTCCAGCCCACAATGCTAGAATAATACAAAACTGGCTAAATGAACGTTTTCCCAGGAGATGGATTGGAACAATGGACCTGTTCGATGGCCACCACGATCACCGGATCTCTCGCTTTTGGATTTTTTTTGTGGGGTATTTAAAGAATAAAATTTATTCAAGGCAATATGCCAACATGCAACAATTAAAAATTGCAACGGAAAATGCTTTTCAGAATTACGAAGACAATCATTTATTTTGGAAAATGATATTAAAAGAATTTATAAACTTTGTGAAACTTGTAGAGACACAATGGTCTGCAATTTGACAATATTTGTGATTAATTAATTATTTTGTTTTTTATCAATGTAAATTATAGAAAAAATCATTTTGTCACGTTATTTATAAAAATAAATATAGACTATGCTATATTTTTAAAAGCTCTTGGCAAGGGAAAAAGATTTTAAAAAAATATAGGGTGTCCCATTAAAAAAAGTAGGTTATGTCAATATCTCAAAAACTGTGACGTGTAAAGAAAATCTGAGTACGCCACTAGATTCTACGTAAAAAATCTACAAATATCAGTTTTACTTTTTAATATGTCTGACAATAACAGAGTTACAGGGGATGACTGAAAATACAATTTTGGCAGTGCAAGAAAAATATCCACGAACCTTGTGGTAACGTTGAAGAATCATTGTTGATGTTTCTAATTGGCACATGTGGAGGAGGAGTTCTTTCTACTTTATTTTTATGAATCGTACCTTTTTCCGGTGTCTGGTGGGTATTGTCTCCTAAAGGTTGCTGTTCATTTCGATGATTAATTTGTGTGAAATCGTTATCATTGCCTTCATCGTGTAAAGGGATATTTGCCGTAGACGCTGGTAAAAAGTCACTTTCTTCAAACACATTTCTATTTGAGGGTTAAATTTTAGCACCCATAGCAGTTTTCATTATTGCTGCGTTAACATAGACAGCGCCGAAAAGAGTCCATAGTTGCCAGTGTTAGGACTTTTCCGGGATTACTTCGTAGCCATACTCTTACTTCATTTTCGTAGTAGTTGCTGAGAGGCTTCATAAATCCGACATCTAGAGATTGCAATTTGTGCCAGCAATGTGTAGGTAAACAAAGCAAAACCACTCCATTTTCTCTGGCATAATTAATAAGGTCAAGATTTTTTGTGACTAGCATGGCCATCAAAAATTAAAAGTGCAGCGTTATCTTTTGAAGCTCCAGAAAATTGCATAATTTTTTTAAACCATCTGAAAAAATATCTCCTGTCGTTCAGCCGGAATCACGTGTTTCAACCATAAAACCGGGTGACAAACCAAGTTCAAATTTAGGACGTTTTCTTTTTTTAAGAAAAATAAGGCAAGGAGGAAAGTAACTTCCAGAAGCTGAGCAACAGCTGCGGCGTCTCCTCGCTGTGCAGAAGTGAGAACACCTACATGGCGTTGTCCTTTAAGTGCTAATATTTTCGAATGTCTATTTGGATTTACAGTGGTACCTGTCTCATCACAATTGTAAATTTTATCTGCAGTTAAGTGATACTTTTCGATAATACTTGTAAGCAAAACAAAAGTTGATTCACAGCAATCTTGTTGAAGCCCACGGATTTAGCTCCCGCTAGAGCCTCTGTTTTTTAGAGCTATGGTAGGGTGTTTTCAAAGTCAGGACCGGCCATTTGAGTGTCTTCACTAAACCTGTTTGCAACACCGTTTGCGGCCGCCAACTGGTAAACAAATTTCTTTAACTCTATCATCCTAAAGCCAAATAATCTCGTTTCCATATCTTTACATACTTGACAATCTCCAACTCTTGAGTTTCGGTAAACACATTTCTGACGCTTCCTAACTGCGCTGTTTGAAACGCTCACCCAATCTCTTTTCGGTTTTGCAACATAGCGTCGCAATTTGGTTTGAGGCACTTTAAATTGCTGGTCTGATTTTTTATAACCCATCAATAACCGTCTGTACTGCTTCTCCCATTGACTCTGCACACCAATTTTAACGAGTTGTTTTTCTTGTGTACTTTCGTACCATCTGAAACCAATAGAAAGACATGATAATTGCCAATTCATTACTTGAGGCAAAACGGGACCCGTTTTGCCCATTGTCAAAAATGAGCTTGAATGAAACAAGAAAAAATTCAGTGGAAAACTATTTTTAAGCCATGCGTTTGATCATCAATAATTCTTCGAAAATGTACGTCCCTTAGGTAAATGTAAGAGCCACTTTTACAACGCACGATCGATTTGCGCCGCGTCTATTGCAAGAAAGGGTACTGGTAGTGGAGACAATGCGTCTGAGATTTGGCGGTATAATTCAAATGGGATTCGTGTAAAATAGCGGTACCCCTTATGCCCCAGTAGCCCGTTATACCCTGAATTCCCCTACAGTGCAATGAATTGGACATTAAGTGCATAAATGCCATAAGAGTAATAATATTTTTACATATACAATGTACAACCACGAATCTGTTGAATTAGTTACATATATTTTAACGGTTTCTATCACAGCTGATGAACCCTCAAGGTTATACAGAGACCGAAGATTAGCTCTAGGAACTACTGTTGCACGTTTTACCGGATTTGCGCTTCCTTTCACAGATATAGTCTAAAATGAGAGCAGCAGTATCGCATAATACTCTGAGAAGTATTCATACATTGAGTAACCCTTAGAGGTATCCCAAGGGTTTCCATAAACATGTGAAAATAGGCTCCAGAGCGAGTGTTGTACGTCTTACCGCTCTTGAGCTCCCTCTTTTACACTCACGGTAAAACGAGGGCGTATTCTTGTCATGCATTATACTTCGAGAACCGCAGAACTCTCCCAAAGAAAGAAAAAGAAACAAGAAGAGTAGAAAGTAAAATAGTCTACCAAAGATTATGTTTTCTTTATGCGCTGCTAAGCCCATGTATTATCTTCAAACTCAAAGCATAAATGGAAGCCTGTTTGAAGCGATAGTTTCTTCACACTAATACATAAATTAAATGAAAACAAAATACATACACAAAATTAAAAACACCGAACGCGTTTGATCGACGCTATCATCAGCGGTCGACCGCTGATTATGATAGCGTAGCTATCAAACGCGTTCGATGTTTTTAATTTTGTGTACGTGTATTTTTTTAAATCCTGCCACAGTTGCAGTGTTCCAGATTTTTCAAATTTTAAATAGGGAAAATTTAAAACATGTATCCAAATTGCTCAAATCTCATCGCATATAAGGACGATTCGTTTTAAAATGTTATTGTCTTCCTCTTTTGCAGTATTTGAGTTTGAAGATATTTCATGAGAGGTATGATTCAGTTTTAACTATTAATACCAAAAACACTTACAAATATCCGAACAGAATTTTATAACTCGTACATCTAAGGGTATAGGTTTTATACGAAACAGAGCTACAAACTTCAGAGTTATCGTCAAAATGTTGACAACAATTGAAAAAGAACACTTTTAGGATTGTATCAATAATTTTTAATGTAACCGTATAAAGTTATGTTACTATCATAGATACCATCAAGATCCATAGTAGCGCAACCAATTCCCAACATATTTTGAGAACACGAATTTATCCGTTCGGCAGGGTAGAATTTAGGAATAGTTGTGTGATAGTACAAATGTATCTTACACTTAACGTAAAGAAACTTAGTAACGTAATTAACAACCGACAAAAGAAAATAATCCCTTGAAATAAATTTGTGTAACGATTCTGAAAAGTAAAATACAGGTTTTCAACAGTAAGTACTGCGCCTCTAAAACAGGAACAGTAGTAACATAAGAAATGGGCCAAAACAAGTACCACTTATTCTTTACCTTTATGGTGATTAATTTCGAAGTCGTACTGATGGAGCTAAATAGCCCAAAGCGCCAATCGTTCAAAGTGCGTTGTAAGTTGTTCTATAAAAGGAAGAGAAATGTGATTTATGACCAAAGAAAGAGGATCCTTTACGTACACTTAAACTTCTTGACGGCTTACAGTACAAAGAAGCAGTGGCCATGTAAAGTCGGTTAGCCTTTATCAAAAGCGCTTAAACTAAGTTATAACGTTCTTACTGGAAGAAATTTGTTAAATAGAAACAGGATTTTGAAATATTGGTTTGGATATAAATTACGAATAAAGTGCCCGTTATGCCAAACAAATGATGCACATCGGTAACACACCTAGGTACGTCTATAGACAGGATAGATTCAACTTTATTAATAGCAACTAAAATATTTTGTTGGCTGCATGTCTCAGGTACGTTTGTCTAAGTACATTTAGTGACAAAGAACTCATAAGCAAGGTTTGAGAGTCACAAGCATTGAAAAATTGTGAAATTAATTTTGATACAGGAGGCCCTAAAAGCTTGAAACCGGAGGAGAAAAGAGATAAATAATCAGAACAACAATTTCCAGAACCTTATTTGCATTCCCAAACAAATGGGCTAAACACGTTCCACTTAAATAATAATAAATATATATATATATATATATATATATATATATATATATATATATATATATATATATATATAGGGTTCGTTGAAAGATCTTTCAAGGATTAACCTGGAAAGGAAAATTCACAGACAACCAAAATATCTTATATATCGATCATAACCGGTAAATTGACTTGCCGTTGTTTTACAAAACACATAATAGTGAATGATGACGATGCTGCGTACTAAACCTTATCCAAACAAAGCAAATTATAAACGACTAACTTTCTACTAAGATAAATAGTTTATTAAGATGTTGGTGGTGTAATTTAGTAAAGCTAAGTGAAAGATTATTTTTAATTAAAATTTCTTATTTTAGAGACTGTCGATTGGCATGAAGAACAGGAAATCTTTAAGACAACGCCTTTACTGTTTAGTCAATAGCGACTCAACAATAACGTTCTTGCACGTTTTTACCGGAAACGATTAAAATAGCAATGTTACCACATCAATATTTAAGTTTTCCAAAAATAACATAATTTCCTCAATGATTGGAAATTCAATTATCAAATATAATTTTATTAAATACATTAATAAAAAGTGTACCTCGAGTAGGAGTTGAACCTACGACCTCTACTTTGCTAGAGTACC
Source organism: Vesta saturnalis (assembly GCA_036346205.1). Classification (NCBI taxonomy): domain Eukaryota; kingdom Metazoa; phylum Arthropoda; class Insecta; order Coleoptera; family Lampyridae; genus Vesta; species Vesta saturnalis. The sequence goes on along the minus strand of JARFJB010000616.1, from coordinate 61,518 downwards.
GCGCCATCCAGTTGCGCCATGACATACAAGCTCGAAATCGATGTAAATTTTGTCTTTATGTTGTAAAACTGATGTAAATTCTAAATATAATGAGATTACAATTAAATTACTTATATTAATGGAATGTGAGCCTGCAATATCGCAAGGATTCACACATACCACAGCAACTTGACTAATATTTAATAATTATACATTTTTGTTATGAACGAATAAGTTCAAAGTAAATATGTAATTAAAAATTATTATTAATTTTATTAAATAGGTACATAAATAAAAAGTTTACCTCGAGTAGGATTTGAACTTACGACATCTAATTTGCTAGTGTAGCGCTCTTACCAACTGAGCTATAGTGATACAAGCCCCAATCGATGTAAATGTTGTTTGTATATATGCAGACCTGATGTAAACTCTAAATACAATGAGAATACAGTCAAATTACCTATATTAATGAAATGTGAGTCTGAAATATCGCAAGGATTCACGCATACCAATGCAACTTAACTAATATTAAGTTATTGTAAGTTTTGTTATGAATATGATATTGAGAATTTACATCAGTTCTGCGTACATAAAGACAAAATTTACATCGATAGCTCAGTTGGTTAAAACGGTACTCTAGCAAAGTACATGTCGTAGGTTCAAATCCTACTCGAGGTACACTTTTTATTAATGTATTTAATAAAATTGATAATAATTTTTAATTAGTATTAATATTGTTTATTGATTCTTGTTTCTAAATTACAGCCCATTTAAATGCAAAAAATAATGTGGAATTATTATTTTTAGAATGAAGACACGTTATCTTTTTTATTTAAATATCCCATCAGTAAATTAAATAAAGCAGAGGCAGCCCAAGTGAGTATATATTTATATATAAAATTAATGATTTCTATGGGACTACTTTTATAGGTTGAAACTTTAATTATGACATTAAAACTTTATAAGCCTATATTTTCAGCGTCTGACATATTTATCGTCAATATTAAACTACTATCGTCTGTATGTTGTTTGCTATACTTGTATTCGATAATATTTCCACACTTTCAGATTTCTGGTACTGTTGTTACATATGTGTTGGTAGCAATGCAGTTTCGACCATATTGGACAAAGGAGTAGTCTTTTGGAAAGACTTCTTAATAGCTTTAATTCTTATAATGTAGACTTTTAAATTAAAAATACTTGTCCTTTACGTTTAATGAATCGTGTGTTTGAAGATAAATTATATCAAATCTATACGTAATAATAAGTTAATTCATTTTTTATAATTTATTATTTATTTTCAAATACACAATTTATAAATCTAAAAGGGAAATATTTATAAATCTGTGTTTAGATCGTAAAAGTTTACATTTTCGGCCGTATAAAATTATTCATTGCACTGAATTTTTAGAAAGTATGTATTAACGTACAAATTTTCAACAAATCACTTGTAGATCGTTTTATATAGACTTGAAGGAATTCTGTAAACCTTTTATTTTAAATTGTAAAACTCTAATTGTAAAAAATATAATTTAAAATCAGTGAATGGTCAAATTTTCTTGTAGGCAGCCAATTAATACTTTACCTTATTTAATGGAAATCGTAAAAATGTGTAAGTGATGGCAGTAGCAGTACAAGTGACATTTTACTAGAAAAATGAGTTTCTTACGGTCGGGCAGTTATTTTGTGTAAAAGTCAATAAAGAGAGTTTAAGGTAGTCCGCCGCCTGGTGTTGACCCACACACACACAACGCCCCATGGTTTAAAATACTGCTTACTACAAAACGCATGCGGGTGTCGGTTCGATAACTTACGGTTGGAACTCATTTTATAAGGTTGGTGTCATTGCAGTTTGGGCTACAGCATCGAGGTGGGAAGGGGGAGACGACATAATACCACTTCATCCGATACAAAAACGTTCGTGGTAGGTGGGACTAAATCTGCTATCAACATGGCGGATACCCGGGTCAGGCTAAATTAAAATTAATAAAGTAACAGTGATAAATGAAAACAAAGTGTTTTTTAAATCATGGCGTACGACCTTGTAACATCCTACACAGAGCACAACAAGCCTTCACTATAATTTATAAAATTCAAATAATGTCACTTATACAATTTACACAACACAAACGACGTAAATCTGTTAAAAATATGGCCGACCCTTGGACGCTTTTCGAGATCGCATGTCGCCTTATAAACATTTAAAATACGCTGTAATAATAACGGTTAAAATATGACAATCAAGAAAATATTGTATAATCTTACCGAAGTTGCACTATAACTGTGCAAGTTGTCAATAAAGTTCTCGTCTTCAGTTAAAACAAAACCTTCTTCCATTTTAGTATAAAAACTACACAATCACTACAACCGTTACAAATTATTGTTTACAGTATAATGGCAAAATGGAAAATAGATTCCACATTTATAAGCAAAGCAAGTGGTCATTAATGATTTCTAATTCACATTATGCTAATGGAGTAATTTGCAGTTTCAACATTAATTACGAATTATTAATGGTAAATTTTCAGAAATTCTTAACAATAATGATATTTGTTTGGAACATTCTTTTATTTTAACGATGTTTATTTCTTACAATAATTAATTTAATTGAAAAATTTTCAATTTTACTAACCTAAGTTACCTCTCGCGTGATACGCTACTGAGTTGGCAAATAATATTTTAAGACGTTTGAAGGTCGTATTTGTTATTATATTTGTCTTTTGGTATTATAATGTTATAGGAAAGGATGGAAAATGCGGTTCAGAGTAGCCAACTGAAATATCCCTTTCATTACAATGTTACACTTATAGCATTTTAGTTATTTTATAATTGGATGTTGTTCATAGTGGAATGGCAGCCATATTATAGAGGTCTAATTATTCGTGAAATGCACTTTATCCAAATTGTGTATACTGCCATCTCATATTAGAGCGTCTTTAAAAATGGACAGAAACGTACTTAAAGTGCATTTGATCCAATCGACATATGTCATTGAATAGTTTCATGCAATGAAAAGAGAAATAAAATACTTGTTGCTTTTGTTTAACATGCGTTAATTCTAATTTGACTAACGATGTAATTCTTAGAGTATGTACAATGTGCAATGTATTGTATTATATACTAAAATGTAACTTTAGCACATAACCTCACTATCTTCCGTTCAAGAGGTAGGTAATATTTATTTTTATTTTACTATTGTAATAGATCTAATCCAATTTTATCCAGTCTAGGTAAAAAACAACCTCGTAAAAAAATAAAACGGAGCGATCTCTCAGAAATATCCAAAATGTGCACTAGGAATACATTGTACAACATGTATGCACAATCTAACGTTTACATATTCCCACATCGTATGTGCTTTTATTTACAGAAAAGCAAGTCACAGTTGGAGCTTTAAATGCTGAAATCCGTGATAATCATGTTTTATTAAGTGACAGAAGTTCAAATTGTGTATTACACACATTAGGATTCAGTTCAAAAAAGACTCTAATCGTAGAGCTTTATTGGAAAAACAATATATAGTAGAAATGCACACACACAAACAATTTTAGTTATGAACCCACACTAAAACTGAATTTTATTTAGTTGCCAAATCTCGGCAACTAAAGAAAAGGTATGGGGTAGATGAAATAATTAGAAGCTATGGACATAAAGTGTTACGATTGCCACCGTATTTTTGTGAATTTAATGAAATTGAACTCATATGGCCACATGCAAAAGGGTACTACTATAAACACATTGTAAGAGATGGCTATAAAGAGTATAAAGATGAAAATGCTATTGCAATGTGGAACGAAGCATTGCAGCATTGTAACCAAACTGTTTGGTCTAATTGTGTACACCATACAGAAAATACTATAAAGCAGTGGTACAAACGTGAAGAAATGTTGGACATTGCAGTTGATGAGATAGTGATTAATGCAGAACTATTCTGAAAGTTCCAATATGGATAGCGACTAAAATTTAATAGTTTAAGTTTCTTGTTACAACATAACACTGTAAGTAATACCCGTGTTTAGTGCGACGTCAGGGCGTCATTTTCAGTTGGTGTAAGTACGGCTTACTATCAAACAGTAAATTAAATTCTCTTATGGCATTTAACATTGTACTGATTTCATATATTTATTTGTTCGTTGTGTAAGGATATTTAACGTGTGGTAAGTGTCGATTCGTATTCTTGCGTTCATTATCTAAAAGTTGATATATAAGGCCCATAATCACTACAGTTACAGTTTTAAATTTATACGTATTTATCGAAAACGGGCGAACCACTTTTTTGTGAGGTTATGGAAATTTTGTTTAATAAAATCATCGTAGGTATTCTAATATCATTAATAAATACGTTTCATTTTAGCGACAATGTGAGTTTAAGGTACAGTTACGAAATTACTATAACCACACTAAAAGTCAAGTTATTCTTTGAAAAATTAAAATAGCCAGACATTACATAATAAATACTCCTATTATATCTAATTTAATAGCTCATATTCATCTTTTTCAACTCCTTCATTATCGACGTTTCGCTTTCCTTCAAGCTTTTTCAAAGAATAATTAACAAACTTGTATAACAATTAAAGCAAACATTATAAAATCATACACATTAAAATATTATTAAAATTTGTCAGAAAATAGGATAAACATTTTTCTTTTTCTCCAACACGATGAATATTTTAATTCCACGATTATAATTATAGATATCATGGTTATGTGTTGGGCACCAGACTGCAAACATAATCAGAGAGAAATGTACATTTTACAAGTAAACGAATCACCTCTAAAGGCATACGCCTTAGAGGATAATCCTCTTCTGGACCGGTCTCAATATCTTACGGGAATCACTCCCAGAAGTAAAGAGGAGCTTGTGTATTTATATGTGTGTATCCGCGAGCTATCGCACCAGGGACTAAGTGTGTCTAATTAGGTGTTGTGATGTGTTATAGATCTATAAGATCGTTCTATAATTCCAGCAAGGACAGAAAGGAAATCTATCACTGCAGGCGGTGTGATAATTAATATAAACTCTAAGACTTACCCCAAGTGGTTCTTAAACTGATGAAGCGGGCGCGGTTACCTATGCTGGTGGACTCAGGAAGACAGAACGGTAGGAACTAACTAGGTCGGGACGGCTCGCAGGCAACTAACTGAAGAGGTCGCCAAAGAGCGGGCAGGAACTAACTGAAGAGCTCGCCAAAGAGCAGGCAGGAACTAACTGATTTTGTATCTCGCTACCGTTTATATATAATCCGCGGTTCTGCGTGATTGGATTATTAATTATGACTATTCGCGATCTAACGTGATTGGTTGCAAATAGTAATGATACTTTGGTGGGGTTCTTGCGCAGAAATCTTCACGATTTCTTTTCTACGGATAAAGGGGTAAACAACTTAATTTTTAAAATGCATGGGAGCTTCTAGAAAACATGCAATTTACAAAAATTAATTTGCGAATTTACGTAATGATTTTTCTGGATCGTTACAATTTAATAAACAACATCTGTCCCATGTAAATACTCTATTTCAAATTAACACAACCATATCGATGATAATTTCAATGGTAAATTAATTAATAACACCAAGTCTGAGTGTTACCGGATGCTGTGTAATTCATAGGTTCACATTTTCCAAAAATTCAAGTCTAATAACCTAAATACATATAATGTAAATAAAATGAATAATAAAACAAGAAAAAGCAAATACACTATGGCTTACTAAGCGAGTTGCATTGAAAATCTTATCTAAATTTGGCTATGACCCTAGCTCGAGTTTGTAAATTGCCTTCTATTCAACCGATTATAATTTCGATATAAAGGTTCGCAGTTTGAGTAACAATAATAAAATACTTCAAATAAATTTGGATAAAAATGCAGATGGATACGCCTGTATTAAAATTTAAGTTATAATAAGAAAACAAAGAATGGTCAATCTATAGTGAAAATGCGTGTACAACCGTTTATCCCTACACATAACAAAAATAATACAATTACACACCATAACATTTATTAACATTCGTCTTCCACCACAATAAGAGACACAAAAATGTTACCTTACTTGAATAGGCCCATTGGTTACACAGACACCCGGCATGGACTATCCTGCAGGAGGTCCTCGGTTATAGGGTTGATATTGACAAGACGCTCGAAGCCACCTTTTCCAATTCTGCGAATATCGGCCTCACTTTCAACTTGCAATCTGATGAAATTTCAAAAGAGCGTGTGTAAACAAATAATTATATTACCACGAAGTTCAATTACTTTATTTTATTCTGTTAACTACCAACAAAAGCTGGTTTATAGATAGCGCGTCAATGATTACCTCTACTCTACTAATTTACAAGTTTTGGATAATACTTAATGTTCTTAAATTACGAAAAACGTTATCTTATCTACGGCAGGTTATTTGTTTACTAGCGCACTGTGAGCTTAATGTTTGTAACTTGGAAACGAACGTTGTATTTTTCCGCAAAATCAACGGGAAACCTTCTTCAGAGGAAGGCGTGAGCACTAGGTATTTTAAACACTTAACTCTGCATTGGATCTCGATACATATACTAAGTACTAACTGAACGTAACTGGTCTCGAGAAGATTGAAAAATTATATGGTCCCTTATTGGAATTTGTTTGGGGATGAACGCCCCCTTTAAAGATAGTTCCTTCTACACGAACCTTAATCGTCATTTGGCGGTAACTTCATCACCCCAACCTGTACGCTCCTAAACCTATACCAACACTGCTAACCTAAAAAATTTCGCTTACTACGGCCACATTGGTTTTTTAAGTCCCTTTCACTCTAATTAGCCAAAAAAACTTAAATTTTCTACTTACGCGCATTCATGAACCAAACTCGGAAATCAACGGGAGAGATTTCTTTGTCAGCAGGCCTGCTTCTACTCGAATTCTTATCTGAGAAATTTGATATATGGTAAATTGTAATTTTCAAGCAAATAATGCTATGTATTTAAAGTCAATTTAATTTAGAACCATACTCTTATCAATAGAAATGGTGTCTATCTGGCGGCTAACTAAACCCTTTGCAAAAGCTGTACCGTTCTTTAATGAAATTTTTTATATGATACAAACCCAACGCGATTTAACCAAATTAAAATAAGAAAGCATTTATTTATACAAGACTACCCTTATTTACAAATACACTAACGAATGTTTCCTTTTTTAAACTTCCATTTCACCTCGATCAACAACAAAACTTCATTTCTGTCTTAGAAAATACAAAAAAAATTTGTAAACCTTTAAATTACGTAAACGACAAAAGAAAACGTTACAATTGAAAAGCTTAATGCGTTATTACCTCCAATTACGAGAGTCTATACTACATTCAAGATGTTCGGTATTAACAAATAATTTATAAATTTGAAATGTATCGGCAAATCTTGATAAAATCATGGATACATGACATTACATCAAACAAGTTAAATTTACTATTGAACATGAAATATGAAATGTCCTAACAATGTTGCTCTTGCATTTATAATCGTATTGTAAGCTAGGAGACTTGTAATTATACGGCTATATGAGTTTAAAGCAAGTTTAGTGTGTTATGTGGCTACTAAATAACAAATTATTATTTTAATACCACTGTTTCTGTTAGTTCGTCTCATGCTGAAACGAGAACATGTTTAAATCTTTTATCTTACCATTATGTGATAGACAGAAATACATAATGCTAATGTGTACTCAAAAAATGAACCTTAACTCTATTCGTCAAACGTTGTTCAAATGGGCAATAACACACCGAGTGTATGTAAGTACCATACAAATAAAACAACTTAGCCGCGTTATCCTAGTCTATTCACTGGACTCAGGCAGCACATCAGGAAGACGACAATATTTGTTACGACGTGGAGCGGGCGTTCGGGGACCAGACAGCTGTGTCAGAGTCAATGCAGGCTCACCGAAATGATGCTGCATAGTTCGCTGCATCGTAGCTGGCAGGGCCTCGCTTGTTTCCAGAAGGCAGGTACGGTTGTGGTTAAGCTTGACGTTCAACCAGGGGAGTCAGAGGGCGAGGGATTAAAGAAGGATTTTTGTGTGTTGTAGCGGGCGGAATATTGCGGATACAATACCGGGCGACGGGATTGTGGGTAGGGGAAGGTTTTATGGTGGGTCTGGCGGCAGTGTTAGCAAGGGTAACGGGTTTAGAAGTGGGTGGAACGTAGGATGAGGCGGTAGAAAACATAAAAATGACCTCTCTAGTTTGAAGAAGGATGCCGCGTCTGCCGCAAAGTATAGGGAGCGCGATGGTGTCGCGCCTCTCGGGGCGGAGAAGCAGCAAGGAGCCGTAGCCCGGAGGTCCGGTTTTCTATGTTTCACCATGACTGTTAGTAAGGGTACTTCAATTAGGGGCAGAAAGTGCCGTGTTTAAAAGAAAGAGTGGACTCCACCGAGGTGCAACCTTACACCACGCTTGATAAAGGCTTGGGCGTTGAGAGTTCGATAGAATAGAGGGCTTTGTAAGTATTAATAAAATAAAAAAACACCATTTATTGATAAATTCTTTATTAGTTAGTTAATACCTTATCTTACTTGTTGATTTCTTCTCATGGTTCCTGCTGTGTTGATCTCTGTAGATCGTGCTGGTCCTAGATGGATTCGGCTCCTGGTTGGTTGCAGCTTTTTCCTGGGTTGCAGTCGCAGACTTGGACGGGATCCGCTTATAAAAATCAATTTTTTGCTTTTATAAGCACGACCTCACCGAATGAACGTACACTCGTGAGTGGTGAGATCTTTCTTTTTTGTTAGTATGCTAATGCTTAAGGTTAGTAATCACTTATTTATAGCTTATATATATATATATATATATATATATATATATATATATATATATCTTAGTCGTAGACTGTTCAGTAGTCCTTCTCCACTTCAGCCCTGGTCAATCCATGCTTGGTGGTGTTGCGATGTTTTGTGTTATTGTATAGTTTACAATCATGAGATGTGGTTATTTTTGGTGTAAAAAAGAAAAAAGATTCAGATTTATTTAAATATTTAGTAATGGGTTAATTGATTTAAGTGTGTGTGTTGTTTAGTGGGGTGTAGCTTGGTTCGTGTGTTTAATCCGATCCGTTGTCCGGTTTCATGCTAGGTCGTCATCGAGTAGACGGGGGATGCGGGGGCATATAAGATGTTATCTAGATTCTTTTATCTCCTCGGGAGGTCGTAAAGGAGTTGTGTAAGGATCGCAGGGGTGCTTGAATTTCAATTTAGATTTTCTTCGTGGGAATTGGGAAAACGGTAGTTGTAGGAGTGGTAAGGATTTCTTTGGTTGAGATAGTATCGCCGAAAATTCTTTTATGCGCGAAGTTTTTCTGAAGTGTTTGGATTCTGTGCGTGATTGGTGGTATGTTTGCGCTGTTTCTAATCCTATTGAGTGTTCTTTTTACATCAGGGAGCCAATTGAGGGTTCTAATGAAGAGGATTCCTAGGTAGGTGACTTCATCTTGGAGTGTGAGTCTTTCTTGGTTTAGAGCGAGTGAAACATCTCTGGAGGCAAACTTTGGCAGCTTATCTTCGGTGTAATTGGGATGTCGGAAGAGGATTGTTTGGATTTTGGTAGGATTGACGGAGACTCCACCCGATTCACTCAGTTGGGGAGTTCTGTAGGGTTTTGGATGTGAGGGTGGGAGGCCGTTTTCTGTTCTGATTAACCGTCCAAAGGCGGTGTCATCCGCAAACGCGCAATGACTACTCCGGGTTGTGTGACTTCGGGAATGGCGGATGCGAACATAATATAGAGGATCGGGGCTAAGGCAGAACCTTGCGTACGCCTGCTGTAGGTTGGAAAGGATCTAAGAAGGTTTTCCCTACTTTGACCCGAACTGACCGATTGGTCAGGTACGAGAGTAGGAGTTTGGAGAAGGGGTCGGAAATGTTGAGGTTACGGATCTTGTGCAGGAGACCGGCGTGCCAGACCCTGTCAAATGCTTGCTTAATGTCCAGAAACACAGCCAGATTGCATTGCTTGTGATTGAATGCTCTGGTGGTCTCTGTAAGCAGCTTCAACAAGGGATCGTGACATGTTCGGTTGGGACGAAAGCCGAATTGGCTGTTGGGAAGGAGTTCGTTAAATTCGAGGTGGTCCCTGAGTCGCCTGGCTAGAATCTGCTCAAAGCATTTAGCGGGGAAACTTAGGAGGGAGATTGGTATATACGAGGAGGTGAGGTTAGGTCAGCGTAGGGTTAGGGTATCATGACGGTGAGGCCGATTTCCAGTCCGTCGGGAAGTGGGATAGGGTTAAGCATTGGTTGTAGATGTTGAGAGTAATCGGAGGGCTGGGTTAGGTAAATAACGGAGGATTTTTCGATTTAGGCCGTCATGACCTGGGGCAGAATTTGTCCCTTTTTGAAATATGTGGACCTGGTCGGTCGTGATGGGGGCATAAAAGGATTCTCGTTATCGAGTTGGGTTTCAGGAAGATTCAGATTGCGCAGCTCTTCAATTCACCCTCGAGCAGTGACTTAAACCGGTTATCGAATTGGGGATCATCTGGGAATCGGAAAATGGATTGTGGGTGATGACCAAAGAAATCGGCCTTTCCTTGGTCGGAGGAGATTAGGTTGCCCTGAAGGATGGTTAGGTGGAATTTAGGGTTGACTTTCCTTCTGGTCAGTCTATCGAACTGTTGCCAGAAGAGTTTACAATTTCTATAATCTAGCTAGGAGGTGGATTTGGTCCAGTAGTCTTCGGCGTGTTTGTTGGCTTCCCGCCTGGTTAAGGCGTTAAGGCGATTGTATTCAGTCTTGAGAGCCGGATCCCTAAATCGCAAGAATTGACGATAGATTCGTCTTTCTATTTGATCCAGTTCACGATGTGCCATGGGAGCGGTTTTCGGGAAATGTCGATATTTTATAATGGCACAGAGAAATCGACCGCTTCCGTAATTACGGAAGTTAGGTCTCTCGAGATCTTGGGTGTAGGAGGTTGTTGATGTGTTCAGAGAACACATTCCAGTCTGCTTTCAAAAATCTGTAATGACTGTTTATTGAGGTGTAAGCGGAGCTGGACAAAATGAAGCCTTGACCGTGGTGTCTAGAAGCACTCACGATCGAAATAGTGAGCTATAAGTTCGGAAACTATTATATGATCTACTATTGAGGCACCTAAATGTTCGAAGTATGTTGGTTGTGTGTTGGCGATTCGCAAGAGCGGCAACTGCAACAGAGCGGAGGATAGCCTGTTACGGTTGCCATTAGTTGCGGTGTCACCGAATTGGATGTGGCGGCATTGAAATTACCTAGGATAACTGCATTAGGGTGGCTAGAGGCGTAGATTAAAAGGTCACGGATAGGGTGTTGTGGCCGGGCGGGTTGTAATAGAAATAAATGCTATAGGCGTGGGAAAGTGCACCGTCGCAGCAACGCAATCGAGATGCTGTAGGTGCGCAAGAAGTTGAAAAGGAGTGGATGGGAATCAGTTTTTAATTGAGAGAGCGGTTCCGTGGCGGCTATTGTTTAGGAATGTGTGATACGTGTTGAAGTGAAGTGAGCATCTGTTTGTGAGTTTTGTTTCCGTGATGGAAAGAATGTGTATATTGTGTGTAAAAGTGTTTAAGTGAGGGACGTTTCCGACGAACGCCCCTGGTATTAACGGTTCCTGCTAGCATATCCATTAGAGGAGTTAAGGATTGGGTTGGCGATTACGGCGACCTTAATCCGCGTACCTGATACGCAGATGTTGATCCTCTGTTGGAAGAAGTTTCGGGATAGCGAATCCAGGGTCCGGGCAACCCTATATCGCTGGTCGGGGAACATCTGGAAGAGGGGTATGTGAGGATTTGTAGGAAGTTTTTGATGGATAGGGATTCGGTGTCGGCAGAGGGTTTAATGTAGGCTGTGTCTTCCGAGTCGGACTCTTCAGAAGACAGCGTAGGTTCGAGGATGCTATCTTCGACGGAGAACTGCGAGGTACCCGCCGCTTCCGGCACTGGAAGGAATAGGGAGGTGGACTTTCCCGCAGTTGTTACACCTTGGGTTAGTCGAGGATTTGCACGAGAACATGTGGCTTTCCCACAGTTAGGGCAACGGATAGCACGGTTAGGACACTCCTCAGCGGTATACCCACCTGCGTGCAGGTGGAACAATACTTGGGGAGGAAGGATAAGGGAGGGTTTGCAACTGTAGTGTCGCCCGAACATGACGACACCGCGTGCTAGGAGGTACTCAGGAGTGGTTTGGGAAGAGGTTATGATGCGGATAAAGGATGTGGGGCGTTCGTTGCCTTAGCGGTGATGCGAACGGCCTTCCTCACGTGTTGAAGATCAATCATACCGAGGATCTCGTGTTCTGCGATGTCCTCATCTACGTGACGAATCACGCAGGAAAAGTAAGGCGGTTCTAGGAGTGGAGTTGAATGGACGAAGACCGGATAGTTGGCTCAAGGTTACTATGGGATCATCAAAATGGTGTCGCAGCCTAAGCTGTGTACCATCTGGCAAGGTAGAGGAGATCTCTAGGAGACAGGTGTGGTTATGTTTAAACGTTAAGTTTAACCAGGGAAAATAGGTTAAGGATTTAATGAAGTGTAAAAGGATTTCTGGGTGGTTATAGATTTCGGGATATTGAGGACGCAATACCTCGAGGATTAAGAGCGGGTGGGTTTAGCATTGGGGAAAGCGGGTGTAGGAATCACGGCAGGCACAGGTGGCTGGGCGTATAGTGGGAAGAGGGCGGGTTTGTTGTGTGTTCGGGTTGTAGTGATGTGTGTGCGGGTTTCTGTGTGTGCGGGTTTGTGTGATTTTGTGGAGGCGGTGGAACGTGTAGAGATGTAGGAATGTGTGGATGAGGTGGAAATTGACGAGGCGTTTGAATGGAACGTGTACATGAGGATGGTGGTGGCGAGGCGAGCTGTATGCTATGTGAGGATTGTGTATGCGTATGTGAGTTCTGTTTGCTGTGTGTTGTAGGTGTAGGTGGAAGGGAGGCGTTGGGGTTGGGGATACAACCGTTACGGTAGCACGGTGGTGACCGTGCTTAACCATCGCAGTTGCTGTTATTCAGGTTTTGAAAAGTAAAAGAACAGGAATTGTTTTAAAGAAAGACCGGGTCTCCGCCGAGGTGCAGACTCACACCCGAGGTAAAGACCTGAAAATCAGAGACCCAAATAGAAAAAGGAGGAAAACAAGTGTTAAAATAAAACAATAAATTAAAATTAATTAAAACAATATTTTTATTAACCGATACCTATTGCTTTACCCGGCGTCGATCCTGTAGTTGGTGGTGGCGGTGTTCTGGATGCTTCTTTATTTTTCTTCGCTCCTGCGGTATTCCGGCGGCTCCAGCTTGTTTCTAGGTTGTGGTTCGATACCGAGGTTCGGACTGCCCTCGATCTTTCTAAAGCTGCCGTAGTTATGTACAGACGCACGTTAGTGGTGGAAGGGAAGTTGGTTTCGATAATAAGTCGCATGTAGTACATCAGAAACAAATATTCGAAATAAATTTAGTTGTTTGTTGTAGTAAAAGTGAAATATAGATTGTAGAAATTAAGCGTTGTTTTGTTATAAGTGTAAATATTACTTACGTTAATTACATTTAGAAGATCTTGTGAAATAGAAGTTACGCTGCAATAGTGAAGTGAAGCGTAAAAGATTTTGGCACTCAATATAAAAAGAAGAGTGCGAGAGCCGTATCAGATACTATGCATGATGCCGGCACAGATAGTGCTCACGTGGTATACTCTTTTCCTTTTTCACAAACTGTCTTAAGTGACAATCCAGGTAAATAGCCAGAGAAGCTTCCACATGCAGAAAGACAATTTTTGGTTGAAAATGGTTCTATTTAAGTTAAAGGGTACCCATATACAGAAAATGAGAAGGACAGAACATTCTCAGACCATTTTATTCGCGCACTTTGGTAAACGATGAAACATGCTAAAGGAAGTGGCTTTAGTATTCAGTGAAAGTAATACTTTCGCGGAAACTAGTACGAATGACTGCAACACTAATCTCCCTTGTTATCGCGCTAGGAAATGTACAATAATAATTTTAATATGTTTGCAAATCTGACACTTGCTTTAAAATTAAAACCACAATTAATAATCAAGATCAAAATTTTATAATCGGGAAAAAAAGGACCGGTAAGATGTAATACTGCGAATTGTGGATGTTATATAATTTATTGTTGGCAAAATTTGGTGGATCAAATCAGCAAGATAACGGAAATATTTTAACATCAATAGAAATTATATCAAATTTTTATACAACGTTATACGAACACATTCGTACGATTCAAACATCTAAAAAAGAGCAATTATATATTTAGGTGACAAGATTCAAAAAGAGATTATAGCGTTACTAGTACTACTAATATACTTTATTTACTTAATTTTACAAAGTCTTGCAAAGCGATTGCGTTTTACTATTTACATTCTCTCTTTACACCATTTACAGTCTCTGTCTCTCCTTTCTTTACTTCACTTATTCTCTTTTCTCTTCTCCCATTAACTGTCTTCTTCTATTTTTTGCATCCACTCCGCTCCCTTCCTTCTTCTTCTAATATCTCTTCCACCGTCTTCTCCTCCTTTAACTCCTGCATCCCTGCAACTTGTGCTTAACCGTCTGTATCTCTTCTCCGCACAGCCTGCATTTCTCTCTTCGTCCTTTCTCCTGTATCTGTTTCCTCTTTCTCTCGCTAACATTTTCTTTCTTTCCTCCTACCTTCCCCATTCAAATATCTTAGTATCTCTTCTCTCTTAATGTTCCTATAGTTTACATTGTATTTGTCTTCTGTCACCTTCGACCATCTTTCTTACTTTTGCTAATCCCTATCCTTCTAATTATGTCGTCTCTCACTTTCACTCCTTCCCTTCTTAGTCTTTCTACCTCTTCTTTTGCAGATCCATTTCTTTTGTAATATTCTTTCCTGGCTTCTTGCCCATATTCTATTATTCCTTCTGTTATTTCTTTCCAGCGTAGTTGAACAATTTGACACTGATCTTATACTGATTTCTTGCTCGTACTTTATTGCTCTTTTCCCGCCACCACCCTTATTTTTTCTTCTTGCACCTCCTATCTGATAATGTATCGGTGTATCTCTATCAACTCCCAGTACCCACTTCCAGTATTTTTCTTGCAGCCTTTATCTTTTTATACTCTTTCCACCCCACACTTCCGCCGTACTGTACCACACTTTTATCAGTTTCTCAAATAATAATTTTCTTTTCCTTATATCCATTCCAAGTAGTCTTTCCCATACACTCCACGCTTGCCCTATTAGCTTATTCTTTCTCACTCGCTCTTTTATATGTTCCCCATATTTATTGTCTTGTATCATTGTATATCCCAGGTATGTGAATTCCTTTACTTGCTGTATCTCCTCGTCCTCCATTCCCATTCCTCCTTTTCATTTTTCCACTTTTCTCCATATCATTACCTTTGTTTTACTCCCATTGACTTAGATCTTTCCTTTTCAAATATCCGTCCAACGTTTCTAGTTGCTAGTAAATGAAATTAAAAAGTATATACTAAATTTACTAGCAGGTGATAAATATTACTCAATAATTTTGTCTTTATGTATGTAGAACTGATGTAAATTCTAAATATATATTTTGCTATTAACTCATTGCAAAACGATTTACACTACCTGCTTAATGAGCATTCTAATTAGTTTGGGTTCTTACACAGCATACCGGAATTTAAAAAATCTGAATCAGATTTGAGCAAATATTGCCTAGACTTAGAAGTAATGTTAATTAACAAGAATGAGAAGAAAGAGGAGTTGTAGTTTAGAAAAACAGTGGCCCCTTTGAAGTTTTACGTTACTTGGTACAAAATTATTTTGCTAATACACTAATTTAATTTTGACGATAACTATTTCACTTACTTCAGCTGAGAAATCTTTCTATAAAGTTAGCTTGATTAAGAACCACGGGACTACAATGCTTGAATAACGTTTAATTGGCCTGATAATGATCTATTAAGTTAGAAATACTAGACATTATAGAATTGTCCAACGATTTTTCTGAAATTAAAGCTCGGCGCGCAAAACCTTCATAAATCGTGTTGCTTATTACGATAAATAGTTATTGTCCTTCTTTAGGTTAATGTTTATTTAATTGTTAGTTAACCTTTAATTTGTAGAAATTATTTTACTATTATATTTACTAATATTAATACATTCCTTTATTAAGCTTCTATGTATAAGAATTGTGTATAATATACAATGCTATAAGCTAGGTATAGGCGGCAGCGGCACAATACATTTTAAACATAGACGGCCTAAGCTCACGTCACGGCCTGTGAAACAATACACATTTAATGTATTTAATGTTTAGATATGTAGATAGTAGTGGGGAGGCACCATGCGCCATCTTGGATTTTGACGTCACAAGGATGCCCCACGTGAGAGACCGTATTTTCAATCCCTAGGGTTTCTTTTCGGTGGTCATTTTCAACTCCTTTTCATCTCTAATTATTTTTGCTTTTACACACCCACGTGTTATTTTTGTTTTTACTCGCCCACGTGTAGGACGCGTTTTTCTACCTATGGCTTCTTTTCAGGCCTTTTTCAACCCTTGATAGAATTCCAATGTTGTATTAAGAGCCTTTTGACAGCCATGCCTTTTTGTACTTGCTCACGTGAGGGGCAGATGTAGGCCTTGGGTTTGGTCTTGGGCTGGGGCAGGACCTGGCGCTGGTCTTGGACTTGGGCTAAGTCTTGGACTTGGGCTAGGTCTTGGGGTCGGGCTGGACTTGGGATAGATCTTGGGACTGGACCTGGACCTGGTCTTGGGATTGGGGTTGGTCTTGGACTTGGGGTTGGTCTTGGACTTGGGGTTGGTCTTGGACCTGGAGTTGGTCTTGGAGCTTGGAGCTGGTCTTGGACATGGGCTTGGTTTTTGGGTTGGCCTTGGACCTGGAGTTGGTCTTACGGCTAGGGTAGGGTGACAACTATTTCTGGCAATTATAGGTCATTTTGACACGGTGATTGGAGGTTAGTATTCTGAATGGGGTAAAATTTGAAACAAAACCCTAACCTTATAAGGCAAGTGTAGAGCTTGACCCTATCGTGGCCCCTTGGTGCAACTGTATGTGGGTTCTAACCTAATCTTATAAGACAAGTGTAGGCATTCGCTCCTTGTCGTTACCCCTGGTTGGAAATGGTATTTGTTTTGTAGGTTATGACTGGTAATTTGAAGTTGTATTCTAATAAGGAGGTTCTTGTAAACACGTGTATGAACTTGTGTTAGGATTGATCTTGCGTGGGGAATTTGATGACAGTAAAATTTAAGTATAGAACACTTATTTTTATTGTAAATATCATAATTAAAAAGCCTCAGTGAGTTATAAAAAATTACTGACATTCAGGTTATTCTCTAATGAACCAAAAATTTGTATTAAGTTAACTAATTACATAAAAGTTATTACAATATTGTTTTCTAAACGAATATTAAAACTGATAGTTTTGCCTATGGGTCCTAATGTATTGAAATATGTTTAATACCCATCCGACCGTTAAAATGTTTGTATATTGTACACGTTAATATTTTTTAAAGAAACTTGTTGCTACGTATAGCTTAGATGTGTTTTATAACTGTAGTTAAAAATCTGTACAAGTAAATAAGATAAAAGGTTAAAAGCACACTTACCAGCTCTGTACAGAAAGAATGTTTTGGAGAATTGGTTTACGAGTGATAGTCACTGCTGTGTGTTACTCGTCTAATCAAACTAAATCACTTTCTATGTTTTACGTTTATGAATAGTTGATGTAAAACTAGCTGTTGATTTCCCCATAATTAATTTTTAGAGCGTAAATATACAAACAACCTAATTATCTTTATCGCACTTACTGCAACTCGTATTTACCTTTCCCTTAAAGTAATTAATAACAAAGCGGTTTGAACAAAATACTGTACATACACACAAAAATTGTTTTTATAAAAAACCTCATTAAATGTTTGGAAAGTAATAATTACATGTTTAAATTCCACAACAATATGTAGTAAGAAACCACTGTTCATGTTTACTTTTAGCTAATTACTGTGTAATTATATAATCCTGTTAAATTTAATAGTCTAAAAAATTGATTACCAATATCGAATGGGTTACATAATTTCTTTTAAAAACGCTAAAGCCATAAATTTTATAACACGATTTTAAAAAACACACATGCTGAATTAAAAAAGAAAGAAGAAACAGTAGGTATTACGCAACTTTTAATTAAAAAAGTAAGGTACTAAAAAATCTCTTTATTTATCAGAATAGAATGGTTGGGTAACAGGCGTTAAACAATAATTTAATTATCTCGTCATTTACAATTAAACATGTACTAAAAAGTTTTTACAAAATCAATCATTGATAAACTATGTAATCTAATATATAGAACATTAACGTATAAAGTCCACACACATTCGAATGGTAATCTTGCAGTATTGTTTTATTGTATAGGAAGCATCTGGAATTTTCTCTAGGAAACGTAAATGATATCCTTGCGGTGGTCGTCCAAAGGAATCAAAATATTCCCATTACCATTCTCGTCAATGTAGATAGCGGTCCAATGCTGACCTGGTTTGTTTGCAGGATCCGTGTTTACGATACTTGCACACGGTCTAGGTGCGTGTCTTGGTAGTTGATTAGAAGCACATACAAGCCGAAACACATTCTTCTTGTGGCTGGGGATCGATTTCAAGCATCTCACCACTTGTACCGCATACATCTTTGGAATTGGTATGCGTCCAGTCTTGCAGTAGTAAGGCGTTTTCCAGTGCACACATAGGCCCAGAAATGTTATGTTTAAACAGCTATATGCTTTTGCTTCCTTTTTCAATTGTTTAATCGACGGGCAATCAGTCTCCTCCAGGTTTACTATTGGTTTGTTAAGAAACCTTAAAAACTGTTGTTTTCACTGCCCTTAACGTGAATTTTGTTAAAGGGCGCAACACTCTCATCAACTCCTCACGGAAATTGTTGTAGTGTACATGACCCGACCAACATTTCAGCCTACATAAATTTTATCTGTTGTAACATGGATCTTGATATAAAGTATCCTCGAGGTGGTTTTATTAGCATCAACGATAAACGACCATAATCTGTAACCACGGCTATTTGTTTCAGTATGAATTCATTGTTAACACCACTAAACCCTTGTACGTCCAAGTATGCGCCCATCTCCTTTCAGCTGCTGCTGTACACTGAAGATCACAGGTTAGGACTACCACTTCTAACAGCTAAAACGACGTTCCGATGTTTATCGATCTCGATCACGTTATCGAATTCTGCATACACCAGCTTCTTCAAACCCGACTTCCAGCCGAAGGGAACCGTTTTTAACTAAATTCTAATGCGTACTAGCGTTTGCAGACAAGTCAGGTGTTAGGTCAAAGGCTATTAAACAGTACCCAGGAAAACATTATCCAATGATTTTCGCTGTATGCCTGCTGGTATAGTTAACACTTTTACGTCAGTCCTTGTAACAGGGTATTTTGCGGTGGTTGTTTCTAAGCTTTAGCGCGCGCAGTTAGAATAGTTGGATTGATTCGCATACGTCTCACCAGTAAACTAGCGTCTATAATTCGCGCCTTGTAACTTGAAGCGAGTGCCGCCATTAGGGTAAAGGTATCTCTTGATCGTACAATTTAGCTTTAACTCAACACCACTTATGAGAAACTTTTCTTGATTAAACAAATCCGACTGCACGTGACCAATCATCTCTGTCCGTTTCCCGGTAGCCACAAGTGCTTGACGTTTTGAGAAACCGTTATTTGCGTTCCCAGTGTGTTCATATGTCCAGCTGTATCATTGTGCCATAAGGTACAACCTAGATGTGAACTCTTGGCTTCCTTTCCATAATTTAGCAGCGTTTCGATATATGAACGGTAGGCGTAGGTGTTGTTTGGTCGTGACACATCTTCTGATGTAAGTAAATCTCCACTGTGAGAAAAGCGAATGCATCCAATTGTTTACCGGTGCTACATCAGCGTCTGTAAGTGCTGTATCATCTTGCATTAGAACTTTAGCTGTGATGTACAACATGGTCTGGCTTAAATCTATGTAATCGTTTCCATTTCCGGGAACTACAAATTCTATTGGGGCGTCATCACTCAGAGCTGATAAGGGTTTGTAAAATATCCATTCACCACTCTCGATACTTGTCTGCGTCGACCGTAAAGCGATCCTCTATGACGTCACCAAGAATATTAGCGCCCGTTTTAAGAGCTTCTTTTCCAATAGTCTTTGCGCTAGACTTAAATAACGGTATTATACTTCTAAATATACCACTTAACCAGCTTCCTATTCCATGACCAGTTGATACGGCGCACCTCTGTAGATAGAGCCGATACCGTTACCGGCTTGGTTCATGTAATATTGCTGATAAGGGCAAACCATTATTGTACTTTCTTAGAGTTTAGCTTCAGACACGACGTTCCAAACTCAAATGGCATTGCTGCACCTGTATCTGTTTTTATATTAATCTCGATGTTTTCAAATTCCCGTCTCATCACCGAAAAAACCACATCTTTATGACTCCCGTAAGCATAGTTTTCTGAAGTAATATTTATGATACGCATAAGCGGAGATAAAACATCACCCACAATTTGCGGTTTAACGATGTCGCAATAAACAAACATCTGAGTTGGTAATCCTATCCATATACTAGCGGGGTGAGCGGTCGATAGCCCAATTGTAAGGCTAGATGTTGTGAGAATCCGAATAGCGAGAGCTGAGTTTTTAATTTCGTAGTGACGCGCTTAGTTAGATTATGATATTCGATTGTTAGCAATTTACTTATTAGTACATGGTTATTTACTTCGCTGATCATTTTTTCTATGTTGGCATAATTTCCCGAAGCGAATCGTATCACGTACTAGCCATCTTCAATATAAATGATCTTCACGTTGTCGCATTGAAAATATTCTGCGGCCTTTTTAATATCGCTTTCTTCAGGTGGTTCAGTTCTATAATAAATTAAATCGTCTGTTGCACTTTCAGCGGCAAAAGAACATGGGTACTGAATTTTCGATATCCCTACAACCCACTTCTTTATATTTCTTTATATCTTTATCAATCGTAACAACTTGCATTCTTCTTCGTAGAAGGTACCCTCAACAGGATCGTTATTAAGATCGATTATTGGTGATCTTCTTTTATCACCGCACTAATTGTCAAAACTTCCTCGCTCCAATTCGTTTCATATCCTTTCTCAAAGGTGTACTTAGTTCTGGCGATTCTGACATGCTCACCTGCTTTATATTTAGGATGACGTACTGGACCTAAATCTTTCGCGTACAGGTTATCCCACTTCCAAAATATTTTTATCGTTTACAGCCGCAGGGGCCATCTTTATAGTTGAATGAGGGCTATTGTAAGCAGTCAAGAATGTTTGGAGTACATCAATATACCTGTAGGAATGTTAGTAGGTGAAATAACGTTACATCTTCGTTTTCAACGTTTTATTAAATCTTTACATCAGGGTTATTTGTTACATAGAAATTGATATTTTGTTTCTTGAAAAGTTTTGTACACTGCTTGCCACAAACTCTTCTCCTCTCCCCTCTGTAGATTTGCCGGAGTATTGTCGCAATCCTTAAAAATATCCGCGAATGCTTCAATTACAGATGAGGCTGTCTTCGTTTTAAGTGCTCTCGCCCATGCCCTCTTGCTAAATACATCAATTACCGTTAGTATGTAGTTGTATCCACTATTGTGTTTACTTAAAGTTCGCATATCACAAAGATCCGCTTGCCACAACTCGTAAAGGTTACTCACAATATATTTATTTCGTGGAAACTTTTTTCTGACTGGTTTATGTACCGTATCCTGTGCCTGCAGCCAATTTTTCACTTCACCATATTTTTTATCTTTTACAGCATTAGTTAAAAGTGTTATACCAGCGAACCCTGCTGGGTGAGAGGGATCATAGTATACAGCATCCATGTTATGTCCGCCACGAATCCCAATCTAGTGAAATTCCTCTTCTTCTTCTTTGAGAGATTCTTCTCGGTGTTTCCCGCGTTTCACTATCAGCATCGTAATTCTCACCTATAGTTGTTGTGAGGGTCCGTTCAACGCTGGGTGATACAGAAACATCATGCCTTTGCGTATTTCCGATAAACTCTCGTGGTATATTTATCTCTTTAATGTACGTCGCAAACTGACGCCAACCGGCGCGGGTTTGTAGTTTTTCGTTTTCTTAACGTCTCGTGAACCAGATCGATAATGTTGGAATGTGGTATGATCTCGCCTTTTATTGTGACAGTACCCCTTTTATCCCAAAAAACATCGCTGCTCGTATTCAGTATACGTAACAAAGCCTCGCCTTTTCTCTTATATGAAGGCGAGGTTGATACTATTCTCGTCCGCTAGACCTTTGCGTTGCGGTAAATCTCTAATATCATCAGCAACAGCGTCACCGTTTATTGTTATGCTGGTGGGCTGACGTAACTGATTGGAAAAGTGTAGATACCTTTGAAGAACTTGGTTGTACTGCTGCCATTTGTCATGGTCGGTCATTTTGGTTTTAAAACTTTACCCATATCGTTACCCAGCTGCGTTAAAAGTTGTTTTGTGTAACATCTGGTGTCTGTAAGCGCTGTAGAAGTCCATCGGTAGAATAATCATCTCTTCAGATTGTGATCCATGGTTATTTAAACAGATTACCCAGGATTCCGCCGAGTAATGGTCCTAACAGGAGTGGTAGAAATGCACCACCTTTCTGTACAAGAAACTGTTTCTTCTTTTTATAGATTCATCTGTCTGTGACAAGCGTCTTAAAGTCTGTTTATGCTGAGAGAGTCCCTGCTTCTGATCAGCTGACAGAGGTACACGACCTTTTAAAATGTTATGTGCACACTCGCAAATACACTCTACCTGCTTACTATCCAAACATTTCAATAAAGCGTCACGTTGACTTTTACTTAATCTGGCTACTGCAGGGATATCAGTGTTCTCGCTTAAAACGTCAGCCATCATTATGATGTAATCTTTATGACTGTGAGACTTAAACCCTTTTTCGCTATATATACCTGGAAGATACCTTAGGCCCGAATATGTTTGTTCTATAACGTAGCACATCCGGTGTATTCTGTTTTAAATCGAACAATAAATATCCGGCGGGTTTAAGTGGCATCTTAGGTAGCGGCTTCTAAAAATTTTGGGTTGTCGGGAAATCTGTCTTGCTAAATGCTGTATCTGAGTTCTGTCACTTGGGTTCTTAAACAAAAGTATTTAATGTGCGTTGAGAGAAATATCCCGCTGTCCACGTCCTTGATGAAATATGTTCTGCGTTAAGAAAAACACACTTAGATTTCGATGATGACAACCCTTTGTAAAAATATCAACCACAGAGCCGTTAGTTTCGCGCATTAGATCGTCAATTATTATTAAGACAGGTTTTTCCCCGTCAAACTGTTCCATATCAGGTAAACCCTCTGAAATTCCACAGAGAATCTTTGAATAAAGGCTGCCACTAACTGTAAAACCAGATAATTTTTTCAAAAGCTGTGTTCGCAGGCAGTTTCGATATTTTTAGAAAATCCACGATAAAATACGATTTCCCACAACCCGACGGACCCGCAACTATCGCCGAAAAGGGGTGCTTAAACTGACCTTCCATCTTGAATCGCTAAACGATACTAACAGATACTCTACCAGCAACCTCGTTTAAAATAGACTAAATAACATCCTTTTCAATCAGAATGCTAACCCTCCATCAGGTCAAAATGACCTATAATTGCCAGAAATAGTTGTCACCTACCTAGCCCTAAGACCAACTCCAGGTCCAAGACCACCTCAAGACCAACTCCAGGTCCAAGACAAACCCCAAGTCCAAGACCCCAAGTCCGGATCAACCTCAAGTCCAAGACCAACTCCAGGTCCAAGGCCAACCCCAAGTCCGTGATCAACCCCAAGTCCAAGACCAACCCCAAGTCCAAGACCAACCTCAAGTCCAAGACCAGGTCAAGCCCATCAAGACCTATCCCAAGTCCAGCCTGACCCCAACACCTAGCCCAAGTCCAAGACCTAGCCCAAGTCCAAGACCAGCTCAGGTCCAGCCCCAGCCCAAGACCAAACCTAAACATCTGCCCCTCACGTGAGCAAGTACAAAAAGGCATGGCTGTCAAAAGGTTCTTAATACAACATTGAAATTCTATAGGGTTGAAAAGGCCTCGAAAAGAACCATAGGGGTAGAAAAACGCGTCCTACACGTGGGCGATAAAATAGGGGTGAAAACACATCCTACACGTGGGCGAGTAAAAAACAAAAATAATTAGGGATGAAAAGGGTTGTGAAGGGCCTGAAAAGAAACCACAGAGTGGAAAATACGGTCTCACACATGGTGTGTAAAATCAAAAATAATTAGGGATGAAAAGGGTTGAAATGCACCGAAAAGAAACCTTAGGGGTTGAAAATACGGTCTCCACGTGCATCCTTGTGACCTCAAAATCCAAGATGGCGCATGGTGCCCCTTACTACTGTAGATTAACCGCAGGATACTTAAACCAATAAAATATCGGCATTTATTTAATCCGGGCTTGAGACCCGTTATATAAAATCAGTACAGTCAGAATAGAAACAAAGTTATTGAAGTAAACTTTATGTGTTTATACATATACATTACAAACGTGAGATTAAATATGAAAGTGAACATTATTGTTTAAAATATTTAGAGATTAGAGAAGCATTTAATGCATTAAATTAAATTAAGCTTATTACATATATTATTTTTACAATACATATCATTGTGATTTACGATCAATATTTGCGGAGCACACTGAGCACCTCTTTCTCTTAATTGTGGCACTTGTTTCGGCTGGGACCAGAGATATCAATAAATCTGCTTAGACACTTCCGGGCACTATGCCGTAGGTTCGATAGATCACAGAGCTTCCACTTTTAGATCAGCGGCGGGCAGTTGCAACACAAGCAGTGGCGAGCAACCTGGTCATACTTCCTGCTACTACTCGCCATTTTGTTTCGTCTCTTTTAGAAGATATCATGTGGTTCCAAGCAAATAATTAATTAAGCAGTTGTTAAGGGTGGATAAAGCTTTGTTTAAATACTTAACGAGCACCACGATGTGGGTTAGGCCATGTGTAACACAAAGAATTTTATTTTTATAACTGATTCCACGTTGTACAAGGAATCCCTGCTAAATTTAAGTCTTCGAAATCTTAAATGTGTACGCGTCTTTCACGATTCGATTCAAACTAATATTTGAGAGAAGGTCCCCAACCGGCATTGATTTTGAAATATATGTTAAAAATAAATTATTTCTTTTCCATTGTTAACCGCTCATGTATTAAAATGATAATAAACTTATCGCTGATAATTATTAATAATTAAAGATTAATATTATCGGAAAAGCTACACAAATTAACAAAGGACCACTGTCATGTAAGCTGGTTTACTTTGCATGTTGATGCGCTGCTTGAGTGGTCAGACATGCGCTGCTCTGGTGCAGCTATGAGTCACGTGTATCTGCCAGTCGCACGCTGTCTGGACTACCAAAATTAATGGCCAATTTCACCACGCTACAAGATACTGCCGGCTGCGGCTCCAACGAATTTTAATGCTAACACAACCCTTTTTGATTGATGGCTGACAGTAACTAGGCTTTCACAAGTAGCGGCTGTCAACCAGCCTAGGTGACTCGCTTTAGGTTAGCAGATCAATTCCTCAGTGGCATCACCCAGTTGTAAAGTTTGGATGTTCCTTGGTGAAGACTATATATGCGTTGCACGTGCTACAACACAATGATGTCTGAAGAAAAATCCGTCATGGGCCATCGTCTTACTTTGCCTCTTAGCACGCTGTATGATGACACCATTTTATCCATGACCAACACCGCCCTTGTTTTCATTAATAGTGATGATTCCTAACTCTTAGCCCGTCAATCATTAGGTAGATGCTGTGCCATAGTGCTAGTAAAAGTGCATTCATTAACCTATTTATTTGCGTAACTTACCATTGATACGTTATTTCGAAAATAAAATAGTGAATAGCAGACCTACAATCTAGAAAGCTTTAAATTTCTTTCGGAATGTCACGCTTATATCTGACAGACGTGACAAACGACTAATATTTTTAATCCAACAGATAAATCGCTAGCGGAACATACTAGATGAAAAAGTTGTCCCTATCGTGAGGTTGAGACCAAATTAGTAAAACCACGTCACAATCCAGTTTGTACTACATTCCAAGACCCCAGGTTTTTGTGGAGGTATCATCCAGCTGGGGCACCGATCATAAACTAACTATACAGAGTATAACCAGACTTAGTTTAACATATACCAAAACTATTTTAAGTCCATATTTTGACCGGTTTACTTGGTATATATTGAACGAATAGCATCTACCTCTAAACCCAACGAGTTGTTCATCAATAGTTACATTAGTATCACAAGGTGGACTGCAGATCTTGCATTCTGGATGAATAAATTCTCAAACGTAGGACACCATTGCTAACCCATCGGTTTATAAACGCTGCATTCCGGGATCTCTAATGTCGTCAAATCTACGAATCTTCGTATTTCTTCAAAGGAAATATAGACATTGTGGCTCGGTATATAGGATTGTCAAATTCACTTCAGAATAGTTTCTCCAGGAACATCTCAGTTGTGTGTCAATCATAAATAAGTAATACCAAGGATGCAGAAATTCGTACAACAGCCACATCTTCGTGTTACGGTTTGTCCTTTGCTCAAACACGCATCTAAATTAGAATTACAATTTATGATACAAAACTGGAGTTAACAAATAACTGAAACGCTCGTGTGAGTGTTGCAGCCATATGTTTTCTTGCTAGTCCTGGCGCACGCCGAATTAAATGCTGTTATTTGAATTAATTATTTTTTGTTTGAGGTTCAACTCCAATTCAGACCACTTGAGCAATGTAAACCACTTGTTAAAGATATTACCAACATCGTCAACACCATCCTGCTGAATTATCGTTAACATCATCAGAACTGGATCTAGAATACGGTCAGAAACCAATTGAAATTTCTGTCTTCATGGACATCATTTTCTGCTTCTGACAATCACTGTTCTTCAGAAGGCAGATCATCACTTTCAGCTGCCCACTGATGACAATGTTTCATTCATAGACAGCGGTCACCTATCAATCTCACCGCCTTTTATCATTCTTTTGACGCCATTATCATTGTGTTTCAAGTTCATTCAATGCAACTTTTATTGCGGAATGAAACATGTTGCCCTACTTTACACATCCAGCAGCAAGGCGTTTCAACTTGCATAGACACGTTATTACATTCGCAGCATTGTTACAAATCTATAATAACTGGTTTTATAGGAACTAGTTAGTACACTAGGCTTTAGTTTCGATGTAAATACTAATGGAAACAAACTTGTTTTCGAATTTCTAAATACACTTGAATGTTTTTTTATTTTTTAATCAAGTGTATGTTAATGAGGACGTTTTAGTAAGATATCTGAATGCTAGCCGATTAAAATATATTATAAGCAAATGATGAGTAACTGAAATCTCTCACGCCTAATATGGCCCGGTTTATCGATCCTAGAGTTAAAGAAGAGTACAAACAGGAAATTTGTAGATCAAGGGCTATACAGATGCTTTCATTAAACCGTTATTGGATATTGTCCAAGGCATATTATATAAGTAAAAACGTCAAATTTATGCTCACACGTTTAATTATTGAATGTTATTGTACGTTATTAAATATATACTTACGCTATAATGTTAGACAAGTGAATAAAACCAGAAAAGAAAATACCTATGTGTATAGGATACTGTTTGGTTAACTAAAATAGGCTAAATATATATTTGAGAAGTAGCATTTGTAATTAATTAATATAAACTGTAGTATGGAGATTGATAAAACTGATTTTTTATGATATAGGAGGCATCGGTGTGTTGTAATCTTTGGTCACTGGTTCTAAAATCTACATCAATAGCTATAACATTTTTTTATTTTCTAAAGCGGTCTCATTAGCGTTATCAATCATAACCATGATACAAAGTACATTTTTTATGATATATCTAATAATAATAGAAGGTCAATCATTATTTTAGTACAAACATTATTTTTCTATAATCTGCTGTTATTTTTAACTTATGTATTTAGTCATTGTATGGCAACGATTAGTCACTTCAGGCAATTTTAGTTATGATTCTATAGTTGTTAACCTGTAAATTGACAAATGATAGAACCTTACTAGTTTTCAAATAACCATAAAATTAATTATTGCTTACTTTTAATTAAGTTTAGCTAATCTTTAAATAAAGCAATATAATAATGGTGGTACGAGAATTTATTAAAGTGAATATCCACTTACATTGGTGTGTAAGGAATAACCAACACGCAGAATTAGAAATACAATTATCTAAAAAATATTGTTGGTATACTAAGTACTTTCATTATATTAGATATTAAATTTTGATGATGTAGAAAAGAGAGATAATAGAGGACGTACATCTATTAATGCTGTGCAGTGACACTGGTCACTTAGAATCTTCCGTTCATTTATATGAAAATGAAGCAAATGTTAACTGTGAAAATCCTGATGGATGTGACAGGTTAGTTAAAATCTTTAAAAAAATATTGTTTTTAAGTAGTGTTTAGTTATACAGGGCAGTTGCAACTGAGATCCTGAATTGATTGCAAATGGTGTTGGAACACCTGATTTTCAAAGATACTCAAACAGAATGGCAGGTATACCGAATTACTACAAAACTTAAGCAAGCTCCTGATTTTTATGTAGAAATGATAATGGGAATTTACAAGCTGGAGAGTAAGTTATAGTATTATCATTATAGTGTAACGTAATCAACATTTTAGTACCTTTGGCCAATGTTCCAAGTGATACTTATAAAGTATACAAACAAGGTGCTAATTGCGAATAGATATACATGTTGGGTTTTGATCATACCAGCTGGCAAAGGGGAATCTAGTTATATTTTTCTAGGACAACAGTTCAACATTCTTAATTGTTTTAATAATGTTCATACATTAATTGTTTACCACAATTTTGATCTTAGGCATACAATTATTACCTGCTATTCATGGAAATCACAGCTACATTTATAAGTTAAATAATTGTAATGTTTATAAGCTAGATATAGCACTTAACTGTTTATGCCAAATTTGGTACCTATATTAAACATTTATACGAGAGAATGAGAATGGATGTTTGAAATAAGTATGTAAATTTGTTAAAAACGTATTGTCGATTCAACCATCTACAGCACTTATAGTTACCCAGAAGGGTACAGGTTTACATATGACATATAAATAGTATATTAACTATCGATGCGCACATATGTGTTAAGTACAAAATATCATATTTTGAAATACGCAAAATCAAAGTTTATCAGCTTTTGATAATTAACCTGAAAACTTTAGTACTAACACTGCATAGCATCATAACGTATATTTATTACAATTTAAGAACATAGAAGTGTAATATTTGTTTTCGATAATTTTAAAAACGACAGCGTTAAGAAATTTTAGCACTTACCACATTTGTCATTCAGAAACATAGGTTGAATAAATCA
The DNA here is from genome assembly GCA_036346205.1 of Vesta saturnalis. Taxonomy (NCBI): domain Eukaryota; kingdom Metazoa; phylum Arthropoda; class Insecta; order Coleoptera; family Lampyridae; genus Vesta; species Vesta saturnalis. Next base: position 32,070 of record JARFJB010000616.1, on the reverse strand, counting down.
ATGAATTAAGGCAAAACGAACATTTTAATAGACATATAAAAAAATATTGTAATTAAGGCAGTAATCTAAACAATAATTTTTTTTGTATTTTGGGAGATCTAGACAAAACGGATATGTCAGACATCAACTACTAATGGTACTAGATGCCACTACATGCCACTAGAATTTTGACGTCTAAAGGAATTCCATATTTAGTAAGGGATCTTTAACATGTCGATCATTATTACCAGTGACCTAGTTTTACTTACTATCCGTTTAGAAAACCCATGCCGCTCGGGTGAAAGGCAAGCACTCTAACCATTCCACCACCAAAGCAGCTTACAATAATACTAATCATTTGAGTCATCATTGATAGGCTTTGCTTTCGAATTTCCTGTGTGAAACTTTTGTACTTTTAAAGGATAATGTTTTTCTAGTAAAAAGAAGACCAATTTTGTACTTTTGATAAACCATGAAGTCTGGTTTCATTTTCTGTTCAAACTTACAGACGACCAATTTTCTTCCTTCTGCACCTCTGCTATCTGTCACATCTAACTGGAAGAATGTCTCATCTGCAGAGAATACTTGTAGTGGATAATGAAAGGCTTTTCTTTCTGGAATCACAGCCATTTAATGCTAAGCCAATTCACTTTGTCCTTACTTATGTTGTGAGTTGGTTAACTATAAGATCGGACAGAGTTGTTGTAAATTTAAAGAATTGATACCTTTAGTTGGTATTGATTGCTGGTTTGATCCTAGCTGTTTCTATCAGAAGACACCATTCACGTATGGAATAAATTTTTACGATGCTTGCCTCTATGGTTGCCTGCATGGAATTTGCTTTTAAATAGTTATGACCTGATTCCATGAATTTCAAGTCAACTGTTTTCAAATCGGAATTTTATTGATAGCAAACAGCATAGTTGCAGCAATATATTTGTTGTGGTTTTGCCCACCACCAGTGTCGGAAAATAAGGCAACATGGTTTACTACTCTGCTTCCGCATCAAACTAACTTCAGAGAAGGACTGATTTGCACTTGAGTCGAATTCATTTACTTCTAATTCCAGAGTCCGCTTCCGAAACGTCGCGCTACAAAAGAAAAACTGTGAAATATGCCAATCAACTCAACTAATATGAGAGCACAGTTACAAAACATTTAATACATGACACTGTTATTTATCTCACACTGTTTGTTGTATGTGTCAAAACTTGTAATGGACATTTCGACCACTTCTACAAGTCCAATCGACTTGAAACACTCAAAATTATGTATCCCGATAACAATATAATGTTTTAGCATTTACCGTTTATAAAATGCATAATTAAACTATAATAACATAAATATCTTTCATATGAGAAATTAATAAGAACGGCATTTTCAAAGGCACATGTTATACCACGTTGAAAGCACCAATTCTCGCCAAAATCTGACAATAACGTGCGGATAATAAATGAGATACGGACAACATCTGATGAAATTAAATACTTTGTAAAGCAATCACCTAATAGAAAAGCACCAGGGCCTGACGGCATAAAGAAATAGTAATACAAAATGTATCAAGAAAAGCGATGTACAGCTTTACTGCATTATAAATGCTGTATTTAAACTATCACATTATCCCGAAATATGGAAACAAGCAACAATAATACCTAAACCAAACAAAGACCCCAGTAAAGCTTGTAAATGCATTTGCTTTACAATAATTAAAATGGTATATTTTAATTTACCTCGGTCTAGCTCAAATCGGGTCTTGTCTTAACAAGACAGGGGTGGTTCGTATTTTGGTGCTTAACACTGTACACTTTGAATAATTACAACAAAAATGTTTTAAACGTATATTATCTATTTCTACAAAACGAAATAATCAGGTACTAAATGAAATAAATTAACAATAAAAAAATCATCTAAGGTTACCGGATGTCCTTCCTGGCAGCGCCTGTTTTGGTTGGTCCCCGTGGACGGTAGTGATGATTATTGGATCCTGAGCCGTTTTTATGGAAATATAAATTATTGTGGTTCAATTGTAGTGTGTTATGTTATGACCCAAAAATCCTAATAATGACGATTTAATTTGGTTTATTACGACCGTTAAGGCCTGCCCTGTAAACGGTGGCTTGGTATTTGTCAGGTGGCGTGTAATCTTCTATATTATATAGCGGGGCAACGATCGCGTTGGTTTTAAGCAGGTCAAAGAGAAAATCAATAATTTAAAGTAACCTTGGTGCGCATGACTATTCTTATATGTGATTTGGCTTTCAGACTGACTGGAGTAAACTCAGTACTTGGAATGCTTCATACAGGACAAGTTAATATTTACAGTTTTAAATGCAAATTGTGCGTACGCGTTTATTATTTACCTAATTAATCAGGATGGTCTCAGGATTTCTTAATTAATTAAGAACGTATTTACAGTAATGAATATCTAACATTTAATTATGCCCGGAAATAAGACGTATTAATTCTTTATTATTAGAAAAACGTCTGTTGTTGTTAAACGCGTATAACTTTCTTATAAGCGAAACTTATTCTACCTATTAAATACAGGGAAGACGGAGTTTATCACGATCTTTTACGTTATTATTATTAAAATTGCTTCTATTATTAATTGTTGTAAACGAATTAATCGGAGGCGAGTTTATCGACTTTTAGGACTGCATACACTAAATTGAACAATTCTGAGAATTGTTTCCGACGGAATGCAGGTGTCTTAAGTAAGTGATTATTCTCGGATTAAAATGAGAGAATGTACACGTATAATGTGCGTAATCTATTCGGATGCTGGTAAATTAGTCAGGCCTTCGGGAACGAAATAATGGATAGCTTTTCGTTGCAGGAAAATATACTGTGATACAGGAATGTTTATCTTAGCGGATTTCCTTTATTAAGAAATATTAGAAGACTAACAAAATGTATTTGAGACGCTGAGCACGTTTGATGCAATTTATTACATAGGCACCACGGGTTCGTCTTTATTTAACTGGAGGATCACGCGGGTGATCTCTAAGAATACGGCTTCTGGTATTGAGATTATCTCTAGGTCAAGGCGTCGCTTGTTTGTATTGCTAATTTTCCTCAGGATCTGGTCGGTGTATTGTATGTGTGATATCTGGTTAATGGAGAGCCCTTATAAGATTCTGGGTCCAGCCCGTCGACTGCTGTACAAAGGGATCTCCTGGGGAGCGGTAGAATTAGAGCGAGTACCCTTCTTGCCGCTGGAGTAAATGGAAGTTGACTACTGGGCGTTAGCCCGATAACAACGTCCTGGTTTGTGTAGCTGTCAGAAGATAACTTCAGGCTTTACAGCCTGTCGTGACTTCTAGTGTGTGTACTGGAACGGTTAGATAACTTCTGGACTCTGCATCCCGTCGTTTCTCTAGGTGTCTGGTGTAATGTTTAAGAAAAGTGGTGCTAATAAAACATACGTTCTGTTAACCTTAGCGTATCTCAACCAGCAGTTTGATTGTATAACGCTGATTTACTGGTGACGGCGGCGAAGTAACGCGACTAAGATACACAACGGTTCAGGATAAACGGATGCGGTAATCGCAGGTCGGCGACGTACAACGAACTAACTACGGCAGGCGCGCGGTCTTGATCTCGGTTCTAGATTCTAAATGCTGGAGACGCGAGAGTAGCGGAGTCGCAGTAGCAGAGTAGTAGTAGTGTGGACTGGAGTAGCGGAAAGTAGTATTTCTTCCGGTAGCGCCGCGGTTTTTATGAGCTAATTCGCGGTGGGTGGATCCGGCTTCTATGCAGGGGTCCTCTGGCTGTGATTGGCTGAGGGTTCTCGGACATAAGAGCATTTTATGCTTTTAATATCTACGTCGGAGGATTAAAATTAATTATTTATGATGCAATATCGCGCAATCTTTTGTAATGGGTTTTAATTTTATGCAACTTTATCTATCTTGATTACTGTACGACAATTAAAAAATAACTAATTACAAAAATTTTAGTAAAGTTAGGCTGGATCTTTACAAGCTCTTAATTACAGACCAATCAACCTCATCAGCAATTTACGCAAAATATCCGAAAATAATATTAAAAAGAATGCAAAAAGTAGAAAAAAATTATTACGAATGAACAATTTGGATTTAACCCAAAGCAGAAAATAGTGCGTATAGTGAATGAAATTACTACAAAATTCAATACAGAGGAAAACAGTAATGACACTACTTGATATCGAAAAGGCATTTGATCGAGTTTGGATAGACGGGCTTATTTATAAATTGATTATAAACAACTTCCCAGATCAATTAACAATATTAATACATTCATACCTCAACACATAAACATTTAACGTAAAATAAATAATACTCTAGTATATACATATTTATGACAGGAGTACCACAACGATGGTGTTAGCACCGCAACTGTTTGCGATATCCCAAAATTTACAATAACCAAACTGCGGATGACGCGGCAATATACGCACATTCATTTTATGCAGACGTAGCCTGCAAACAGATACAAATACATATGGACATACTAACAAAATATTTCGAATAGTGGAAAATAAAAATCAACGCTGAAAAACCGAAGATATCGTATTTACGAAAAAATTGACCAACAATAAGATATTCACAAAATTGAAAATTAATGGCAATGCGAATGAACCTAAACCTGTCGTGAAATGAGGTTGCCGCTAAAACATATGCTATAATTAAAACAATATAGCCACTCATCCAAACATTCAGAAATGGCACAAGAGAATAAAATATTTATTATACAAAACTATAATCAGGCCCATTATGACATACGCTGCCCAGCCTGGTGTAATGCGTCGAAGATCGCGAAGAAAAATTAGAAGCCATAGAAAATAAATGTATGAGATTAACAACAGCGAAAGATATACACCTTTAAGACACTTATGTAGACTAACGCAACCATTAACTGAAAGAATCGATGAATTGGCGACAAAATTTTACAGAACCCCGCTAAAATTTTACGAGTTAACCTGTGATATAATCCATAATGCCTACAGCAAAACACAAACTGCCTTGTCAAAACTTAGCGTTAGGTGATTAGTGAGTAAGCAATAATAGCGTAAATGAGACATTACTGAATGAGCACATCATGAAAGTGCAAAGAAAATAACCAATATGGTGTTAAACATGATTTAAAGTAAATGTAAAAGATAAATAGTAATAAGAAATTAACTAATAATCGAAAAATTAAAAATTAGGTTTTTCTTAAGTTTTTCTAATAATTGTAGACAAAATGTTGGCATTCATACCTTGAATAATGAATAGGTAAATATTGTAAGCTCAACGCAAAAACTTGAAATGTGAGGTTTAGGCACGGAACCATACAACTGAGAACAAACTTCTAAAAAGCATATGTATAGTATAGGTATTGTAAAATATTGTATAATTATACCGTGTTGTTAATGATGATCCTGTAAATAAAGTTTGATTTGATTTGATTTGATTTGATTTGATTTGATTTGATTTGATTTGATTTGATTTGATTTGATTTCATTTGATTTGATTTGATTTGATTTGATTTGGTTCTCGTCCGATCACCGAAGTTAAGCAACGTCTGCCGCGGTCACTGCTAGGATGGGTGACTTGAAACCTTGCCGTTGTCCTTTTTCGTTTTACTGTACGACGTGCTCGTATTATAAACGAAAAGAAATGAATTATGATTGAGCGACACTTTTATTTTTAGTCGTAAGATTTTTATCACATTTTGGTGTAAAGAACAAAATTATTTTCTCCTTTTAGTGCACTTTGTACGCGTAAATAATATTTTCATGGAATAGAACAGACATTTAATGAATCGTTTAACTAAAAAATTATGGACATATTAAACACATTGGAGATAGAAATTAGCGCTAAAGAACGGCTGTACTGAGATAAGACGAATAGCTGCTAAAATTAAAAAATTAAATTAAGATCATGGAACTTGAAAATGCAAATTTTGAGAGGTTCAGAAAAGTTTAAAGGAACTATAATATATACATAAATGCAGATTAAATAAAGGACACAAAGCAAAATGTATAAATTACAAGCTTAGGGAGAAAATACAGCCAACTATTACCATCTGTGGGGATATAGGGAGAGGAATTAGTTAAAACCTTAAAATATCAGAAACTCCACCATCAAGGTGGAAGAAAATAAAACAGCAACAAAAAACAGACTCAGGCAATGAACAAGGATAACGAGACTCGAAAAAAGAGAGAGAAAGCAGGATTAGAAAATCAAATACCTTGTGTGAAACAACACACGGCCTTCCAACCTACAAAGTGGAAATTAAAGGAAATGAAATAATTTTAATAATTATTATGCTATGCCAGATGGACGTTTAAAACTTTATGTCACATAGACGTTAATAGACATATAGACGTTAACTGCAATGACTATAAAAACGCAAAAGGAGAAACCGAAGAATTTGAAGTTCATCTGAATTAGATAAGGGATGCGTTGTCAACTACGCTATTTACTGAAGCTTTAGCAGTAGTAGAAGGTAAATAAAGGGACGATGAGAACAAGGGAGGACAAGTGGTGGCAATCTCGACGACGTAGTGATAATATCTCAAAATAGGAGAATCATGAAAGAGATAGTAAAAGAGATAATAAACGAAGGTGTTTAAAATGGGTTTAAAAATTAAGATAATAAGTCAAAATTGAGTAATATAAATTTGAAATCACCAGGTAACAAATACCTAGGTGTTATGATTTCAAGTAATGGGAAAAGGAACCCGAGGTAAAATAAAAAGTAACATAAGTCAACTGAGCTATACAGGCTGATTTTGAAAATATAACCGGAAGTTGATCGCAACTTGCTTATTTCAAATGGAACACATGTTTTGCAGTTTTGGATTGTACGTTCAATTTTAAGTCAACTTTGAATAAATTGTCCATACCTAAATTCAGTTATTCTCAAGATTTTTAACAAAAAGTGAAGAAAGCACCATTTTAAATATTTTGAATCTTGAACAGTGGATGACTTTTAATTACAATATTTGCAACATTAATAGTTTAGGGATCGCTATATCTGAAAATGATTGCATAATGTCTGAACATACAGGGCCTCAAAATTTATAAGCCAATTTAAAAGTTAATAAGTTACAAAACTTGTTTTTTCAAATGGAACACCAGTATATTATTTTACAGTCGAAAGAAGAATTAAATTCTGAATCGAATGATATAAACCTATTTTAAGGTTTCCCAGTTACAGCGAATTTTGTTGTAAAACATGTAGAACTGAAGTATTTCATTTTGCCAAGTAGGCTGTGGAAAAAATAAAATTTTGTATATTGTCACTACTGAAATCGTTAAAATAAGTAATATATGTAAAGACTTTAAATTTATTTACAATGTGAAGGATGTATGCAAAGCAGAAAACAGATTGTTGACGATGAAAATAGTACATAGAAATACTGATTCTGTGATATTGAATTATACCAATAATGGTATGAAATGGGATAGTGATTTAAAATAACTAAGTTTTCAGTAACTAAATACAAGAAACACAAGTAGTTATAACAGGAAAATAATTTGGTAAACAAAATTAAAAATATTAATTCAATAAATGTTCAAAATTTTGACCTGAGACCTCAAAACATTTTTCGCATCTACGAATTAACTAAATTGTTTTATTTTTTCAGCCTGTTTGGCAAAATGAAATACAACAGCTTTACACGTTTTTATAACAAAATTCGCTGTAATTGGGAAACCTTAAAGATAGGTACATACAAATTTATATCATTCGATTCAGAATTTAATTCTTCTTTTGGCCGTAAAATAATACACTGGGTGTTCCATCGGAAAAATCACGTTTTGTAACTTCCTACCTTCTAATTGGCTTACAAATTTTGAGGGCCCTATATGTTCCTCAGACATTATGCAATCATTTTCAGATGTAGCGATGCCTAAACCATTACTGTTCATCCACTGTTCAAGATTCAACATTTTTAATATGGCGCTGTAACGGTCACTTTTTTCTTAAAAATGGAGATATCTCGAAAATAACTAAATTTAGGTATAGACAACTTTACACAAAGTTGACTTAAAATTGAACGTAGAATCCAAACTGCAAAAATATACAGGGTGTTTAAATTTAAAATAAGCAAGTTTGTGTCGACTTTTGGGTATACCGGAAGTGCCAGAAACGTGAAAATATTTTAAAAAGGTAAATAACCAAATTTTCTAAATTACCCTATACGTATGGTGGGACACCCTGTATATCTCAATAAAAAGTTATTAAAAGCAAAATAAAGATATGCAAAATAACTAAACTCATAATAATGTATAATGCAGAATCATAAATATGACGAAGACGCAAGAGGAGGATATGTGGATTTTGGAAAAGTATTCACAATAATATTAGGAATAATAAAATGAGAAGTTGAATACAAGACAAAAACACACCATGAGATTAAGAAAGGCATGGTAAGAATAGTAAAACAGCAAAGAGTGAAGTTGCTAGGACATAGGAGAGCAATATCCATCATCTGTTATCCACAGTAAGTGCACTAATGGAATGGGAAGAGGCAAACTCAGATTGGAATGAATGGACGAAGTAAAAACGACCTCAATAGAATCGGAGTTAACAAGTGGCAAGATAGAAAAATTGGAAGAAAATATAGGAAGGATTTAAAGAAAATGGAGAACTGATTCACTCCACATACAGTTATTGTCATTACTACTGACGATGATAACTGTAGTTATGAAACGTACAAATTTGCATAATTTATCTTAAATACAATATTTAAAATTTAAAAAGGTTTGTAATTATGAGGTTAAATCATAAAAGTTTAAATTTAAGTGATAGAGAATATATGACCATGATGCGTAAAGTAATAAAATTTTGTTAAAATTGGAAAAAGTCAAATTTGAGGGCGCACTCTTTATTGAGATTATTAACTGCAGTCTTTATAATGTCGATTAATCATTTACCAAAATAAAATGCTACAAAACCATCGGTTGTGCAAATATTCATTTAGAATTCTCATAAATACTTGAAAACGTCACCTGACTTGTTACTTTCAATTTTATCAGTGCAAACAAAATGTACACTTAATTTGGATATCACATAGACCAATATCAAGTCGTAAATAAATCCTCTTAACCATGTAATAGGTTATTTGAAATCATCTTCACTTCAGTTCACCTTTGGCCTAAGGGTCACCAATCGCGATCAAAATAGGATTAGTTGATATACTATCAATTATCGAAAAAATAATAGAAGTTAAGTCGTTTTTCTGTACTCATGGACATAAAGTTGGCTTAATTTAATTTAAGGGTCAACGTTGTCATATGTAAATATACGATCTGAGAGTTATTGTTGGCAACACTTGTATACAGGGTTTTCAAACTTAAGTCGGCACTCCATTATTATTGAGCTACAAAGTCACTTAAATAGGCAAAATAGTAGTATTTTTCCGCTAATTACTTAAAACTGAATAATTCGAACATCGTGTCGTGAATTATGTCAGAAAGTTTCATTTTCAAATCAGACACCCAGTATACAGTGTTCTCAATGGAAAGGAAATTTAATTCTGAACAAAAATTATGCTATGATATTTTACCCCAAATTAAAAATTACAAAGTTATTGTTGAATCTTCAAATTCGTCAAAGTGGCTGTATTGACGTTACTTTGCCTTACTATAAAATAAAGTGTGTCCCGATTTCGATGGTTTTGCAGAGTATCTCAAGAACGGCTTGAGATTTGAAATGGGAGGTTGCGGTTTTCGCGTTCCTGCGCCACTTTTTATGAAACGAAACATGGATTAAACAAAATTTTCATGGCACGCTTTGCGATTTTGAAAATTTATCGTTTGGGATCTCCTCCGTATCTGTTACCAAGTGATAGAAATAAAGTGAGAACTTATACTTAGATATTTTTACGTAGAATCAAGTGGCACTTCTATAATTATTACCGTTTCTTTAAAATAACCCCAAACTTGCCCTTTTAAATAGGACACCCTGTATGTTTTTTCACAATTTGATTTCATTTGACGTCAGCTTTCCAAAAATGTTTAAAATATATAGTTCTTTTCAACATGAAGATCAAAATTTACGTTATTACAAATAAAAATTTTTAATAGTTGACCCGTGCGGAATTTGAAATAATAAAATAATTCGGCTGTCAGATTTTAGAAGTTTGTCAATATAATGTTATTCTGATTATTTGCTTTGTCATTAAAAGGTCTTGTAAAGGATATCTTTTCAAGTCGTTTATTTGCTTAATATTATTTGCTTACTTATGTGTCTTCTTTCTGCAGGTAGTTTAGGGTCTTCTCCTCTTCAGCCCTGTTTTTTTTATTTTGGGTGTTTTAGTGATGAAATTGTTTATGTTTTTATTTTTCTGTATAATTTGTGTGGCAATAAAAAAAAAAAACGTTTTATTATAATTAATTTGTTTGATTAACTGTTAATGTATACACCGTGTCCAAGATAAGGATGCCCACTATGGGGATCTCGGAAACGGTAAGAGGTCAGTTAAATGGAACAAAAGTTACGCATTTGAGAGGATGTATTTATGGTCTTTGTAGAACTCGAATATCTCTTTTAGTTTTTGAGATATTTGAAAAAAATTGAATTTTCTGATTTTCGTTTTTATTTTTTCTGACCTTATTTGAAGAGCTATCAAGAAAGAAAGCACATTTTCATTGCCACTTTTCTAGCTCTACTTAATGCTGTTATTCGATTTTTGATACAACATTTCGTTTGTTAGCAACCATCATCAACTTTATTATTTTAAATACACGAAAAAAATATTTTTGCCATATTTAAATTCTCTCCTTGATTCTGAATTACGTTTCGGATGAGAAAATTCATATTCAATGTAAAACATCGAAAACGTACAATTAAAACTAATACTAGAATCTGGAAACATTAGAAAACCGTAAAATTATTATAAAGTTATGTTTTGTAATTTTAAATGATAGACAAATACAAAATAAATTTATGTTAAAGGTTAATAAACTCACAAAAGATGTTCAAAAAGATTCCCGTTATTCTCTAAACATAAATAGCGTCTTCTAACTGTAGCATCTAAAACATTCTTCAGCATTTCAGGAGTAATATTAGCAAACGCTTCGAGAACTAATCTTTGTAAAATTTCTTCGTTTTCAATATCGTTTCATAAATGTAATTTTTAATGTATCCCCAAAGAAAAAAATCCAAAGGTGTTATATCTGGAGAACAGGCTGGCCACAGTACATTTGCATGAGTGCCAATACATCTTTCTGGAAATCTAACTGACAGGTATTCTCTGACAACTCTGGAATTATGTGCTGGTGCACCGTCCTGCATAAACCAACAACCTTCAACTTCTTGGAAAGGCAAATCATTCAAAGCTATCTCTAATTCATTTTGGAGTAAAATTTGGTAACGTTCAGAATTTAAGGACTCGTGGTAAATGAAAGGACCTATAATTCGAGTACCGAATATAGCAGCCCACATATTAAATCCGAAACGGTGTTGGTGTTTGGCCGTTTTGTACAGACGTGGATTTACTCTTACCCAATAATTAGCATTTCTACGATTAAAAATTCCACCATTATTAACCATACTTTCATCGGACCATATTATTTATATACCATTCGCAAAATATTCTACGTCTTTCTGGGTCACCTGGTCGAAGTCCTTGGCAAATTCTAAATTTATATGGATGTACTTTCTCCTTCTTTAGAACATAATGTGCTGTGGAATGGGCTATGCCAGTTGCTTCTTCAATTTTCCTAGTAGAAACCTCTGGATTTTCCGTTTCAGCTAATAAAACAGTATTGGCTTTTTCTTCATTGCAAGGTTTTTTTGCGAGATTTTACAGGTTCTTTGAACGCACCATATTCTTTTAGATTAACTACTAATGTGCGAAAAGTTCTTTTGTGAGGTTGGCGCCTTTCTGGATATTTGTTTAAATACATTATTTCGACTTCAGAACAATTACGTTGACACAAAATGTAACATGTCAGTATATCGAATTTTTCATTATTTGAAAGCCAACTTATTTTTATCAAATGCATCAGTACGACGGAAGATGTATTTTAACTGTTTAATTAATAGTATTTTCACTAAATACGTACTTGTGAATTATTTTATTTGCAACAGGCATTAGAAAATCAGAAAACATTATTTTATAATAATTTTACAGTTTTCTAATGTTTCTAGTATTAGTTTTAACTGTACGTTTTCGATGTTTTACATTGAATATGAATTTTCTCATCCGAAACGTATCAAAAATATAAAGTGTGATATATCGTTGAATTCAGAATCAAGGAGAGAATTTAAATATGGCAAAAATAATTTTTTCGTGTATTTAAAAAAATAAAGTTGATGATGGTTGCTAACAAACGAAACGTTGTATCAAAAATTGAATAACAGCATTAAGTAGAGCTATAAAAGTGGCAATGAAAATGTGCTCTTCTTTTCTTGATAGCTCTTCAAATAAGGTCAGAAAAAATAAAAAACGAAAATCAGAAAATTCAATTTTTTCAAATATCTCAAAAACTAAAAGAGATATTCGAGTTCTACAAAGATCATAAATACATCCTCTCAAATACGTAACTTTTGTTCCATTTAACCGACCTTCCATCTCTTACCGTTTCCGAGATCCTCATAGTGGGGATCCTTATCTTGGACACGGTGTATAGTAGTGTGGTGTGGTGTTTGTGTGTTTGAGAGTTGGCCATTTTTGTGACCGGTGGTCGTCATCATTTTAGCAAGGGGGCAGGGTTTAGCGGAGTAGGCAAGAGGCGTCGTCTAATGTTCTGTCGAAGTCTTCTATTAAATCATCTGAAAGTTGTCAGTAGTACAGGTAGTTGTTTAAGTTTTCTTTTAGGTTTTCTGGGTTGTATAGTCGTTCGTTGTTGATGTAGGAGGTTTTAAGTATGTTTTTGGTAGCGGTTGTATCGCCGTGAACTCTGCGGCTTGTGTATTTTGTTTGTAATGTCTTAAGTCTCTCTGTGGTGGGTTGTATGTTTGCTGTTTCTATTGTCCTGGCGTTGGGGTGTCTGTAGTGCAGTCTATGAATGCTTCGTAGTGTGTTCCGTTCACAGACGACGGTGGATTTTAGGTTATTGGTTTTGAGGGTGGCGTACAATGGCGCACGGTAGTCTATTACTGGTCTTATGTGTGTTGTAAGGTTTTGGGGTGCCTGCCTCTGTCCTGTCCTCGTAGTGTTTTCAACAGGTTTGCGCGGTTGCGCACCTTGTTTAGAGTATTTTTGAGGTCTTGGTCCCAGTACAGTAATTTAGGGAAGGTAAATCCTAGGTGTACTATGGTTTCTTGGAGTTGTAGTTGTACGTCTCTTATTTGTAGGTGGATTGTCGAAGTTGTCTTGTAAAGGTTGGGATGCCGAGATAGTATTGTTTTGTTGGGGTTGGTGGTGATTCTCCACTGTTGGCCCAGTTTGAGAATTGTTGTATTAGTTGTGTCATTAGTCTGTTTGCGGTCTGGCTTTTCCGGCTGATCGTCCATATCGCGGTGTCGTCTGCGAATTGGGTTATTTTGACGTCTTGGTTTGTAGGTATTGGAATGTCGTGTGTCTAGATTATGTAGAGCAGTGAGGCTAAGACTGAACCTTGTGATACCCCTGCTGTTGGTATAAACGGCTGGGGTGTGGTTGTGCCTATCCTGACCTTCACAGACCTGTCAGACAGGTATGAAAGAAGGAGTTGGACGAAATGAATTGACATATTACGTGTTAGGGTTTTGTGTATCAGTCCAGAGTGACACACTTTATCGAATGCCTGTTTGATATCGAGGAATACCGCCAGGCAGCAGTTTTGGTGGTTAGGGGATTTGGAGACATCGGTGTATAGTTTGACTAGTGGATCATGAGCGGTTGGATCTAAAGCAGAATTGGCTGATATCTCTAGGCATTTGTCCATGCAGCCCAGTAGGATATAGGTCCATATGAGGCGGGTTGTGAATGAATAATCTTGTTGAAAATACATCTGTTGTCTATCCATTAAATCCAGGTCATCCAAAAAGTCTCGAAGTGTACCGGTTAACAATTCGGCGTACCGCTCAGCAGTTAATGTGCCTTGGTAAAATGCAGGGCATACAATTCTTGAGCATCTCAAACCAAACCACACGTTAATACGTCTCTGCGGATTTCAAGGACGGAAAAGCATCAAGTTTTCTCGACTCCAATAGTGACGGTTTTTCCTGTTAAACATGGCTTTATTGGAGAAATTTTATTCTCACTTCAAAGAACCAAGCGCTAAAAATTATCATTAAGTCCCATTTTATTAATGAACCACAGACAAAACTGGATGCGTTTTTCTTGATTACTTGTACCTGTACTGCACAAACTTATGCTTCGTAGAATATTGTGAATAGTTCCTAAACATAGCCCACTGTCTTGCCTTAAACCGGGAATTGAATTATTAGGATGGGCTTCAAAGTAACTTAAGACGTCAAGTTCAGTTGCTTCACTTATTATGAATTGTTTCTTGGTTCTAGTTTTTCAAACACATTTTTATTCGATGTTTGATCTGGGAACAAAACAATATCGTTGACAAACTTGGTGGCTATTGTTTTGACAAATGATATAACATTCCAGCATATTACATTTTTCTGAATATGTAAGACATTTTTCCTGAAAAAACAAACTATAAACTGCTTAACAACAAAATTTCCGTTTGACATTTTAATCTTGATGACATTTATAAAACAAATGAATTCTGTTTATGAAATAACAACCACCTTGATGAATTTGAAAAACCATTAATAACTTTGTCATTTTTAATATCTATTTTAGAATTAAACTTCCTATCGATTTGGAATATTGTATACTGAGACTTCGACATAACTCGTAAACGCGATGTTTGAATTTTGTTAATTTTTAACCATCGTAAGCAGAGGAAAGAATACTACTAGTTTGCCTATTTAACTGACTTTGTAGTTCCAATAATAACGAAGTGTCTACTTAAGTTTGAAAACCCTGTATTCATGTTCAAGCTAGAAGTTTTGTGAAACAATACCATATTTTATTATTAGCTTTTGTAGAGCACTTCATTTGAAATTTTGCAATCTTTGTAGAAGTAATATCAATGTTAACATTGATTTCTGTATTTGTTTATACATATTAAACAAGTTTTAAATAATAGGTGATGGAGCTACGATGATGGAGGTAGATCATGATGCCCGTCAAGTATACTCAGAACAAATGAAAGTTCCGACAGATTCTCTTGGAGTGTTAGTTCCAACAGAAGAGTCACTCTGCAACGACTTACAACACCAATAGTTACAACTTTTATCGATACCGATAAGATTAGTTTCGAACGGTTAGTTGAGTATTATTTAAAATAATTATTTGATAGTATTTTTTAGGAATAAAGCTGGCATATGGGGTTGGCGATCAGATAAATCTGAAGTGGTAAATGGCCATGAATGTAAAGTTTTTGGAGCAAGCAATGTAGAATTGATAACAAAAACAAGAATGGAACATCTAACTGAAAATGATAAAGCAGTTGCTAAAAATAAAAATTCTAAAAATCCGTTACAAAATTTTCTAGGTATAGCGGAGGTTGAAGAAGAAGCAGCAGCTACATTAATCCCCAAAGTATGATTTTGTTCTTTTTTATGTGTAAATCAAAGGAATACAATTTTCAGGAAGAGTATGTGAGTGTAACCAATCCATGTAATATTACTCCCGAGGAATATTTCGATGCTGGTGTTAGTTTGGAAGGACGTGATATAGGTAGACCAAAAGAAATTAATACAAGAATACAAAAATTTAGAGCAACACTTTGGCTAGCTGAGCAATACCCATTATCCTTTCCAGAACAGATTCTACCTATCGTCGATCTTATGGCTATTTCTAGTTCACATTTTGCTAAGTTACGAAATTTTATACAAATGCAGTTGCCTTCTGGTTTTCCCGTAAAAATTGGTAAACCATATTAATTACCCTGGCATATGCTTTCATTTTTATCTTTTCAGAAATACCTCTATTTCATGTCCTGAATGCAAGAATAACCTTTGGTAATATTTTTGCAATGGATTCTGCCGTATCTTTTGTAAGTAGAGTTCACGAAGAAGAATATGTTACATGCATAGTTGACGAAATTGTATTTCAAGCGCCTTCTGGATACACTCAGCTTGGTAATGGTAAAGTCTCTTTAAGTTTTGTTTTTTTTTTATTTTTTTTGTCCAACGTTTCTTCATATAGTTTCAATAAACCTGTGTTAACTTAATATGATTTGTAGT
The DNA here is from genome assembly GCA_036346205.1 of Vesta saturnalis. NCBI lineage: Eukaryota > Metazoa > Arthropoda > Insecta > Coleoptera > Lampyridae > Vesta > Vesta saturnalis. Next base: position 15,918 of record JARFJB010000616.1, on the reverse strand, counting down.
TGACGCTGACATTAGAAGGCAATATAGTATGGAGGAGGAAGATGACTTGCTTCAATTCGCTATTCAACAAAGTTTAATTGAAGCTGGAACTGAAAGAGAAGAGGTATGTATTATTGTTATATTTTTTTAGATCTCTGTAGTGATTTCATTTTTAACTGAGTGTAATTGTAAATAAAACAATAAAATAAAACTATTATAGTCTGCCCAATCCGCCAAGTACAGTATGGGCTTTTATGGTCTAAATGACTCTTACGAACTTTAGTCATATACAAATAACACTATCCTGTTCTTTCATGGCAATGTTGTCAAACGTAAAATGTCGTTTACATAACCTTTTTATACTTTCAAATTATTTTTCGTTTGCGCTACGTAATTTTTAAATTAAAAATCGTTCTTTTCAGAACGCTTAAACTTAGTACAAGCGTCTTTTAAGGTAACGATGAGTATTTTGTATAATTCTGTTATTGAACTTAATTTTGTAAAAATTTCTTTAATTTTTGTATATGGAAGTGGAAGTTCAAGGTGGATTAATTTCAAAGATGGGACAAAAAGTATTCTTACTGAAGAAGAAGGTAATTCACAGTAATTATTAAATTATTTCTAATCACATGCTTAATAATGTCAAATTTCAAGTAATTAAAAATGTTTACTTTTTAGGTAGAAGTGTACTGATGAATCGCGGGTTAATATAGGACTTGCAGTGAGTAAAGCATGGCATGATACCACCATTGAAAGTGGTCGGCAAGCATTCATCCAAGGGTCGACTCCAGTGATTAAACTAAATTGGCTGGAATATACCATTTGTGTGAGAAATATTATATTATGTTGAAAATAAATGATATACCTATAATAAAATTATTTTGTTTACACACAAGTTCTTACTATAGGTAAAGTTTCAATTTCTATTTCATCGAATGTTGCAATGTGTTAGTTATAGTGTTTCTTTTACATGTCAAAGCAAATTCTATAGCAGTATCAATCTCATGTAACAGGTAATCTATTTATATAACCATTATCTGTGAATCCTCTCCCCTGTATGAAATTTACAATCTACATTTTAAAGTTTTGATTTATATAGTAATGTTTATGTGGCGCTGATAAATTATAATACCTTTATTGGTATTAAAATGCAGAAAAAGAACACTTACAGAAATCAAAATAACTAAAAAGTATGACCTTAAGGTTAAATTAAACCTAAAGGATTGTGCTCGAAATCATACATACATTTGCACGAGTCGAGGGAGATACTGGTAAAAAAATATATATAATAAGAGGATTTGATACAGTTTTAACAAGCTGTATCTAATAATTATTGTCGTAATTAAGGTATTCGTTATAGTTATGGAAACTTGCTTTATTAGGTACGAGTACCTAAGAGTTAATTTGAATGTGGTCATAATGTGATTTTTGTTTCCAAGTCAGTTCTTACAGCAATGTAATTATGATTGTTTTTACGTGTTGTAAACATTCCTAAACATAAATACATGTAAGCATGCCATCATAATCCAATTTTTTTTTGTGGATTGCTCTCCTTTGTTCACTAATCACTACACTTAATGTTAAAATTATTGTTATTAGTTTTAACTTTTAATACACTTATATTTGATAGTTTTGGGTGTCTTTGCCTTATTCACTATCCACTTCCATTTCTTCCAATTTTTTACCTTCTTCCACTTTACTATCCCATCTGTCGTAGGTCCTCCACTACTTCCTCTAACCATCTTAATTTTGATCTACCTCTCACTCGGCTTCCTATTGGTTTCCAGTCTTATTTATACTGTCATTTTAGTCACTTTTCTTCTACTTGTACTGGTCCCATTATTGTTCTTATTATTCTCCTTTCACACCCCATTCTCTCTGCATCTTTCATTGTAAAGCACATGATCTCTGCTACGTACATCATCACTGATCTTATTAACGTTTTGTCTATTCTGATTTTTGTTTTTTTTTTTTGCTGAGTCTTCCACTTTTCAGCAGCTGTTTATTTGCATAAAAAGCCCTTAGTCTCCCGTTTGTACCTTCTCACTGATTTCCTCGTCCTCTCTTTGTTTCTTATTCCTTTCTACTGTTACACTTAAGTATTTAAATTGTTTATTTTTTCAAGTTTGTGACCATTTGCTTTGAAGTATTGCTCTTGTTTATACTCGCTTCTGTCATATTTCATATATTTGGTCTTATCCACATTAATCTGCTGTCCTATTTCTTTCGCCTCCTTTTTTATTCGTATCTTCATCTCCATCAGTCATTTTTCTGTTCTACTTATTACGACGACATCAACCGTATATGCGATAACCTGCGTCTCTTTAGTTATTATCGTACCCGAGCAGCCTACTTTTTTTTATCACATCATCTAGTACTGTGTTGAATAATGTCATAGATAATGCATCACCCTGTCTTATGCCTGTGTTAAAAGTAAAACTATCTGTGTCTCCTATTAATGTCCTAACTTAAGCTCTAGTATTTTCTAACGTTACCCGTATTAGCCGTATCAGTTTTTGCGGTATGTTATTTCTGTTCATTATTTGGAGAAGTTTTCGTCTGTTTATGCAGTCAAAAAAGCCTGTTTGAAATCTATAAATATGAGGTACATCATTATGTTATATTCCATGCTCTTTTCCAATACTTGCTTGAATATATGTATTGCATCTATTGTCGATTTTTGTCTTTTGAAGCTATATTAGCAGTCCCCTATTATTTCGTTTGAGAAAGTTGCTAGCCTCTTTTGTATCATGGCTGCGATTATTTTATATAATATATTTAATAAAGTTATTCCTCTGTAGTTATTACATTTCTCCTCTCCCTTAGTTTTTCTCCTCCGTTTTTCAACATTTCTGCACAGATTCCATCGCTCCCTGCTGCATTTTCATTCTTTTGTCTTTTTATAATTGCCTCCATCTCCTCATATGTCGGTTCTGCTATTTCTATTTCATTTTCCTCTATTACCCTTCCTTCTCGTTCCTTCCTACCTTTCTCCCTATTGTCATTAGTTGTGTTTAATAAGCTTTCCAAATATCTTTTCTACACGTATTTTATTTCCTCCTGCTCTTCCTTTAATTCTCCATCTTCGTTTTTTACTCCTCGATTTCTTATTCCTCTACTTTTTTGCTCTCTTGTCTTCATATATAAATTTCTCATGTTATGTTTCGAGCTCTCATCTTCCATCTCATCCATTTTTTTATTTGTCCACTCGCCTTTTTTTCGTTTACATGTCTTGTTTGCTATCTTTCTCTCTTCTATGTCTCTCTTCACTTCCTGTCTTCAGCCATCTCTTCCTTTCTTTATTTTTTCGTTCTATTGCATCTTCACATGCTTTATCATACCCATTCTATCCTCCTTTCTCACTTTGCTTATCTCCGATCGTCTTCTATGCCGCTTCATTAAGCGTGTTTTTTGTTACTTCCCATTTCCCTTCGATACATCCTGCTGTCATTTCGTCATTTAACCTTTTGCCTTATTTTCTCTTTATATTTTTCCCTCTTTTGGTTCATTTCTAAATTTTTTACCGCTCAGCCTCTGTTCGATCCTCCTGTTCTTTGCATTTTAGTTTCGAATTTCTGTTTTAATATCGCTGCTACCAAATAATGGTCGGCGTGTGCCCCTCTAAATGATCTCACATCATGGATTGCCTTTAAATTTTTTGTATTAACTAATACATGATCTATTTGATTTCATTCTTTGCTATCTTTTCCAGGTATTTTCCATGTTATTTTATGTATTTTTTTATGTCTGAATTTCGTACTAGCTAATATCAGATTGTGGGCTGCAGCTGTTTCGCATAATCTAGTTACGTTTTTATTTATTTCATCATGGACTATTTCCTTGCTAGTTACACTACTTATTGCCTCTTACTTACCTATTTGCGCGTTGAAATTCCTTAAGACCATCATCACATCATGTTGGGGCATGTTTTCCATTATTTCTTCTAAATCCTGGTCTAGCTTATCTTTATCTGCTTCCTTCGCATCCTCTGTTACACATTCAATAACGAAATATTCGGTGGTTTTGTCCTAATTCGTAAATAAGCTATCCTTCCACTTACTGGTTTAAATGTTACAATATTTTCCTTAATCTGTTCTGCTATTTTTTTGTATATATGCATGTTCTTATTATTTTCATCATTTTATCCTTATCGTTTCATCTTCAGAACCTACAGGTGATCTCTGACTTAGTGTCCTACCTTTTTGCCGCCTTCGCTTCCATACTATCTTTCTATGTCCACTTCCTTCTCTATTTCATTTCTCCCTTCTTTCACTTTCGTTGACCTTAGCTGTTCCAATGAGAAGAATTCCACGTTCACTAGGAGTTTTTTATATTGTACTAGCTCTTTTCACTGTGTCCGTATCTCCTTCGAATAATCCTCTTCTATGTAAATTTTGATTCCTTTTAAATTTTTGCGCTTCTTAATATCTCTAGTTTTTTTGTCCAGTTCCCAGTCTCCATCATTTCTGGCCTACTACTCCCCTCACGGTACTTCCCTATTCTTCTTAAGTCATTTACTTCCTTCTCTATTTCTATTTTTACATTTATGACCCTTAGCGTCTTTCTCACCATCTCCTTCAACTGTAAGTCCTTTTCCTCTACTTATTCTTCCTCTACTGCATCATTCTTTGATTGATCACGTACATTTCATTTCTCAATTGTGCGTTTTCTTGTTTTAGGTTATTTACTTCTTTCTGCATTTCATCCATTTTCTGCTCCACTCTTTCGTCTCTTTACTCCATTTGATCTAGCTTTCCTTACTTTTTGCACTTTGCCTCACAGTACCGTAGTTTTCTTGTTATCAGTTAACCTCCTAGCAAATTGTAATAACAATTACTGCTTATTCCAAGGTATTCTATTCCCGTGTTCATTCTCCTATATCAGTCACTTCTGCGTTTTATTCTGTCACTTTTAACACCTTTTTCTTGGTTTATTTTGCGCTAATATTCACAATATTTAAATCGATAACCGATAACAGTGTCACCCGCATCATAACCTCCGTAAACATATGCACCTAAAATAAAATTCATTAACTGTAAAAATGAAATTTAATAAAGTAAAATTTTTACAGTTATCTCGGTGCCCATATTTAGCTTCTATTGTGGCCAGCTTCTTATGAAGTCTTTTATTTTGGGTTAGAAACTGTATCTCTAACCAGAAATTTATAGTTTTGTGGACATTTTTATTAACATTAAAATTTTTTTAAGCATGGAATAGAAGGAAACAATTTTGTTTCTTGGCTGTGCATAAGTGTACATTACATTTTGCACAATACTTGTGGGTTCTGCTCTTGCAGTCTGGGTACACCTTGAAGCAAAACCTTTATTGTCAAAATTTGGCAAATGTCCCACATTATCTAGCCGCACTTCAGCCACTGGTGCAGATTCTGGCTAAAGTTTTTTTAGAGCAGGTGAGTCCCTGGGTAATGGTGTTGAACATGCAGATGTCGTGGGGCTACCCCTTTTTTGGGCAGATTTTTACCTGCGCAGATTAGAGTTTCTGCAATATACGCTCTAAAATGTACGAGGTCCACTATTTCTTTTTTTGGCAGGCCCAAAGATATTCTAACCATGAATTCACACAGATAAGATCGATTGCATGCGTAAACACGCGCATGGTCCACTTTCTGGACCTTATAAAGGTTCTGTAAATGGAAATTAAGAAATCCAGCTTGTCCACACCGCCCATATATTTGTTATATTGCTTGATCACACCAGGTCTTGGTATAGTTTTGTATACCTTTTCCTTTTTGTCCCACCTCTGGCATTTATCCGTATTTCCAATGGACACGAAGTTAGAAGCCATGATATCTGGCTTATTATCATACCATTTGATCGTAATAACCTGCCCATCACCAATAATTGTTTCTTCTGAGGTTCTTGTTCCTTTATTTTGCATTTCCTTATCCGATGAAAATGAGGGCTTGCAGTACATGCTGCCTAAATTTGCCTGTTTTGGGGCAGTTGCAACAAATTGTAGTTGGAAAATAATTGTCGAAGCAGAGCTGATGGTTAGGCTCGATAATACGCTCAGTTAATTTCAGAACAACTGAGGCTCCAAGTCCAAACACTTCCAACTCGTGTTCATTTAATTGTGTTGTTGAGCCTTGGTATATAACAAAGTTATTCAGTAAAGCACTGCTACTACAGAGAGCAAACAGTTTTATTTCCCACGGGCATGGTTTGCCCTCGACGTACTGCTTGACGTTTAGTGTTCCCTTGAATTGGATATATTGTATTGCAGTTTCTGAATAATATTTTCAGCTTAATGCCGTTCTATCTAAGGCACAATGCACCACGTTTTAGTAAAGTTTGGCAACACGTACTTGTGTTTAGTCCGATTGTGCTATGTGCATGGAAACATGGCAAATGTACCCTGTTTTAGTCACGTTTCGCAAATGGTACATTTTTCTTAAATGCGATCGAGAAACACTTTTGTAATACAAGTCGAGATTGCCGTGCCGTATGCGGTGTGGCGCCCTCTTGTTGGAGCCGAATCTGATTTTGTTCAAGCCGACGTAATTCTGATTTGCAACATGTGAACGTAACTTACGGAGTTGACTGTGACAGTTTCGTCATTTTCTTTGGAAAAGTCAAGTCTTACGATACCAAACGTCGAATCACTACACCACCATACTTACTTTTTGATTATGGAGAGGCCTTTCATGAAGCTGTTACAGATTTACCTCGGACTAATACCGATAATTTTGTTTATTGAATAGCCGCTTAAATGGAAGTGAGCTTCGTCTGAAATCCTTACAAAGGTTAATTGACTTCCATCATCTGAAAATTTGTAAAACTGTACAGAAGGCAACACTAACAGGTTTACCCGCCTCTTTTGTTTGTGAACAGCTTGAATCTTATATGGTGGTAGAAATGCAAATCAAAATGCAGAATTACGTTATGTTGGAAAAATAATATAGTAAGTAACTGCCTTGAAGAAGACGACCAATTCGGACTAGAGCTTATCTCACTCGATATGTTCTGGTGTTCTAACTGTACGCACAGCACCTGTAAAATTTGATCTAATATTTCCTATTTATTAAAATCTCTGATGTACCTCCTTATGGTTTGGTGTTTTAGAATTCTTCCATCTATAGCTACATTTAACTCCCGACGAAAATTTGTTTGCATTGGCACAACCGACTCATTCCTTTTTTAAATCTTTCCACCAAATTGCGTTGATTTATCGAACATTTTCCCATAACTAGCTCAATTGCAAATATTGACCCATACGAACGTGTCTTTCAAACTGCCAGAAATAAAATATTTTTCCAGAACAACCTAGTAAAATTAAGTGATATCAGATGCGTAAAGTTTTTTATATTGAAAGGTGCAGTAGCGTTTGTTGTTGGTATGGTGTAACTTCGAATGCGCATGTTATTTCTACACTGTTGTTCAGAAGTAATCTTTGTACTGATAACGTGTATAGAATGCTATACAAGAAAGAAAAACGAATGAGATATTGCGGGCTCTTTATTTTAAAACACTTAATGTCAAAAACCACTTTGTCATTTATTGTTTTCAAGCTACAGATCAACATTAACATTTTGTTATATTAAGAAACTTTGTAAAGAAAAGTTATGTAAAATTAAATTTTCTTTAAAAAATATGTCTACATATTTTCTTATAAAATTAATCGTTATTCAGATATTGAAAAAAATTGATCTAACACTTAAATTCTACCTTAGGATTTTTTTGTCGCTAAATTACGCGTCGTATCAAATAATTGCATAGAACATAATTAATCGATATGTTTAAGGTCCATATCTAGGTATTTTTATATGTTTGATATATGCAGCTGTTTTAGAAATAATTGATAAAAACCAAAAACTGCCCCTAATACCCCCCCTCCCTCCGTCGCTGGATTTCTCCCAAAAGCTAATCAGCTCCAAGCTAAATGAAAACAAGCTTAAATATGTAATTTCAATTACGTAGGTGTTTTCCCTCTGGAGTTATCGTGAATACTAACATACATCCACACAGACACACAAACACAAGAGTTCCAGACATCATGGCCGATCTTAGCAAACGTTGTAAGTGAAAAAAGTCGATTGCATAACCTTCTATACCTACATACGTATATGTAGGTTGGAAGGTAAAAATAATCTTAATCTGATTTCATCAATGGTTGTTTAAAAAAAACTGTATGAAAATCTTGTAACATCGACTGTGGTTTGTAACGTCATCAAATGTTGTTCAAATAAACAAACTATATGAAGTTCTTGTAACACAGACTGCTGTTTGTGAGGTCATTAAGCGTTACTTAGATTAAGGTAAGGTGTGATTCACCTGTTAGTTATGAAGTACTATTCTCGCCACCAAAGAATAAACCTGCGTCATCACTTACAATAGTACGAGTTAATATTAAAAAAACGGATTCAAATTATGTCCGTAATAATTTCTTTTAATTAATTACTCTTTTCGGAGATGGCGGTAGTGCAGTTACAGGTTTTCATACGATTATAAATACCGGTTATTGTAAAATTTACACCGTAAAAGAAAACAACGTTTACTTTGTGAAAATCGAAGAAAACTGTTCACTATAATTAACGTATTAATGACCATGGTGAGCAATAAATAGAGCTCTAGCAGATAGTTTATCCTAATGGTTTTTGTAGGTTATAGTTTATACTCAACAAAATACTAATTACAGCAAGTTTATGTAAATATTTAGAGAATATTTCTGTGTAATATCATATAAGTTTGTGGTAAACATTTACATATAATTGATAACTAAATATAATCAAATTTGTAGGTTTCCCTATTTGAACTTCCGAACATTGCTACAGCTTTATTATGTTTGTCGTTATAAATACGTACTTTGTATATTTTAAGTAGAAGTGTGAGCTTTTTTGTAGATAAACCTGGAAATAAGACTCCCAATTCAAATAAAGAAACATTTTTGTTAAAAAGTTTAATTTGCTTACTACCCTGCTGTTATGTACAATACTGGGATAAGTCGACATATAATAAAAATTTTTTTATTAATGGACTATGAAACTTTTATAACCTTTACATATTGCATGACATAAGTCTAGCTAAAGCAAAACTATCAATAAAATATAAGTAAACTTATTTCATCAGAAAACTGCATATTCCTCTTTCTGATTAACTTCAAAGTTTGATGTTGATTCTTTTAGTGAACTAAAAAATATAAATGTACTTATACCTTTAGAGCGAAACAGTAATCTAATAACCACGAATAAAGTGAATATATCCTTTTAGCAAACAGATTTTATTACAGTTACCATTGTTACAGCTCTTATTAAATGGTAATTTAACAAACCATACATGATCTACGTTATGCCAAATACAAAACTAAATAGTTGTTTTTGTATCAAGTGCGCGAAATCCTACTTTGGTTATCGAGAATTGAATTAATTAGTCGAGATCACCAAAGTAGTTCGCACTGTTAAACAACATTTTTCTACAACCATCAAAACCTTAAAATTGTTTTAAATAATTTTTCTTGGATACAATTTTTTCTATAACCATCAAAATATTATCCCTTAAAATTGTTTTAAATAATTTTTCTTGGATTTTTGCTTGATTGAGGACCACAAAAGTTAAAATACAATAATCATAGAGTTTACATGCAGTGCGCGAAATATGTATTTCGCACACTATTTCGCGAACGTTGTTATGGTAACGTAGGAAAATTAAAAAGTGTCATTTCGCATATTGTTATTAATGCGCGAACCTCGTCATTTTGACGTTTGTAGAAAATAGTTATTTTTGTATCCAATGCGCGAAATGCTACTTTGGTGATCGAGAACTGTCGTCATTTTTGACGTTTGTAGAAAAATGAAATGTAATGGCTTGACATATTTAAGTGTAATTTATTTAGAGTTCAATAAATGCACAGAATAATTATATTAAATATATCAACGCATCCTTTGCAATTACCTACGCCGTTATGTTGTAACAATAAACTTAAACTACTAAATTTTTATGAAAATGTAAAATTTCACCATTGATACACATAATAAAATACTTATCTTTACTTATCTCTAACAATTTTAATAGATAATATTACTACTGATGAAGATAACTGTAAGTCTTATCGAAACGTTTAGATTGTATAATTTAACATACACCATTAAAAAACCCATAAAAGATAAATATTTTATTACTAAATTTTTAGTCCCTATCCATATCAGAACTTTCAGAATAGTTCTGCACATTAATCACCTTCTCATCAACTGTAATGTCCAACATTTCTTCACGTTTGTACCATTGCTTTATAGCATTTTCTGTATGCCACACAATTAGACCAAACAAGCAGTTTGGTTACATTGCTTAATGCTTCGTTCCACATTGCAATATCATTTTCGTCTTTATAGCCATCTCTTCCAATGTGTTTATCGTAGTATGCTTTTGCATGTGCCCATATAAGTTCAATTGCATTCAATTCACAATGATACAGTGACAATCATAACACTTCATCCCCATAGCATCTAATTATTTTATCTACCTCATACCATTTCTGTATTTGCCAAGATTTAATAAGTGAATAAAGTTCAGTTTTAAATAGTGTGGGTTCATAACTAATATTTTTTTGTACGAAATCATCTTAGCCTTAGAATTGATCTCTTGAATGTATTGTTTGAGAAAAAGAGTTCGCACTTCTGCTATATTTTGTTTTTCCAATAAAGAGTCTTTTTTGAACTTGAATCCTAATTTGTGTAATGCACAATTTAAACTTCTATCACTTAATAAAACTTGACTATCACTGAGTTCAGCATTTAAAGCTCCAACTGTGATACGCTTTTCTGTAAATAAAAGTATTTTAGATGTGGGAATATGTATACGTTAGATTATACTCACTATCAGCATACCTGGACTGGATAAAATTTGATTAGATCTACTGTGAGACTTGATATTCTTCGCTGTGGTTACAGATATACCCAGAGCACACTGTGATTTTGCGATTACGATAGTGAAATTTTATTTCTATTTTCATTGCATGAAACTATTCAGTGTCATATGTCGATTGTGTCAAATGCACTTCAAGAATGTTTCTATCCCTTTATAAAGACGCTTTATTATGAGATGGCAGTATACACAATTTAGGCTGATTCTTTCGTGGCGACAATAGTGTGAATTCAACATTATATATTTAGAATATAGACTTAAAAAAGTGTCATGCAGTTGCTATAAACCTCTGAGTATCATTTTGAACCACAGTTTTTAGTTACCCTTTCATGTTAGTAACTGTTTTGCTCATTCAAAATCATACGAATGTTACCAACAAATTTACTACTTTATTGAGATATACACAGATACTTACAGTTTTAGGTGATATTGACTTACGTGATATTCATTTTTCCACTTCACTGGATTTGTTTTAGCTTCTTAAGTACCCTACTATATATTTATTTAGAAAATTCCACAACCCTACTCATGATATTATTCTAGGTGGATATTTGGGAAGCATTAAAAGCTCAAAAACCTTCACGGCCTAATACACCAAATATGATTGGTGAGGAGGAACGCCAATTGCAACGGTAATTAATAACCAGCTTATCACAGTAGACTCCGCTTCAGCCTTAATTAATTGTAGAGCAATTCAAGCTAGTTTAGCTTTATATCAGCATAATATAAACAGTATTGAATCCGGAACTAATAGCAGCCCCGAGACAGATTCTGATCTTCATATGGCACTATTACTATCGGAACAAGAACGCCAAAAAGACGAACAGAGACAATTACAGGAGCAGCAATTGTTAGAAGAAGTATTACAATTATCATTAACGGATAAGTGACCAATAATTTATAAAGGAATGATAATTATTTTTATGGTAAGTTAAATACAGCATAAGACTTGACCTTATTTTAACTTAATAGGTAATTTTACAAATTATGGTCTCGTAGTTGTGATTAATAAAATGGAACTATTTGTGGAGTAAGCTAAATCACAAACTGATATTTTCTTCCGTCAATAAATTTATATAATTGACTACAATATTATATTTAAAAATGTCCTACTATTATGATAACTACTATCATTATTATTGTACTTTAAAAGATATATGTTTCACTTCAATGACTATTATTTATTCTTATGATAAACCAATGCAAACTAAATGATGTGATGTATTATAAGCATTTCTAAACTACCTTTTTAGATATTTATAATGTAGACATGATTGATAGACAGTGAACTACAATTTTTTAACATTTAGTTGTAAATGTTTGTACATGTGCAGCACTTCTGACATTTATTTAATTTATTATTGCCTTTTGACAAGTTTATAAAACGTTCATTGCCTAACTTTCAAATTTGTTATCACAGTATTTGTATTGCACTTGTTCTTTCTTAATTACAAACAGAACTGATTCTTTCATTATTGGTTTATAATTGTATTATTTAAAGGAAAATTAAAATTAATATAAAATATTGTTTTATATTACAGTTTTCTACAAATTAGAAGCAAGCTATATTTACAGATGTCCATGCATTCAACAGGTTACCAGTTGCATCATTTTATCAGAGTGAAACAATTAATAGCACTAATGTTTTAAATACAATATAATTCAACGATTTCTTTTATATAATTACTTATTTCTCTACACATTTCAATACAACATGTATCATTATCAAGAGAAAATATATAAGTAAAGTAACAAATAGGTAGTTATGGTAACAAATGATTAAGGTACAACAGCAAACTTGGTGTAAATTACAATTGTATATTTAAAATAAGTTAAAGGTGAGTCTATAAGATCTACTTGTTCATTCATTAAAAGTACTTTCTGTTAATGTTTCTAAATTTTGAATGCTTCCAAAACATCTAATTGGTCTTTTTTACAAAATGTAAAAATTTAATATTGTTTTCTGAAGTAATAAGATACTATTAAATGTTTAGCATAATTTTATTTGTCTGTGTGTTTGTATTTGTAACATCTAATGTGTTTTTGTATCTAATATGAAAGTTCCTAAGTGTTTGTTCAATATAAACAGAATTACAGAATGTGCAGTTGTAAGGAGCTTTAGAAAAATCAAAATTTCTTGCTAAATTATACGAGATTAATAATAATTTTTCTGGATAAAGAAACGGTTATTGTTTATTTGTATTTGAATGTAATTAATATTAAGATGAAAAGCTTGAGTTTATTTCTATAAAATATCTATATATTCCATTTGAAAATATTTGAATAGGCGGAATTTGTAAATGCATTAATGTGTTGGGAAGGGATGACGCTGTCATCATCATGTACAGTTTTAAGGCAGTCGCTGACAGTGAGCGAACACAGGCAATCGCATATAGGAGCGACCACAGAGACTCGCGATAAGTAAATGAACAGAAAGGGTCACATAAAAATAAGCAATCAGAATTCACAGTGTAAGTGACGTTGTATAGTCACGCTGCCCTATAAAGTGTTAAAATTACAAATAAGAATTAATTGACGGTGATAGGGAAGAAGTAAAAATTACCTTCCTTATTAAAATAATAAAAATGACGTAATAACTGAAGATAACGCGTGTTGTGTATCTCAGAACCGTAATCAATTGTGTTTAAATACTGAACAATAAATATAATAGACGGTAATTGACCCAAATTGGGAAATCAAAGCATAACGGACAATAAATCGAATTTATTGAGGTGTAAAAGGAGTCTTCGCTGTTTCTAAAGAGCTTGCATTTTGTTGTGCGGGCTATTTGTAGTTAATTATGAACGATAGAGTAAAAACATATAGTGGAAACATATCAAACAATTATTACTAAAATCATTACTTGACGAAGGAAAATTAGGAGAGTATTCAACTACACAAGGGTATAAGAAAAGATAGGAAAACAATTGAAAGATGGTGCCAGTGTGCGCAAGTGACCTCATCTGAAGAGCAACCTTTTTGTTTGTGTTAATAAATAAAACTTTTTGTGTTTGCTTTCTCAAAATTTTACATTTGATTATTACTATTAAACGAAAACAATCTGTTTAATTCTGATAAGGATTTTATTTGTTTTATATTAGCTTTAAGAAGGTTATTGTAGATTTAGGTTTGATTCTATAAATATTTGTGACCAGCATATTGATGCACTTTCGTTCATAATTAGAGTTTAATTAAATGAGTATAACATATGATTTACTTTTATTGCTAAAGATTATTAATATCACCAGCTTACACAATTATTGAAAATATAAATGCAGAAAGAGATCAACTCAATAGGAATCTAGATAAATAAATAAATTGAAATGAGTATAATTTTGGGCAATGATAACAGAAATTGTTTCTTTATCTTAACTTGAGTTAGCGTGAACGAAGTAATAAAGGAGTTAGTAAACATCAAGCTTAAAATTCATTTACGCAAACCGAGATTAATTAGCAAGCAAAGTAAAATTAACTACTAAATGATATCTTTATAAATTGAACCCATTCAGTTTTAATAAAACGAAATGAAAACTAATCATTTCAATCATTAAATTTTATTCAATGATGTTGATTTTAGAAAGAAGTTTAAAAGAACTCAAATCTTATTCTTTGGAGTGGGTTAAACAAACGAAAGTAATATCTAAAGGTACTACGCCTGTTGCACAGTTCAATTAACAAAAATAAACAGAAAGTTAATTATAAATTTTAAATAGAGAATAATAGGTAAAATTTTGTCTAAACTCATGAATAAAGTTATAATTATTTATTAATAGCTTACATATTTTTGGTATTAAAATGTTCTCTGAAGAGAAATACCATTTTCAAACCTTAAATTAAATTACAATGTAAATAACTGTCTGAACATTCTGTTAGTTATTATAGAGCAAATTTTCTTTAATACTTTCAGATGTCAAGTAAAAATTAGGTATACAGATAAATTTAAATTAGTAAAATGTATGGTTAAAAACACTATTAAAGACGCCATTCTTCTTAACTTCACACCAATAAACGAAAGAATGTGTTAGATACGAATTAGAGGAAAATGTTCCAATTACCAAGGAATAACTTTACTACATGTAACATACAAAATTTTATCATCCTTAATTGCCAAAAATTAGAGATTTTCTATGAAGAAGCAATAGGAGAATATTAAAATGGATTCTGTAAAGAAATCTACATCGGATAATATCTTTGCTACAAGACAGATATTAGAAAAATGTTATAAACACGATGTCAATTTGTATAACATATTCGTAGACTATGAATGTGCATTCGATAGTATAAACAGAGAGGTTTTAGTTTCAAGATTAAGTAAGCTTACAATAGTATACAGAAATGAAACACAATCCTTCAAAACAACAAGAGGAGTTAGGCAGGGTGGTAATCTGTCAGCAATGCTATTCAACCTTGGTCTAGAGATAGTAATAAGAAAAAAACAATACTATTGTAACAAAAACTAAACTAAGTGCATAAATGCTGACTGGAAGAAATATAACAGAATTAGCAATGGAAATGGCAAAACTAGAATAAGAATCAAAGACACTAGGACTTTCGGTAAAAACACAAAAACAAAATATATAGAATGTAAACGACAAGATGTAAAAAACCTAGAACACAAAGCACTAAACAAGTGCAAGTTGAGAATAACCAATACGAAAAAGTGGGAAGTTTTGCCTACAACAAAATCACAATGAATAACAACAGCATAAGAGAAGAAATAATAAATCGAATACAACTAGGTAACAAATGCTACTATAAACATAAGAAATTAATAACAACAAAGCGAAAACTAAGGATTTACCAAACCATAATAAAACCAACAGTAATATATATACATCTCTGAATCCTGACCCTTTAACAAATACGAAAACAACTGTTACTCAGATTTGAGAGGAAAATGGTAAGAAAAATATATGGTGGTATTTAAGAAGAATGACACATGGTTGCAGAAGAACCAATAAATAAGTAGAAACCATATAATTAATTATATATATATATATATATATATATATATATATATATATATATATATATATATATATATATATATATATATATATAT
>JARFJB010000615.1:77500-86842 GCA_036346205.1 Vesta saturnalis | reverse complement strand
AAATTTTTTGAAGCTTTTCATAGCAAATAATTTTGATTTATAAATTAACTTTAGTTATAGTATAATAGTTATTACCATATTTCTGTATAATACTTGTGATTTGTATGTATGCCTAAAACTTATTTGCATGTGCCCACTGGCAACTAAAGTTGCCAGAATTTTTCTTATATATAGGAAGTAATAAATTTTGTAAAAACTTTTTGGGGGTTATTTTAGGACCTTAAGACACTGTATATAAAGTTTGAGCGAAATTCAACCATAGATGAATTCTGGGCACCAATGGGAGCGATTCAAGAAAGGGTGCTACCAGCCCACTAGCTCAGCTTCCGTTTTTTCAAAAAAATCTTCCTCCAGGTCTTCTCCATCCTTCTTAAATGCATCTGTTGCAGGAAAGATTACCACTACGGAAGAAGAATAAGAACCTTTAGTATCACAGCTGATTCTACTACCTGCAATGAAGCCATCTCAGAAGGATTTCTCAATCAGTACAATGAATTACCTCGTATATACGTTGAACGTGTTATGAAGGATCCTGAAGTTGCTATTGATCATACTTATGGAGTCCACTGCGATACCAAAACAGACAAATGGACAATTAGTAATACGCCCGTCACAATTACAGAAAACGATATGGTTATTAAAGGCGTCACTTATAAAGGAACTCCAGGTTTATATGATCTGCTTACTATGAATGAACCCAATTTAAGTCTAGTAAATACAAAAGATAGAAAAAGTTATAAAAGTACTTTAGAAGCTACGAATGTTGCAAAGCGAGATTATTATGTAAGTGGACAAATTTGAGAAAGCCGCAGCAAAAAGTATACACAAATAATCAGACCCTTACTATCAGCATCGCCCACAACTAAATGAGGTGGAGCTATGTTTTTTAGGAATTAAGAAACAGACCGATTGAATATAAACATTGAAATGATATAGAATGAACTAGTGATCTAGAGGTATTGTGGACAGAAGAATTGGCACGAAACACAGATGTGATAAGTGGCATAATATTAATTGTAGAAGAACTGTATGAGGATTGATACATTGAAAAACCAAACAGCCGTTTTTTAAATAGTATAATTGAGGATGCATTGATGTCGACATGTAACTAAAATTTCCCTTGACAAATTTGGACGTTCCAGTATCAATTCAAGAAATTAACCCCTCAGTTTAAACTGATTGATGATAATCAATTTGATATCGAGAATAAGAGACTCTGGCATTGTTGCCAATCCCACAGATCCTCATGATATCATCACTAAGCAATACTATTTATCAACAAGGTTCAATTTGGATGGAAACCGTTTGACACAGTTGGCAGACCCGGAAGAAGACGGTGATGCGATAATTAAAGGATACCCTGATTTTTGTTTACAATCAGTTCAGAAAGCTTTTAAAGGAAATTCTAACACTTATCTAGTGTTGCAGCAAGAACTATATAAAATTAAAGAAATTGTACTTAAGTTAGTGCCATATCTAAATTACAACTCGTCAACGAATTGCACAAACCTGCACAAAAAATCTTTAAACGAAGTCGAACAATAATTATAGGTTTTGATGACCTTTCTCAAACAGATTTGAGAGAATTTAACACTTACGCCAAACAAAATAAGAGCTATATATATATATATATATATATATATATATATATATATATATATATATATGTATAGACTGTTTTTCGAAATACAGATGCAGGAAAGGAATTCTACATGAGCATTTTGCTAAACTAATGCAGCGCTTTGGAGTCAATCATTACTTCACCTATAGCACAAAGAAGGCTTCAATTGCGGGACGTGTTATCAGAACCATTGAATGCGCTTTGTACAAGACGTTTAGCCTACTAGGTAAATATAAACGGATTGATACCGTAACGATGGATTATAGCAATCGTAAGCATAGTACTACCAAAATGAATCCCGAAGGTGTCGGTAATCAAAGCTGGAGACTTACACTCACACAAAAACATTCGATAGAAATCGATATTATGTGGGTGCATAGTACGAATCATTAAATATAAAAGTATCTTCCCCAAAGGATATACACCTAACTGGTCTAGTAAACTATTTAAGATTGTGAAAGTTCACATTACTAACCCCACCACATACATGTTGGAAGATATGAAAGTACTGTACTGGGGGGGGGGGGTGTTATGAACACGAATTACAGAAAACAAAGTATCCTAACGAGGTGGAAAAAGTGCTTCGCTCCAAGAATAATAAGTTATTCGTCAAGTCGTGGGGATTGCATGAAATATCATGGATCAATCAAGACGATATTGTTTTATAACTAGACATTTAACTTATAATTTGTAATAGTTGAAAAATTAAAAATGTTTTAATTTTTCAACTTTGACAAAATTGTTTACATCTTTAACAATTTTTAACAAACGTTACTACTGACGAAGATAACTGTAAGTGTTATCGAAACGTTTAGATTGTATAATTTAAAGTACACCATCAAAAAACCCCAAAAAAGATAAGTATTTTATTACTTACATAATTGTAGCAATACTTTTTAACAAAGCATGTAGCTTTAGAAATGAAATGAAATGAAAAAATGAAATAAAAACACAAAAAAATAATTGTATTTTACTTTAACTATAAATATTATATAAACAATGTTTTTCTAAAATTCCGTTATCTTATATAGTAAACCCAAAATACGTAATGATTTAAATTACTTTATGGCCATATTCCGTAATCTGGTCCGCATGTCTATCCCAAGCAGGAATTTGTATTTGTTTTACCTTTATCAATGTTTTATAATATGCAGTAGTAAATTTGTGGTGCTCCTCGTTTTCCCATGATTGAAACTGTTAGCTGACGTTTTGTTCTAATAATATTTCAATCAAAATATCGAGGCACTTGTAATTAGTATAACATGCTGTTTTCTCAATACATTCAGTTATAATAGATAAAGTATCTTTATAAGCAGAATTTGTATTTTCTGCGCTAGATTTTTTTACTAATAGTATTCCTGAACAGGTTGACTTGCCTAACGTGCTAAAGCACTCAGGAACACTGGTAGGAGGTTAGGAATATTGCTAGGCTGTCGAGAAATGTATATGAACGGCTACCTTGAATTTGCTTAAATCAAAATTAGCAGTAAACCAGGAACTGGGTAGTGCATTCCACAATTTATTCGCCTTGTGGAAAAATGTAGATTGCACCCATTTAGTGTGATAAGATGGAATTTTGAGCTTGTAATTATGGTGTGAATGGGAAAACCGAGCGTTCTTAGGGAAGATGGCATGCGAAGGTACTAAGGAGCGTATTTCGGAGGCACACTTGCCATGGTAATAGCCATAGAACAAGGAAAGAACCGAAACTGTTCTTCTATGCTCAAGAGACTGTAGGTCAGAAGTCAGAAACGGGTCATTTATAAGCATTATAGCCCTTTTTTGATGAGGTTTACCATATCAAGGGCGTATTGTGGAACACTGACCTAGAGGTGGGAATTGTATTCCAGGCGAGGTCGAATTTGAGCCTTATACAGTAAAAGGAGTTGTTGCAATGTGAAGTACTATTTAGACTGAAAGCTCCGTTTAAGGGCAGCTCTTTTGCGGGCTGACAAAAAGTGGTCATCCCATGAAAGGTTTGATAATACCGAACCGACATCCAACATAGAAATAGAGATTGAAAACTTGAGATCTAAGCCATTCATACTTACAGCAGGAAATGATCCGTCTTTCTTGGAGGGCACAAGGAAACACTGGGTTTTATCGGCGTTGAACGTGAGTTGATTATTCCTTCCCCATTCAAGGATATATTCTAATTCACTGTTAATTGAGGCTGCCGTATTCACTTTAACGTCCTGATTAAACTTATTGTTGTGGGAAAACAGGGAACTACAATGTAGAGTACTGTCGTCTGTAATGCAAGGGATCAGGTTAGTTGTTGAGTAAATGATGTCATTTATGTGTAGAACGAAATGTGTGGGAGCTATCACTGAGCCTTGGGGTGTGCCCACATTAATAGTAGTTTCTTTCGAAAAGAAACCATCGACGACAACGTGTACGACAACGCGTACAAGCCCTATTAAACCAGGGTTGGGAACGGGCATGACCTACACGATTGTTTTTGGGAATGTGTAACTCCATACCCATCAAGATCACTTCATTTATTGAAAGAGCAATGTTTGAAGAGGAGGACTGTTTAAAGAAATACTCACGATAGGGGAAGAAGCTTCTAAAAAATCTCACAATTCACTCAATTTAGCTGATTTAAAACACCACATAGTTCTATCTGAGTAACGGTAGGATTGGGTACAGAGTTGTAAGGAATAGGTCAAAAGATGTGGAGTATGGTTAGGGTGGTCAGGGATTCTGGTTGGTTCGAAAATCATTTGTGTGAGATCACAGGATACAGCAAATGCTTCTGCACTATGACTTGTGGGATTGGCGTTAGATGAAAATTAAATCCAATTGCAGTTGTGGACATTAAAATCTCCCAGAATTGAAATATCACAAGATGGAAACTGTGATAAGAGACAGTATATTTTGAGATTAAGGTAATCAAAAGGATCTTGGAAGTTATTGTCATTAGGAGACCTATACAAACAACAGTAGAATTTGACAAATTGGGGCCCAGAATGTTTGAATCAAATCACGTCAAATTTGATGTTTTCCAAAGTGGACATTCCCTGACAACCTACATTGTCCTTGGTATACGCACATACTCCGCCTTTAAGGCGAAAGTTAGAGTGAAGGTTGTGTCTGGGAAATTGCAGGTCAGGCAAATCACTCCTTCCAGGGGAGACTTGTTTCTGATAGAAACATAATGTCCGGTTGCACCTGTTCAAGGTGTAGGTGAACAGCACTAAGATTGGGCCTGATACCACGCATGTTCTAGGAATGTATCCGAAGGTTGGTATTTTCGATGACCCAGGTAGCTTGACTCCTGCCCTCCCGGGCATCCGAATGGGGCAGAATATTATTCCTGGCAGATCTTTATCTTCATTAACCTAATTAAAAAAAGATCGTTCATAAGTTATATAGCACCCCAATCTGTTTATGATTAGTTTCGTAGGTGTTGACAGCATTAAGATTAAAATAAATTGTTTATTTTGGTTTATAATTTAGGTTTAAATTTGCACATTATTGTGGTTTTAAACTAATCAAATCTGTTTTATTATTGTCATCAATTGAGATAAGTTTTCTATTTTTTAAACTTCACTTTTATTTAATGGAAGGGTAATAATAAATAACGATAATGATCCAGTTAGTCCTCCCTACTTTAATTGCTTATTTTTAGGATCAATTAATTAAAATTAAGATTAAATGTAGTAATAATGCTAAATTATTATGTTCTCGTTATGAACGAATAAGTTCAAAAGTAAATATCTGGTTAAAAATTATTATTAATTTTATTAAATGCATAAATAAAAAGTTTACCTCGACTAGGATTTAAACCTACGACCTGTTCTACATACTTAAAGACAAAATTTACATCGATTGGGGCTTGTACTTCGATAGCGCAGTTGTTTAGCGCGGTACTCTAGCAAAGTACAGGTCGTAGGTTCAAATCTTACTCGAGGTAAACTTTTTGTTTATGCATTTAATAAAATTAATAATAATTTTTAAAAATGCTAAAAGTTAGATTAAATTTTACATTAGCTGTCAAACAAAAATATAATATAAAATAAGATCAAATATAATGTTATTAAATTAAACTTACCAAAAATAAAAGTTGGATTAAGTTTTAAATTGGAAATCAAAGAAAAATGTTTAAAGACTTACCAGTCTGCAAGGTGTATCCCTAGAATATACCCTTGCAGAGATTTTTTTTTAATTTTCGGCTCTGCCATGCAGTCACATCTTTTGTATTTCATGTTTATGTCAATATGTTATATTTGTGTCAATATGATTTTATGAGTTTCAACAATCATATCTGGCATGGGTTTCTAGGAAACGTATTTTTTTTGTCGAAATTCAATGCTATAGCAATCCTAATTATTATTTACGCGCCTTTTCTATCTAAAGAGCCACTTCACACAATACAAAGTTTCCAGAGCTTAGGTTATTATTTTTGTTTATTATTAATATTCGATTCTATAAAAATCTGTGCAAATACTTCGTACTTAATATTTAAACTAGATTGTTCCCTACACGACTTGCTGTTATTTATTTGCGAAAAGAAAAATTATTTATTTTTAATTTAGGATTTCGACTACAAATTAGAGCCAGTTATTTGTTTATTTTATCTATTTATTTGCTTTTTTTATACTTTGCATAATGGATTCGATCTAGTTATATATTTTGATCATTTAACCTATTAAAATGATTCTTATGGTAAGTTTTACATTTGGATATGTTATAGAAAGTGGTTTATTACAAAGCTGTACATTTTTATGAATCACATCTGGTATTTTTCTTACAGTTACAGATACGTATTTATGGCTGTTTTATACCCCGAGCTACCGTGGGATAAAATAAGGTACTTTTTTAGCTCTCTATAATTCATTGTTATTGCAAAAATGTTTGCCTGTTTGAGTTCAATCTTTATACAAACAAATTCAATACTATAGCAATCCTAAAAGTTATTTACACGCCTTTTTTATCTAAAGAGCCATTTTACACGTTACAATAATTCTTTTGGTTAGATTATTATTATCTTTGTTTATTACTAATATTCAAACTGTTGGGTATAAAAATCTGTTCAAAAACTGACTCTTACCGTACAGTACTTTATTGAGATTTAGATTTAACATTTGTTGAAATACACAATGAATCATCATTCCATAATAAATTGTATACGTAAATTCATATCGTCTAAGATCTACTTCATTAAAAGTTAATGAATTGTAACCTTTATTAATACACAATTTCATAAAACTTTTAATGGTACTGTCTAAGTTAATTTTTTATCAAGTAATGTCTTAATAATAACTTTATTTGCACACTTTGAGTTTATGGCATACAGTTGAAACACTCATCAGGAATAACAATATGTTGTAATATATTCAGTACAAGTAAATAGCTTTCAGGGGAGAGATTTTCCATAAAAGAACGCTTCTTCTGCATATCTGATCACTACTATACGAGAGTCCTTCATGCAATTTGTTTTCAAGACTGCTCATAACCTACAAAATTGTTTTCTGAGACAGAAGAGGAATTCATAAAATGTTGATGTAAAGTTATATCCCCAAGGGCTGGTATCAGTGAAATTAAAATTTAATAATCGTTATTGTAAGGATTAAGTATCGTAAACACATCATGTTTTTTTGATCTTATCAAATGTTGATATCGCTTTATTACGTTGCCATCAAACAAAACACGTTTATAATCATTTATCGTGATCTGTTTGTACAATTGCTTGGGCAAAACCTTTTAATTTTTTTAGTTTTTCATCAACGGCATAAGCATACATTTTTGCACGAAGTCCTACAAATTCTAACATAATTTTACAATAGTTTTCATCTTTCATTAACCCTGGAACTTTCTTATTTGCTAATGGAATTCCGAAGATATTGTCAAGAATATAATTGGGCGTATAAAATTTATCAATATCTTCTTAGATGCAGTAATAGATATCAGGAACTTAAAAGTCGTATATGAGACTATCGATATGGGTGTACATGAACTTAGCATTACCAGAAAACTTAGGTAGCGTGTAACCGTAATGAAAATTGTATATAACAGTTTTTGAAACGTCTAAAACATACTTCTAGCTTATTCATTTAAATGATAAGTATATTATTGCTAAATATTGTACAACTACGAAAATTTGGTTTTGATATGTAAGCACGAGCACCATAACGAGCAACCCATTTCGTTACTAAACGTATAACCTTATATTTACTTACGTTTTCCATCAGTCTCCTAAAGCACTACTAATCATTAATTTATAAAAAAAATTATCAAATTCTTTTTGAGATTGCTGACGCATGGTGGTATTTAAACCGATGTATTTTTTAGCCACGGGGATTGTTTAAAACGTAACATACGGTGTACTTTTATCAACTTCAATCAATATTTTAAATATATTTGTACATTTCTGTAATTACGTTTTGGACAGGATACAATGTAAGCAATAATTTTTTAATTTTAGAATTTGAATCAGGTACGGGTGGAACCATATGTTCGGGTGCTAATGGTAGAGCACTGTGACTTTTATTTAATTCTATGGGATAGTCTAAACCAAACTAAATTATATAAACAATTTCCGAACCATGAGGATGGTTTATTAAATCTAGTTTCAGAATTAGCTTCATCCACAAAAGAAAAATCGCCAAATGGTAACAATTCTGACATGGTGGCTCCATATTTATATAAGTTATTTACATCGTAGTACACTAAATACACACTTTGGGAAGTGGGATGAAATTTGTCACCTATGTACTTATTGGTAGCTTTAACATTTCAATTAAAACATTGAGCCACACCGCCTCTAGTTCCTCTTTCAATAAACATTAGCATATCAATGTCTGTAAATAGCTCTAACTTTACTTGCGGAATTTTAAGCATGGAATTGAATGCTAAACCGGGGGCCGTACAACAGTGACGGGGATAAAATTTGTAAGTACTTAAACAAGTTTTACGAACATTTTCGCTAATATCAGCTAAAAGCAGAACATACGTTTTTGGATACAAATCAGAGTATTTAGCCAATTATTTAATATTAGATTTGTTCCAAACGCTGGCCGCATGTGCAAAACTCGCATCATTGATACCTTCATTATTAACGTGACTGTAAAATGACACCTTGGGAGGGAGGCTGGTCTCACTTAATTTATTCCAAGATCAATATACACATAGCAAAATACAACTTTGCGAAATTGTAGAGAAAATTCTTCATCATTATTACAATTAGCTATGGTAATGATTTTTTTACCATTTTTCAAATAGTTTGATAACTACTACTCATACATCGGAATAAGTCCAATTCCTTAATTATGAAATGTGGATCATAACCTGATAAACTATGAAACACTACACGCAAAATATGAGTATAGTTTAGGTTACAATTCTGATGCTAAGCGAAATGCTCCTGTAAAATGATTATGGTCTATACCTTTTACATCATAATCAGTAAATGATTCCCCGCAAATGTGACAAACCATGGGGGTTTCAAATTGTTCAACCTTAGTGGGGCTTAAAGTATCCATAGGAATTATTTTATTGATTATTTCGGTGGTCCAATGTTCAATATTTTGAAGCTATTCAGCAAACCATTGAATGAAATCATTTCCTCTATAAAGTCTAAATGGAGATAAGAAATTATTATATGATCACTTCAAATAGTAAGCAATGCTGAAGGGTATATGGTTGGAGTGAAATATAGTGAGACTTTCGATGCTTGTTACATTTACTCAATTTTGTAAAATACTTTGTTAATTAGG
>JARFJB010000615.1:0-72500 GCA_036346205.1 Vesta saturnalis | reverse complement strand
CTTTTGTTTTCTATATCCCAAACTTTACTCATTATTACATAGAAATGTTGATTTATCTATTTTGAGAGCGTCTTTTACTAAATTTTAAATTTCACTCTTTGTTGAATATTTTTCTTCTAGACACATTATTTGCTAAGTACATATCAAAATTAACAATTTATATTACCACTTCATTTGAATTTCACCTTTCCTTTCCTTCATATTTTTTTCCAAACACACCATTATTTACGTACATTATCAATCTACCCTACAGATGCTTCATTATGATCTTTGATGCCTTGATAACCCGAAGCTGCTTCCTATTCATTTCAAAAAAATGTAAATCTAGTTTTAATTCTTTTATTTTCTTTATTAATTCATCTAGCCTCTTCTTTCTCCGCCTATACTTAATACTTTTTTCTTTACTTCCTGTTCGTAGCATGCGTACCACTTTTGTTATTTCTGCTAATAAAAAGTTATCATTTACTGAATCTGCACTAACCTTGAAAAAACTTCTTGTTTCCATGAACTAATTGTATTTTTAGATTTCTAATAATTGTAATATGAGGACCTTAAAATTTCTATTTTTAGAGTTAAATTTTGACCTTGAAGAGCTTGAAGTTTTGATCTTCAAATTTGAAGAGCTTACATTTCTCACCACCAGAGGGAAGACTAACTCTGTTCTGGGTTAGAATTCGCCTTATTATACAGCAATGATTCACAGTAACGATTGACCTTGAGTCAAGAAACCCCCTTATAATACTACTGATGTAATGCAAATGCGAATTTTGTTTTAAATATTGTGTTCTCTGATGAAGCGGTCCTTATGCTAAACGGCACATTAAATCAAAATAATTGTCGGTATTAGGCGAAAACGAACCCACACTGGTTGCAAGAAGTGCGAGCACACACACATACAATATCTGAAATAGTAAATGTGTGGGCAGGCATCATAAGAAGACGTTTTTTCTTGATGAAACTCTTACGGCTGATCGATATTTTCAACTGCTTCAGGTATTGGTAATAGAATAAAAAGAGAATCTATTGACTGGGCTGTCGGATTTGACGCCATTAGATTTTTTCAACTTTACGTGGATTTATTTGCATCAAACCCGTATCTTAGTGATTTTGGAATAGTTGTCCTCTAAGTCAACCCTTTTTCATACGCTATGAAACCAATTCATTTTCGGTGTAAGCTCCTAGAATCGACCATCAGTAGGATTTATCTTAATAAGACGACTGGCCCAGACGGTATCCCAGCTTCTGTCTTAAACAAATGTTCTCCTGGACTAGTAGCAGTCCTATCTAAGCTCTATTCGATCTCTGTCTTCTGGGGAATTTCACATCATCTATATGCAGCACAAATCTCTACTTGCACTAAACGGGCACAATCTACATTCCTCTAAACGGTTACTAAACTCATAGTTCCTGTTGCTCTCACTTATAATATGAGAAAATTTACAGTAGTCGCTCATAGACGCCTCTTGCTAATTGAATATAACCCTACGCATTCTCCTAAGTATTCCTGAGAGTTCTGGCACGGTGGGCTAAGCCTTGTCTGTTCAGGACCACGATTATATATATATATATATATATATATATATATATATATATATATATATATATATATATATATATAATTAAACGGTTATTGCTGAACCCGTAGCCTATATAAATTGTAGGCTCTTGCGCCCGAAAACCGACCCCGGACTCGACAACGTACCCATGTATGCGTATATCAAAATATGGTAGTATAGGCATCAAAATGTGTAAATCCGAAAATTTGATCGGGCTTCATAATGTCCGTTTGTACCTCCATTATATACAGAATAGTTTTGAGGAGGCCGCTTCATAGGTCGCTTTTATAAACAAACTCTCGGTATTCACAAATAGTACGTTCTGTGCCCCAGCCTGCGGCAAAGTATTCTTTTCGCTAACACATCTTTAAAACATTGGCAATGTTTACGTGACGTACGTGTACGTATGTGCATATTTTGAATATGGTGCTTCTCGCATAACAAATTAAGTTACTGTAATCAAAAAAATTATTTATAACCTTTACGTATATTTATATAATTTGTAAACGAATGCTTTAACTACAACCCAGTTCCCAGTGACTAATTTTCCCGGAATAAGATATCCTCTTTATTCTATTACGGTTAAGTAGGTTTTTATTGCTTCTGAGTGGTGATTTGTCGGTTTTTGTTTTCACAATTTTGGTTTTTCTTTTTTGTTCGCAGTCTGAATTTTCTAAACCTACATCAGTCAGTTCTATCTCATCCAACGTCTTTCCTCTATATTTGGCTCCTTGACCTTTACTCACAGCAAGTACAGGTTTTGAAAGTTTTGCTGTCTGATAGACGTCTTGTGGTAATCTAGACTCAGATAAAATTTAGTAACTCACGCTAATAATGCGCTTACAATAACATACCCATAAAATTCTTTGTGGGTTTTCTTGGTGTGGCTCATGAATGAAGCGAACTGTTCAGTTACATTCAAAACTTGTAGAATATTACCTATTTGTTTCCTTAAGCGGGTAGATGTGAACAGATATTTGTTTTGAACTCCTGCCCTATCTGCTAATTTTTTTAGTACATGGTAGCCACTCAACCAGCTATTTTTGGTGTTTGGATTAGCAAACATATATTCGTTAGAACATGGAACGCACTCATTTCTAAATTTTACATGTACAGGCTTACTACCTATACCTCCTGATACGGCACGTTTAAAATTTTCTGTTAAAATTTTTTCTGCCTCATATAACGATTCCAAAAACCTTTTCACTAGCGTCTCTTTCTTCTTTTGTAACATAGTTTTGAAAATGCATCAAGTCGGTAGTTGCTGGAAGCAACTTCGGCTTTTCCCATTGTTTTCCATTTAAGTTTTTAAATGCTAAGCTTGAACCCCAATGATTTTCTACCAGACTTCGCAAGCGCTTCATTTCTTTTAGTCAAATTACTGCATGTTCGCATTGAAAATATTGACTTTTTTATTACCATTTTGGTAGTAAAATCGCCGACTTGCTTTAAAGTTGTACCCATATGCAACGCCAAACTGATAGCAATGAATGTGTGAGTCGAGGATCGCTTATATTCTTGATAGCTGATATCAGATTATCGAAAAATTTAGGTCTCAATGCCTCAAACAGCGTTTTAAGGCCTGTTGTTTGACTTAACGATATCAAAAGACGACTCATCTCCCTCATTTTATTCGATATATTTGTTTTAATTTGCACCCATTTATGCTTTAGCAATTGGATCTCTGCATAGCTGCATATCAAAATGTCTTTCGTAGCAATTTGCGATATTTTGTTGGCTTGCATGATTGTAAATACCTCATATTTTAACCTTAGTCTGTTATAAAACTCTTGATGAGCCCCTGAATAAACAGCAAAGCTTTGCGACTGCGTTAAATGGTTTTTGCGGATCACTAGAAAGTGTATCATTTGGGCGAATTTGAGCTTTTTCCGAAATCGTCTTAAAAATTCTTTTTTGAATAACCCAAAACAGAATTGGAACTCTGTATAATTAACGTATTGACCTGTTTTGGTTTTCTGACAGATTGAATGCAATTTATTTTTTTCCGAAAATAATAAGTTACCTTGCCTACGTATGACAGTGATAAGTTCGTTTTTTTTTTGGATCTTTGTTATCTAGAGACATTATTTCTTTTACTGCTGCTTCATCTCTATAATTTCTAATCAAATGTCTAGAGAAATGTGTGACCTGATTCATACAGTAAGGACAAGTGTTCTTTGTTGTCCATGGCCTACAATTTGTTACATTCTCAACACTACCTAGCGGCTCCTAAAAATTTCCCCAGATATAATTAGGTGTTTAAAAAAACTTCCTTCAGCAATATATTTGAAATAATCGTTTAATTCAAGGTAACGTAAGTACCAACGCCTAAGCCACAGGCCCAAAAGAACTTGCTTAAACAATGTCACCAAAGCTCGCAATGGTTCTATCTACGTTATGAAATTCGACAGGGGTCAAAATTCTAATGGAACGTTCCGGTATGATAATAGATTCAGGATGTGCTGCAATTTCTGTGAGCAATGGAAGTTCTGTGGTTGATAAAATTTCGTGGGATTCATGAAATGGTCACGATGTAGAGGGTTCATCGCATATTTCTAATTCAATGGGGGTGCTATTAAAAATTTGACTTGCTGTCGAGGTCAACGGGTAGAAATCGGTGTTATCAAATATAAACGGTTGTATTGTGAGTAATTGAATGTATAATCGCCAGTATCCCTATTTTGCTCTGTAACCACCTGTTGAGTGGGAAGTAAATTAAAATGTATAGCGAAAGAGTTTCATCACTTTTTTTAAAACGAAATATAAGAATAATAATAATAATAATAATAATAATAATAATAATAATAATAGTAATAATAATAATAATAATAATAATTTTTTATGACATAAAATTAGTTATTTTTGGTGTTATAATTAAATTTAAATCAAAAAACGTGGTTTATTTGTGAAATCTCGACCTAAAATGTATAAATATAATATAAAATTGGAAATTTTGCATTTTACGCTGTGAAGTATTATCATATTCATCTAAGTTGGAACTTTTATTAATTCTTTAAAATAGAAAATTGATCAACAAATGGCTTTGCGTTGATATTTTAATAAATAGTGGATTTTATTATGATGGATGTGATGTACTATTATACGAATAGATATTAATTAGAATATGGAAATTGACCCCACTGCGGATGTTTTGCCGACGGATCAGCCGACAACCACCAAAGCGGGTAAAGTAAAGTTACTAAATTAGAAACTATACCATTAATTAGACATAATTTTAGGGAAATGTTTTTAAATAGA
This sequence comes from Vesta saturnalis, assembly GCA_036346205.1. Lineage (NCBI taxonomy): Eukaryota > Metazoa > Arthropoda > Insecta > Coleoptera > Lampyridae > Vesta > Vesta saturnalis. Next base: position 67,686 of record JARFJB010000615.1, on the reverse strand, counting down.
TTTAATGATTATACCATTGTAACGGAACAAAGACTAGTAGACCAAAAAAGAGTAATCATAATCCGAAAGTTTATACCTCAACTGCAATTGGATTTACTAAAAGAAGAAGTAGCAAAAGTTGTAAATATAAGAAGTTAATTCAAATGTGCAACTTCCAGAATCACACACACAACAATTTCAAATAATTGATGATATTAATTCTGAAACTAGCATTAATAACCAAGTTATATACTTACAAAACAATAATAATATGAATTCTACATTAACTGATATAAAATTATTATTTGAACAGACGCTAATTGAGTGTAAAGATACAGATCCTTTGAAACGACCATCAATTGCAACAACCAATAACTTTAGAAAACTCATTACCGTAATGAATACACTAGATACTGAAATTATGCCAAAATATTTAACATCAAATAAGCCTTTTGAATACTTACATAGTGTGATTTATTCTGCAGCAGTAACTTCTATCAAATATTGTAGTAATCCTATTAGTAACGAAATTAATAGTAGAAGTAATAAACTAAATATAAATCCATGGGAGAAAAGGCTTAGTAAAAAAGTAGATGAGTTGAGGAAAGAAATAGGTCAATTAACTGCCTTTATTCATGGTCATAGAGGAAATAAATCAAACAAAAAAATTAACATAATTATGAGTCGTAATTTAATTCATGCTTTTCGTGATCCACATAATGAAAATGTGGTTCAAGTTCTCGACACATTGAAACAGAAACTTACAGTTACGTCAAAAAAACTCCGAAGATATCGAATGTCAATTAAAAGGAGAAAAAATAACAACCTATTTAAAAAAAATGAGAAACTATTTTATCGTCATCTCCAAAAATCACCGAATGTATCAAATAATGGTATTCTTGACAAAGAAGAAGCATTCAATTTCTGGTCTGAATTATGGTCTGTACCAATCAAACATAATAAAATGGCAAACTGGATTAAACAAGAAAATGACAGAATGACTCAAATGCCAAATATGAGTGAAAGTGAAATTTCTTTAGGGGAATTAAAAATGGTCATTAATAGATCTCATAATTGGAAAGCAGCTGGTATTGATCGAATTCAAAATTTTTGGTACAAACGCTTTCAAAGTACACATCAATTCATTTTAGATCATTTTAACAATTTTCTTAAGAATCCGTTACTTATTCCCAAATTTTTCATGCATGGAATTACATATTTACTTCCAAAAGATAATGATACTAAAAATCCTACAAAATATCGACCAATTACATGTCTTCCTACTATATATAAGTTCCTAACTTCATGTTTAACTGAAAAAAATCTCCAAACATTGTGAAGAAAATTCAATTATTGCTATTGAACAGAAAGGTTGTACCAGAAACTCTCAGGGTTGTAAAGAACAATTATTAATTGATTCTGTAATATTAGAGCAAGCTATACATAAGCAAAGAAACTTATATACAGCCTTTATAGACTACAAGAAAGCGTACGATTCCGTTCCTCATACATGGCTTATTGAGATTCTTTCCATATATAAAATTAATCCATCTATTATAACTTTGCTCAAACATATAATGTCGCATTGGATAACTCAACTTAACTTTGCAGGACAAAATAAAATAATTACTTCTTCATGTATAAAAATTTTGAAAGGCATTTATCAAGGAGATAACCCCTTTATGGTTTTGCTTAGCATTAAACCCTCTATCTTATTTGCTAAATTCAACAGAATGTGGATTTAAGTTAAAAGCTGATAGAGATTTACAACATTCCATATCACACTTACTATATATGGATGACATTAAATTGTATGCTGGCAAATCACAACATATACATAATTTACTAAAGACAGTTGAATTATTTTCAAATGATATTAAAATGGATTTCGGTTAGATAAATGTAAAACGCAGACTTTGATTAGAGGTACTCATAATACACAAGGTTTTAAAACTCAGACTGGGAAATCATTGAATCAATGAAAGAAGGGAAATATATACATATCTTGGTGTTCAACAATCCATTCGAACACAACATATTGAAATTAAATCCCAAACTCTTAATAAATTTAAGTCTAGATTAGAAAATATTATGAAGACACAATTAAATGGTAAAAACATTGCAAAAGCTTTTAATACATATACAATACCAATTATTACTTACACGTTTGGGGTGATTAAGTGGACTATCACAGAACTTGATTCAATTGAAAGATCTATTAGGACAACTTTAACAAAGTTTCGTGCACATCATCCAAAATCGGCAATTGAGAGGATAACTATACCAAGAGTTCAAGGAGGTAGAGGTATTATAAACTTAAAATATTTACATAATAATATTATTAAAAATTTAAAACAATACTTTAATCAAAAAGCTCAAGAATCTCTACTATTTAAAACTGTAACAAAGGCAGACTACAATTATACCCCACTTAACATGTCGACACCTGAAATAGATCCAATCTTGAATAAACAAGAAGCAGTTAACCTTTTAATTGATATTTGGAAAAGAAAATCGTTACATGGAAAACATGTTTACGATTTATGTAGTGATAATGTTGACAAAGTTGCATCAAATTATTGGCTAACTCATGGTAATTTATATCCAGAGACTGAAGGGTTTATGTGCTCGATTCAAGACCAGGTAATTGCAACTAAAATTACTTGAAACATGTAATCAAAGATTTAACCATATTAGACGACAGATGTCGTAGATGCTTAAATGTTCCAGAAACAATACAACACATTACAGCTGGTTGTACTATGTTAGCTCATAATGAATATTTACATCGTCACAACTGTGTGGGTAAAATTATACACCAATGTATTGCTCAGAATCTTCATTTTACAGATAATTTCAAAATACCCTATTATAATTATAATCCTGAACGAGTTTTAGAAAATGACACACATAGATTATATTGGGATAGAACGATATTAACTGAAAAAATATACCATCTAACAGACCAGATATAGTTCTTGTAGAAAAAACAAAGAAGAAAACCTACTTTATTGAAATAGCGATACCGAATTCAAATAATTTACAAACTACATTTACAACAAAGATAAATAAGTATGTGGATCTTGCACATGAGGTCAAACAACAATGGAATCAAGAAAACGTTAAAATTATTCCGATAGTAATTTCTACAACAGGGATTATTCATAAATCTTTAAGGGGCAATTTAAAAACACTTGATTTACCTAGCTCTTTGATAACCAAGTTACAAAAACAATAACCAACTTCCTTGGTTCACTACCCGGAAGTGGGTGAATTCCAGCAACTCTGCTGAGAATGTCAAATTCTGAATAATAATAATAATAATAATAAACTGATGGAGATTTCTCCAGTACTAGCCCATTTTTTATCGCCAAAACATTGTTTGGATTAGTTGGACAAACGAAGCAAATTCGTAAAAGTAGAGGTTCACTTCTGATAGAAACCGTCTCTAATGCTCAGTCAAAGCGCTTATTGGAAACTAAACGGTTCTCAAACTTTGATGTATGTGTTAAACAACATGAAACTTTAAATGTATCGAAGGGTGTTATGTGCTGTAGAGACTTCCTTAATTGCTCTGAACAAGAAATATTAGAAGGACTTGAAATTGAAAATGTAGTAGATGTCAAGAGAATAAAGACAAGAAAGGATGGAGAACTAGTAAACACGGCTAGTCTCATTCTTACTTTTAATTCAACGATACTTCCTAAGACGATCAAGGCAGCGTTTTACGTATTAAAGGTTAGGCAGTACATACCTGCTCCAGTACGGTGTTTCAAGTGCCAAAAGTATGGACACACAACAACAAACTGCACTTCAGGTCAAATTTGCGTCTGTGGTAAAGTACTTCATGAAGGGCATCCTTGTGAGAGCCCTATAATTTGTCCTAATTGTCAAGGTGACCATCGTGCAAACTCCAGAATATGCCCCGTCTACAAATAAGAGGTAACTATTCAAGAAATACGAGTTACACATAGGATTTCTTATCAACAAGCTAAGCAAATGGCAAAAAACGTTGTTACTGCAAGTAAATCTTACGTAAATGTAGCTGCAAGTCAATCAGTCACCAGTGCTGAAATTAAAAAAATCGTTAATGTGGAAATAAAAAATCTTACAGCGCAGCTCATGACCTTTGTAAAAGAGCTCATAGCATCAGCTACTCAAAATGCACGTCCTGATGCAACCAAAGCTAAAATTGAATCTAGTCAAGATAGTACCAGAAATGAAATCTGTAAAACCTCTCCGACTAAGGAACCTATCCCTATGGATGAAGAATCCAGAGGGGAGAAGAGAAAACCATCGGTGGACTATTTTGAATGTAGCGAAAGTGGCTCTGTAACATCGATTGACGACCCTACGCTACGAAAAGCGAAAATATCGCATAGAAAGAGAGGATGGCCTAAAGGCAAAGCTAGAAGCGCATCTAGTCGACGGACGCCTAGTTCTACCAAATAACTGTGATATATACTGTGATAACCACATTAGTATTATTTTAATATAAATGTTCGTGTTCTCTTTTTATATATTTTCCTCTACTTGTTGTTATGTCTCCAATATACTTACACATAATTTTATTTATTTTATTTATTTATACTTAAAAAATAAAATGGCTGAAAAAATTCTTCAGTGGAATGCACGAGGGATCAAAACAAAGTACGATGAATTGAGGTTTTTGGCTGAAAGTATTCAACCTATGGTTATAGCAATTCAAGAATCTAAATTAAACATCAAAGAAAATTTTCGACTAAGAAACTATACAGCACATAGAAAAGATGTTTTATTATGCCATGGAGAAAGAAGTCGAGGCGGAGTGTTAAACTTGATACGCAATGATATACACATGAAAGAAATAAGTCTTAACATCACATTACAAGCGATTGCCACAGAAATTACCAGTGAAAAAAAAATACACGTCGTAAATGTATACCTTCCCAATACAGCATGGACCGCAGCTGATTTAGAAAACCTTTTCGCACAGGTTCCTAGTCCTTGTCTTATATTAGGTTATTTTAACTGTCACAATAGAACTTGGGGGTCTTCGTTTACAAGTCCACAAGGTACAACTTTAGAAAATATTTTAAATGAAAAATCGTTAATAATACTGAACAGTGGACAACCAACGTATATAAATGACTATAGTGGTAGCTTTAGTGCAATTGACCTTTCCCTAACATGTCCATCACTTGCGTTAGACCTATCATGGTCAGTTATGGAAGATAACCACCACAGCGATCATTTTCCTATTTTGATGGAACTCAACATTAAAAAATATGTATCCACTGCAGATTGGCGATTTAATACCAGAAAAGCAGACTAGAAAGCATTCTCTGAAACAATAGAAATTCCAAACGTAGAGACTGATATAGAAACGTCTATACAAAATACTACGCATTGCATTATTGAAGCAGCGAATAAAACTATACCTAAAAAAGGTGGCAGAAGTAAACGTGTACCTGTCCCCTGGTGGAACGCAGAGATAATTGCACTTAATATAAATAAAAAACGACTGCTAAACCGGTATAGAATAAAACTATACCTAACGAAACTTGGAAAATGGAATACCCCAAGGCTCTGTACTTAGCGTAACTCTTTTCGCAATAGCTATCAATAACATCGCAGACAAGATCAAATACAAAAGCACTACTATACGTAGATGATTTATGTATCATTACGACCGGAAGAGATATAGACGATATGACAGAATGCATGCAAAGGGACATAGATGCTGTTGTGGAAGAAGCAGAAATACGAAGATTTCAGTTCTCACTAACAAAAACAAAAGCGATGCATTTCTGTCGCCTAAGACACTACCACCAAGAAAGACCGCTAAAGTTGAAAGAAAACGAAATCCCTTTCGTGGAAGAACTAACGTTTTTAGGTGTCTTACTAGATCGTAAATCAACCTGGAAACGACACGTTGATAGTGTCGTGTCAAAGTGCAAAATAACACTAAATAGAATAAAAATACTTAGCAATTACACGTGGGGGGCGGATAAAGACAGTTTAAAAAAAGTTATAAATGCATTTGTAAGAAGTAGACTTGAGTACGGGTCAGCCATATATCGATCGGTAGCCAAATCTCACCTTAAGAGGATTTACTCAGTGTGGAACAACGCAATGCTAATTTCAACTGGGGCATACAGAATGTCGCCTATAGACAATCTGAATATAGAAAACAACTCACTACCCTAAGATCTACGGTTTTTACAACAGAGATTAAAATATGGTACTAAACTAAGTTCAAATAAAACACACTTCCTACATGAACTTATTATAAGCCCTCCAATGCACGAAAAATATTACTGGCAACAAACACGTACCGTACCAGCTATAGTTCAAATATATTTAGACATGAAAGCAGAAGGCCTTATACCTATGCACTACTGGGAGCCGGAGTTTGATAAACCCCTATGGGAATTAGAATCACCAATAACGGGTGAAGAGATAGGAACACTACAGATTCACGACAGTGAGAGCTACTATCTTGGTACATGGAGTACAGAAAGCTTAAAGTCGGGTATAGTGATGTATGGAAATACATTCACATCATGGAATTTTCCTGATGCTTACTCCAAAGTTAATATAAACCTGGCAACAATATTAAAAGCACTTCTAATTAGTGAACAATCAGCACATTCAAATATAAAGCTCGTATGCAATTTTAAAGTACTGAGTCAAATAAACAATATCTTCACTACGAGCAAAATAGGAATGTCCATCATACAAAAATGGAATGGGCTAAAAAGGTCAGGCAAATTAGTAGTAATATCAGAATCCCCACTACAAGAAGAAATACTAAAATTGCAACAGGAAAGAGACGATTTAATACGAAATTCATCAAAAAACACTCAAATCAAAATGGAACAGGTGTGCATTGAGGACATATTAAAACAAATCAATGATATAGTGATTCAAAAATGGGGAAACTCCTGGTCGTCAAGCTTCTCACAATTAAAGATAATATCTCCAAGTGTAAAACTTGCCGAGAATTTAACAAGACTAACACGAAAAGAGCAAATAATTATAACAAGAATTCGTATTGGTCATACCCGCTTAACGCATAGTTACCTTCTACTAAGAACACGCCCAAAAAAATGCACTCATTGCGATGTAACTTTAACGATAAGACATATATTAGAAGACTGTCAAAATCTACAAGCATGTAGACAAAAATATAATATTGAAAGCATAAATATACTGTCTAACCCTAACCACCATGAAAAGATAATATCATTTACTAAAGAGACATTAATGTACAAGGAACTCTAAGTAGAACGTATAGAGAACTTACCTCTTAAGTGGAATGTGGAGTCCAAAACCATATATTTTGTTCCAATGACCTAAGATGTTGACGCACAAAAAAAAAAAAATAATGAATAACGTTCTAATAAGGTGTTTTCATTCAAGTTTCAGACCACTAAAACATTTTTTAAATATGGTCACATACTTAAGTTCACCTTTGAAATCAAGTTAATAACCTAAAGATGTTTCAAATACATTACCATATTCTGGAGTGTATGTATAAATTATCTTGTTCATGTGGAAAGGCATACATCGGAAGCACAAATCGTAGCTTTGGTAGAAGACGTAAAGAACATATAAGATTTTGTAGATTAGGTCAACCAGAGAAGTCATCGGTAGCTGATCATGCCTTAAATAATTTAAATCATGACATTCAATCCGATAATCTGGAAATATTATCAAGACAAACTCATTATTATGTTCGTTTACAACCTGAAGCTATTGAGATATATAAACACCTTAATAATTTTAATAGACAAGAAGAAAATCTCCGTTTAAATAAGTTTTGGCATTTTATCATTAAAAAAAGGTATAATGATACGTCTTGATCTTGGTTTTAATTTTGATTTTTGGTGTGTCTAGGTTTTTTGCTGTCTTTCCTAGACCTTGAAGTAAATGCTTTACCAATTATATGTTAAATTACCACAGCACTATACTATAATTCAACGTAATTAGTTGAAATTAAAATTAAAAATTATATAAAACGTACTGCATTATGCTTTTCATTGTTAAATAGCACTTACACTTATTGATAAAGCTGTTTCTTTGTTACATTTAACTGGATTATTTTAATCGATGTCAAGTTTCTATTTGTGAATGCCTCTATCAATTTCAAATTGAAGTTTTTCACAAATTTACATTTACATCATATTTTGATTAAATTTTGTAAAATTTGTTTTTCATTATTAGTCTGGACCGTTAGAGGGTGTTCTGATTTGTCATCTTCCATACAATACTTAATTTTTTAGTGATCTAATTATTCTTTACAAAAATTGTGTTCTATGGTTGGATTTATACCTTTTCCAAACTGTTATATTAATAGCAGACTTATGATTATGTTTTAATTTTTCAAATTTCGCAAAATTGTTTTGAACATCTTTAACAATTTTATTAGATCATACTACTACTGACGAAGATAACTGTAAGTGTTATCGAAACGTTTAAAATTGTTCGTGTAAGGAACTTTTTTAGCATAGTACACATCACCGATAACATTGAAAGTATTGAATGGTATTATTTTTCATAATACATGAATTATCTTAACCTTCCACTACTGGGAACAAAATACTGACGAACTTAACGTGTTACCTATTATTTTAGCGCATTTTTTAAATAGGTCAATTTCCTTGGAAAACTTATGGTCTCGATAGCCAAAATCTAAAAGTCGAAAGTTTTTTAATTTTATTATATGATTAGAAAAATTAAACAAAATCAGTTATAATTAGCGAATAAATTGTTCAAAGTTGCCACAATTCTGTTCTAGACATGCTTCTAATCGTCGCCTGAGTTCATGGTTAGTTGCTTTTTTGATTTGCTGCGTAGTTAAATTAATACATGCAGCTGTAATTTTATTCTTTAAGTCTATAACATTTAAAGGTGGATCGGCATACACCACTGTTTTTATATTAAAAACAAGAAAAAGTCTAACGGTGTAAGATCCGGTGACCTCGCTGGCCATTCTACCGGGCCGTTAGTTCCTATCCATCGTTCATTGAACGTTTGGTTAAGATATTCTTTTACTATCACCGCTTTGTGAGCTGGAGTTCCATCTTGCTGGAAATACAATTGTTGTCGCAGAAGCAGAGGAAACTCATCGAACATTGTTGGTAGCACGTTATCTAAAAATTCAAGATACCTATTGGCGTTTAGATTACCATCATAGAAATAAGGCCCTAGTAATTGGTTTCCAATTAAACCGCACCAAATATTAGTACACCATACGGTTTGATGGTTAGTTTCCATTGACCAATGAGGATTTTCGTCAGACCAATAACGATTGTTTTGTTTATTAATAACTCCATTATTTGTAAACTTGGATTCATCTGTCCATAAAATATGATCTAAAAATAATGGATTGTGATCACATTGCTCAACTATCCATGCAATCAAAGTTAATCTCCGATCAGAGTCTTGAGGCCGCAAGTGTTGAACCAAATCGACTTTATACGGCAGCATTTTGAATTTTGAATTCAATGTCCTGTGAATTGAGCGCTACATGTCTAATAGATGACCGTGGATTTACTCTAAAATAACCCAATATTTGTACTTCAATATCTCCGGTCAAAACATTTCTTTGTTGTTCTAAATTCTGATAATTTACTCCTGGTAATGTTCCACGCATTCTAAACGATTGTTAAATTTTTCGTATGTAACTTTCGGAAGGATGGTATCTCTTGGGATATCTTTGTGCGTATAATTCCACCGCTCGTCGAGAATTACCTTTACATTCACCGAAAATTAACAACAGGTCAACTTTTTCACTGTTATTCATTTCAAACAATTATTTCGATTGAAATCAAATTAAACTTTTATCTGATTGTCAATTGCAATAAACGAAAAAACAATTGCGATTCGATTTTGTTGACGTACGCTGCCTACGGTTTTGTTTGATTCTTCTAATCGTATAATAAAATTGAAAAACTTTCGATGGCATTTTTCTCTAATTTTTTTTTATAAAGTGTGATTTAAAAAAAATAAATTATGTGCGCTTCCGATCAAACCGGAAGCTTAAAAAATTATACAAATCAAGCACTTAATAGAGTATTTGTAAATGAATAAAAAACTATTTCAACACGTTCTTGTGAAACGCAATACAAAGAGTTATTGAGTGCGTCCGATTATATTGAACGCACTGTATATATATATATATATATATATATATATATATATATATATATATATATATATATATATATATATAAAATTTAGTTTAAAATACAATAGATATATATATATATATATATATATATATATATATATATATATATATATATATATATATATATATATATATTATAATATGTTTATTGGGTATCGGCTTATAATAATTTTTTTTTTTATTGATTTTTTGTCAAATTTTCGTCTGTGATTACAGGCTTCATCAGGACTAAAACTAACAAAATTCTCTAAATTATGAACAATACATAATTAATACACTTACATCTTAAAAGTAAATTTTGTTGAATGATGTATAATATAATTTTGAGGGGTAAAAAACAATGTGTCAATTAGAATGTAATCTGAGCTAACTAAATTATATTAATAAAGGACAATTCTAAATCAAGTAACAAGTATTAAAGCGTGTCACTATATGAAAGGCTGTTTATATTTATTTACAATTAATTATTGGGATTTTAAGTTTTTGTAAATTAAAAATAGACCAGCATAACTAGTGTTTAAATGATTAGTGTCAGACTTAAAATTCATTGTTTCATTATTATTAATGTGAAACATTTCAAGGAAGAGTCTCTCACTATAGTTTTCTGCTTTGTCTATTATTTTTACTTCGTTAAATTTAATAGTATGATCTAGATCTAAACTGTGAACTGTTTTGTAATTTACAGTCACTTTTGTGTAAAGCTATTCTACTTTTCAGCCAGTTAGTTGTGTGTCCTATGTAGCATAAATTGCAGACATTGCATGGTATGGAATAAATTACGTTAGACTCTAGTTTTAGTCCTGATGAAGCCTGTAATCACAGACGAAAATTTGACAAAAAATCAATAAAAAAAAATTTTTCTAAGCCGATACCCAATAAACTTATTATAATCTAAAAATACGGCTAGTACTATATAAACACAAGCTTTGCACTCTAAATTGTAGTGCCTCTCAGTTTTCTACCAACAATAGGTCTAGTCAGGACGTTAAAGTGAAAATGGTAGCCTCCATCAACAGTGACTTAGAACGCATCCTTGAATGGGCACGTTCAACGCCGACAAAACCCAGTGTCTTGTGTCCACCAAGAAAGACCGATCATTTCCTGCTGTAAATATGAATCGCCTAGATGTCCGTATTATCGAACCTTTCAGGGGTTGGCCACCTTTTGTTAGCCAGCAAAACAGCTGCCTATAAACTGGACTTTCTATACATATCTAAACAGCACCATAATTACGCACTCAAAATTCCATCTTGTCACACTAAACGGGCGCAATCTACATTTTTCCACACGAAGACCAAATTGTGCCATGCACTACCCAGTTCCTGTTTTCCTTCAAACTTTGATTTAAGCAAATTTAACGTAGCCTTTCATAAACATTTCTCGGCAGCCTAGCAATATCTCTAACACCCTCCCAGTGTTCCTCAGTACTTTAGTCAGTTCAGGAATACTATTAGTAAAAAAAAGGTTCAACAACCTTCACGCGATCAAACAAGAGTAGTAGTCAAATCAATGAAGAAGGTAAGAGAAATCGGAATAAGTAAAAATCACCAACGATATAAAAACCCAGGATAATGCAGCAGTCGTCAATTTAGTTCCAATAACGAGAATATTTTAACAAAGGTTCTTGTAGGAACCAATATAATAACTTGGTATCACAAAAAACCGAAAGTACCTGTATATTAACAAAACTAGAATTTACCGAATATTGGATCGATATCTGGAAGCAAATAAAACAATTTGGCTACAACTAGAAGTAAATACCATGAAGATATGCCAAAAATGAAAGACGTAGAAATCAAAACAAAAGGTGCCACAAATGCAAAACAGAAAAAACAATTGAAGAATTGTAAGGCCAGATAAAATACTCAGGTTACATAGCGGTACACAATAAACTAACAGAATAAATTAACAATATGTTCAATATTAAGAATTCATCAACATATCTTACGGCAAGCATCACATACATGAAAGCAAAGTCAGGACAGCCTGTGAGGCCGAAGACTTTTAATGTATTAGGTGTCTAACACTTTATAAAATAATGTCATTAATAGCATACAAAATATACCTACATATAAATGACAACAAAATGCTGACAGATGAACAAAGAGGTAGTAGAAAGGACACGGATGGATGCAAGGAGCAGTTGTACATACCCACAATCTACATTCCTAGGTAGAGCAAGGATGGTAAAAAATAGTTCGATTGTGAAAAAAATTGATTAGTGTACATTTTATATGTGCAAATACGTCATAAGGGAATTTTATTCATATAGTTATGGACAAGGCGTCTTCAAAGCACTCGAATGTTTTTGTACACAGAATAATCGTAAAGCATCAATGTCAGGACACTGAATGCATAATGATGCTGTAGTGACTGTACATGTATTCATATACAATGTGGTTAAATAGTAAAGAACATTGTTAAGAGTTCCATGATTCAAATGATAAGAAGACCCGAATTTATCAATAAGCTAAAGAAGCTGCGGCGTCATACACAAAAAAGATTACACTTGATGGACATGAACCAAATAAATAAGTAAATAAATAATGACAAAAACGGTTTTGATATACTTTCAAACGGGGCAAATCAGAATGCTGGGGTGAATTGGACAAACCGATTTTTGGAGGAATAATTCGCCATAGTGCCGCGAGTATTATGTTTTTTAGTCGGATAGTAGTCACAAATTTTAGTTTGCATTCTAGCGTACGCCTTTTAGCTAGTCAACGGTCAGTTTGCTGTTGGATATTAAGTGCAACGGTCCGCTAAAAACTCTTAAAAATTTCAGTTTTTTGCATTGGAAAACCTTATCTGGGAACCACATTCCTAATTAGAGTAGGAGACTACAAGTTGGTTACATGATTGGCTGAAGTGTTTTATAGAGGGTAAGCAAGAAAAATTTGTTTTTTTTACTATTATTTTTTTTCTATAATTTTTTAAACTAGAAATTTCACTTTTAGGTGTCAATGGGGACAATGGTCAGAAAGTATAAGAAAGTACCTGGTGCAAAAGTTTACCAAAACTATAGTGCTGAAACACTTCTGACTGCCCTCAATTAATTCACAAAAGGTCAAATAACGTTACGAGAGGCGGAGGCGCAATAAAAGTCGGGAAAGGCGGGAGAGTGGGGCATCAACTGTATTTTCGGTATGCAGTCAAGGACTACTTGGATAGAAAAGTTGTAACTATAAGGAAATTACAAAATAATCTGCCAGGACCGGACTGGGAAAATTCTTTTTACTACGGTTCTTACGCAGAGATTATGTGAAAACATCAATAGGGCCCGTGCAACTATTTCTCATGAGATTATCAATTCATATTTTGACAATTTGCAAAACTTATTGACAGACCCACTGCCCAACTCAATCGTAAACTGTTACGATACTTGTTTTGTAGATGACCCTGAACGAAAAAAAGTCATAGTGAGGAGAAGAACTCGTCATCCTGAACGAATAATAGATTCTACAAAAGGTTCAACAACGGTCATATTTGCCGGAAGTGATGGATGTATTTTGCTACCACCTTATGTTGTATACAGAAGTATACCTATTTACAATACCAGGATGAAGATTGGATTGAAAAATACACTTTATAGAAGAAATTCAAGTGGTTGGTTTAACCAACCCTTTTTTGAAGACTGGTTTATACCTGTCGCTCTTCTCTATTTTAAAAAACAGCTTGCACCAAGTGTTTTAATTGGTGACAATTAATGCAGTCACCCTTTCCTATAAGGTAAATAACATTTGAATTTTTGCCTCTTTCTTCAACTAATCTCACATAGCACCTCAACGTTTCAGTTTTCGCTACACTCAAAAAAGCTTGGAGGCGTGTGCTGCAAGATTGGAAAAACATTTAAGGGTCCCATCCCAAAACAATATTTTCCATCTTTGTTGAAAAAAACGATTGATGGATTAGATACCATGAGTGAAAATATAAGAAAAAAATTCTTAAGCACTGGACTCATTTCGCTCGACAGAAATCAAGTCTTAAAGCGATTACCCAAACCAATAACTTAAGACTATAATCTTATGATTGGGCTACTGCCGTTATTGATTTGCTTAATGAGAGCAGACATGCTTAAAAATCATGTGTAACAAAGAAAGAAAAATCTGTTGAGCCAGGAAAAAGCGAAAAAATTTTTACGCAGTTGATCCATCCACTAGCCAATTGGATACCTTTGAAGCGCTTCAAGAACTCAACGTTCCAGACAATTCTTTAGACACAATTTTTTTTGGCTTAGTTCAGGAGATAAACCGATCACTGGGTGAATAAAAAAAAAGAAAATTGCTTTATGTTTCCTTCTGTACAAGATATTTCTGAAGATGGTAAAGAACAAATGAAAAAATTGTTGCTTAAGCCAATCGTTTTACGAAGAGGCGGTTACGAATCTCCCAAAAAACTAAGTCAAACGGCTTCTTTAAATTATTAATCATTACCTATTTGATACCTACCTGTTTTTTTAATACAAATTTTTAATCACATAATATGTAAGGGTTTTGTATTTTGACATTTTATAATTAGTCTTAAATATTTTTTGAGCTTCTTTGTGTTATTTTTAAAGATTTTTTTCCTTTTTTTTTTGTATTTAAAAAAAATACGAATGCTAATCGAGCATTTACATGCATATAAATAAGGTATCCCAATTGACACCATTTGACGGGCTAATCTTAAATATTTTTTGAGCTTCTTTGTGTTATTTCTAAAGATTTTTTCCATGTTTTGTATTTAAAAAAAAAAATACAAACGCTAATGGAGCATTTCCGTGCATATAAATAAGGTATCCCAATGGGCACTATTTGACGGGCTAATCGGGGCAGTTACTAAGACATTTTCGTTAATTTACATGTCAAAGTGACAGGTTTACGTTATTGTAACAATTGTTAAAAAATTTAAAACCTGTATATGACAGTTTAACTGTTATGTTTGGCTTTTTATCTTCTAACCTACATGTACCGGGTGAGTCATTAAGGAAGGACGCCGGCTATATCCCAGAAACCGCTTATATTACGACTTCCAAAAAAAAAATTCTTCAGTAAATGTGGGCAAGAGAAAATGCAGAAAATAATTTTAAAGTTTGTAAATAGACCGCTAGGTGGCGTTACTGCTGTAGTAAATTAAAAAATGTCCTTAACTTTTTAATACATCAACGAATACCGCAAGAAAAGACCTTTCCAACGAAATATTACTTTTTAAGATTCGATGACTGGTTCTTCATGTTGTATGGTTAGCTTATTATGAACATCTCCGGCCTTCAAGGAATGCTTGTAGCCTACAAACCTTTGCATACAGTCACTGTGAGCCAAAGAGGTGTCATGTTTTTTCAGCGACTCATTTAGTTTCCTCCAATTACTGAACCCATTAATCGAAAACTTTTCATTTTGATCACGAATATTTGCAGAATGCCGAAAATGTCTGCAGACAAAGCAGAACGCTTTATCTAACTTCACACTATATTCAAGCCACTGATAAGTATCAAAGAATTGAGACGAAAACGATCTCCGTCTATCTCCAAATGAATTTTTTGGAAAAACAACCCTTGGGCCCCTTGGCTGCGAAGGACCACTATCAAGAGTTCCTAGATCTTGATCTTCTGGATCATTTCGTCCTCTTTGATTTGTGTCTGCAGATGTAAAAACATCGGATGTTTTGCTACCTTGCCCTTCTTCAGCGGCTTTATTTACATCTTCTCGTATGCCTCCACCAACATTTTCTATATTTGAAGTTGAAGATTGTGTTAAATCACAAGCTATCTCAATATTTGTTGTTGAGTCACATACTGGAGTAGACGTTTGCCTTGTCTCATCTTTGTCGGGTTGATTTGTGGCAGATTTGAAAAACGATCGTATGTCTTTGAATTTCTTCATGTTCAAACCGCCCACAATCTGCAACGCAAATTCAAATAAAAACAAATTTATAAACACCGAAGCTAACTGCTCGGACACTGATGGGGAAACAAGTAAAAGGCGTGAAAGAAAGTACAAATCAAAATCCCTTTGCAGTTTTAACTTTAAACTATTATTATTATTATTAGCTGAAACTTGTGATGCAATCTTTCCTTTTTTTTTCACCCATCAAAATTTTAACATCTTATAATACTCTAAAACAAACATACAAATAAGTAAAATTACCTTAGTCCTTAGTTGTTTGTGGCAGTTGGCCTTGGCAGTGGCTATTTGTTTGCTTTGATGTTTTATTTGACACAGCACTGTGCTGTCAGCATAGAAGACTTAGAACATGGAACACCGAACACAGGTTATATTGGCATAATAATAATAATAATAATAATAATAATAATAATAATAATAATAATAATAATAATAATAATAATAATAATAATAATAATAATAATAATAATAATAATAATAATAATAATATTACATAAAACATTAAACATAACTATAACAAGTACTAACCCCATGAATTCATCGTGCGTTTCAGCGTTGCTTATATAGGTACCGATGACGCAAGCAACCCTTCTCGAATCTTCTAGAAGTTCGATGACTAATAATTTACGTAAGCTGCTGTCTGCGTCTGCCGAGGCATCGTAATTATGATTCATACATCTAGATTGTTCGGAATAATGAGTCACCATTTCCGGTATGTTACACTATTTTTAAGTTTCAAGTCTCGCTTACTTTATAAAAAGTTATCTTTTAGAATGTTAATGTAAACTGTATGTAAACTAATCTAATCTACTAATCTTTGCGGCGTCTTTATGCTTGCTGGGTTTACTACATCGTGAAAGAGGAACTATACATGCTATTGTTTATGCATCAACACTCAACGCATATCAGTATCATGAACCAAAACAATTTCAAGAGCAGCACAGTCACAGTCAGCAGTCTACCGCCGCCGCGCCGCTTAGCTAAACAAATATTATTTCACCGATACAAGTTATGCTCGAATGACGAATATTCTAATGTCCTTACATAATAAATAATAATTAATAATTGTACTTATCACTGTGTCACTATTACTACTCGTTTGTTTATCGCAATGGTTTAAGATTTAACGAATTAATTTTATTTATTTTTTTTAAATCGTTTGCTTCTTTTTTTGGGATCTTCACTTCTTCATGGGTCCATAAGGTCTTCTTTCTTCGGGCAGTTTAGGGATCTTCTCCCTCTTCAGCCCTGGGTTTTGATAGTTTTTGTGTGTTGTGTTTTGATGTGTATTGCAAGTGGTAACAATATTGGTATTTATGATTAGTGTGGAAAAAAAAGAAAAAAAATTTTTTTTATGTGTATGTATGTAGTGTTTAAGTGTTTGGGATTGTGTATGATGGGTTTGGTTTGGATAGTAAGTCCATTATCGTAGCATGGGTCGTCATCTCGTTTCCTTGAGGATTGGGTAGGTTATTTTATCTGGGGTTGTAGAGAGTGTTGTCGAGGAGCTCTTCGAACTCCTCTGGTAGGTTGTTCGTTCTTTGCAGTAGGAGTGCGGGAGGTGTTTGAATTTGGTTCTGGATATTCGTGGTAGTCTGGGTTTGTTGGAAAATGGGGTTGAAAGTATTTGTTTAGTTGGTATTGTGTCTCCGTTGGTTCTGCGTTGTGCGTATTTGCTTTGTAACGTTATTATTCTGTCGGTTATTGGTTGGATGTTGGCGTGTTGAATGGTTAGTTCGTTAGGATGTCTGTAGTGTAGTCTGTGTATGGTTCTTAGTATGGTTCTTTCGCACGCGGCTAGGGATTGTAGTTGGTTCGTCTTAAGGCTTGCGTATAGTGGAGCGCGGTAGTCAAGTAATGGTCGGATGTATGTCTTGTATGCATGTTGGAGTGTTTTGGGGTGACACTCCGACGTTTCCTCGCAGCAATTTTAATAATGATGCACGGTTGCGTATCTTATTGAGAATGCGCTAGCGTCGGGTTGCCAATGTAAGGTCCGGGAAAAGGTGATACCAAGGTACTTGATCGTGTCTTGTAGTTGGAGTCTATGTCCGCATAAGGTTAAGTTAATGTTGTTGGAGTTTTGTTTGTCTCGGTTGGGTAGTTTGGGATGTTTGAACAGTATTGTTTGTGTCTTGTTCGGGTTAATTGTTAATCTCCACCGGTTGGCCCAGTTGGAGAAGTGAGTAAGTTGTTGGGTGATTAGTCTGTTTGCCCCTTCACTGCGTCTACTGGTTGCCCAGAGAGCAGTGTCATCGGCGAATTGGGTGACTGTTAGGTTCGGAGTGGTACTTTGGGGAATGTCGTGGGCGTAGATGCTGTATAGGATGGGTGCCAGGGCCGATCCTTGCGGCACTCCGGCAGTTGGGTAAAACGTTTGAGAACTAGAGGAGCCTACTCGTACCTTCACACATCTGCCTGTCAGATATGAGAGAAGGAGTCGGACGAATGTTATCGGAAGGCGTAGCTGGCGTAATTTGTGTACTAGTCCTGCGTGCCAAACTTTGTCGAATGCTTGTTTGATGTCTACGAAGACTGCGAGGCAACAGTCTCCGTGGTTTAGGGCTTTCGAGGATTCTGTGTATAGTTTTACTAGGGGGTCTTGGCAGGAGCGGTTTGGCCTGAAGCCGAACTGGCTGTCTGGGATGAGATCGTTGGCTTCGAGATGATCTCTTAGCCTTCGGGATAGGATTGTTTCAAGACATTTGCCCAAACAACTCAGGAGAGAAATAGGTCTGTAGGATGAAGGATGGGATGGGTCAGATCCAGGTTTAGGTATCATGACGGTTGAAGAGGACTTTCATTCCGCCGGGAAATAGGATAGGGCAAGGCATCTGTTGTATATTTGGGCTAGCTGTCTTATTGAATTTTGGGGAAGGTTTTTGAGGATCTGGCGGTTAAGTCCGTCTTGGCCTGGGGCGGAATTTCTCCCTTGCTTGAGGGTTTGTAAGATTTGGTCGGGTGTAATGGGGCTGAGGAACGGGTCGTTGTCGGTTAGGACGTGCGGTCTCTGGTTGTTATTCTGGGTTTGGAATGCCTCAAGGTTTTGTTCGAGCTGAACTTTGAAATCGTTGTCAAACGATGGATCGTCGGGGATAGTAAATACGGTTTGCAGGTGAAGACCGAACAGGTCGGCCTTCTCTTGGTCAGAAACTGCGAGGGTACCTTGAGGGTTGACTAGATGGCATTTTGGTTTGGTTTTTTGTTTAGTTAGGACTTTGAATTTATGCCAGAACTTGTGGCCATGGCGGTAATCTAGTTTGGCAGTTTCTTTTATCCAATTTTCTTGGGTGCATATGTTTGTTTCAAGTCGGATTAATGCGCTCAGTCTATTGTACTCGGTTTTTAGGACTGGGTCTCTAGTTTTAAGGAAACGTCGGTAAATTCGTCGTTTTTCTTTGATCAAAAGGACGATACGGGGTGGAAGAGGTTTTCGGTTAATGTCTATTGTTTTTGTCGGTATTGCTCTGTCGGCAGCGCCTGAGATAAATTGTGTTACTTCTTGAACTGCTTTGTCAATGTCGTCGGTTGTGTTAAGGGTTATGGGTGGTAGGTTATCTGAGATCTGTGTTTGGAACGCATTCCAATCAGCGTTATGAAAGTTCCTGCGTGTAATTGTTGTTTGTATTTGGGGGAGTGCGGGGCCTAGCGAAGTGTTGACTAGGAGAGGAAGGTGGTCCGATGTTATGGTTGTGCCGAGGTGGCAGTTGTCGTCGAAGTATTGGGATATCCGTTCGGAGCATATTATATGATCGGGTATGGAGCAACCGTTGTGTCCCATGAAGGTCGGGTAGATGTTTCTGATTCGTATTATGGGGAGTCTAAGTAGTTCGTTGGTTAGTATCTGTCCGTTTGGGTTGTCATTTGTGTCTCCGAATTGTTGATGTCTGGCGTTAAAGTCTCCTAGTAGTACTGCATTAGGAATGGCTGATATATAGTGTAAGAGTGGAGAGGAAAGGGTGCTATGTCCGGGAGGGTTACAATATCAAAAAACTATTATAGGGGATGAGGGGAGGTGCACCGTTGCTGCCACACACTCCAGGTGTTGGAGGTGTGGCGGTAGGGTGTAGGAAGCGGATGGGTGTCGGGAATGGATCAGGAGTGCAGTACCTCGTTTGCCTCGGTCAGGGTTATTATGAAGATAGGTAGTGTAATTGGTAATGTTAAGTGTGCCTCTTTGGGTTAGTTTGATCTTAGTTATGCCTAGTATTTGTATTTGGTCCGTGGTTAGCAGGTTTTTAATTAGTTGTCGTTTTCGTTTAACGCCACCGGCGTTAACTGTCCCTATTGTTAAGTCCATTGCGGATAGAGGTAAGGAGGTTAGGGTGTGGAGGAAAGGAAATGGAAATGGAGATGGAATGGGATTTACTCCTGTCGGTGGTAGGGAGTGCTGAAACCGACTTTTGTACCGCTCCAACTGCAGTACAACCGCCTGTCTAGGAACTCCCTGGCTACTAGGTCCATCCTCTTCGTGATAAGCTCGCGCCTATCAGGGAAGATCGTGAACAGAGTGAAGGATAGGGCTCTGAGGAAGGTGTTTATCCTGAGGAAGTGCTCGTGGCCGTCATCATCAGGATCGGAGGAGGTGGTGGAGGCTGTTTCCAGCTTGGAAAGGGGAGCGACTTGGGATGGAGAGGAAGGGATCTCCCGCCGTTTCTCACAGTCGAAACTGTAAGTAGGGTGGGAGCCGCCGCAGTTGTTACACTTAGGCGTGGAAATGGAAGGGCAGGCTTGGGACTTGTGGCTTCCGCCACAGGAAGGGCACTTCAGGGAACGGGTTGGGCACTCGACTGCTTGGTGTCCCACCTGCGTACAGGTGGAGCAGTACTTCGGAATGGGATTTGGAGTGTGTGAAGGTTCACATAAATAGCGTCTCTCGAACATGGAGACGCCATTATGTAGGAGGAAGTCTATGGATTCTTTGGAACTGGTAAGGATACGAACGAAGTAAGTGGGTCTGTTGGTGGCTCGGGAGACAATACGGATGGCCTTGGTCACATGGGGGAGGTCGATGGCCTGTATTATCTCCTCTTCGGTTATGTCGCGGTCAACCTCACGGATGACACACGACAGGGACAGAGGTTTTGGTTGGGATCTGGTGTGAGTTGGACCGGAAATCTGGGATAGGGTAATCGAAGGGGTGCCAAAGGTAGCCTGGATGGATTTCTCCACTTCGGCGGTAGGGATTGGGGTTGAGGTTTCGAGGAGCGCGGTGTGGTTGTGGTTGAACCGGAGGTTCACCCACGGGAGCTGGAGAGGGCGGAGGGTGGTAAACAGTTGCTTCTGGGAAGTAATTGTGGAAGGGATATTGCGTAAGCAATAGCGGGACTTGGGTTTCGGTACGGTGGTGGAGCTCGAGGATGCGGATGAAGAGGATAAGGAGGAGGATAGGGATACGGTAGAGGGTGTAGGTGAGGTAGGTCCTGGTCGTCGCCAACGTCGTGGGCGCCGTCGCCCGGGACGGCGCCACCGGTAGCGAAGCCACGGTAGCGTACGTCACGGTCGGCGTCGGCACCGTCGTTGTCAACGGGGTCAGGGAGAAGGAAAGGGGACTGGGAGGTGCGGGTCTACCATGTTTTACCATGGTAAGGTTAGTTTAGAGTGGGGTGTGCGATATACGCAAATGTATTTTTGTTTATCGGAAGGGTGGACTCCTACCGAGGTGCAGCCTCACACCCCGTTGGTGTAAGGCTTTGCGTTAGGAGTCCAATCGAAAATGGAGGGCTTTGTTAACAGGTTAGGATTAATGTGTAGGAATTTATATTACCCTGCGGCGTGCCTCTTCGTGTGGTTGGTTCGGTCACTGGCTGTCTTCGTGTGTTGTCCTTGGCTTGCTTCCTGGATGATGTTTCTTCAGCTGCTACCTTGGTCCGACGGTCTTCTTATTTCTGATTAGGAATGTTTATATCCGCTTCCTTTTCTGTAGTGGTGTGTAAACAGTGACCACTACTTGCTGGAGAAAGCGGCGAAGATCCCGAAGAATTCCGGCGCGCGCGAAAGTTAGTAATTGGTAATTACTAGGTAATTAGCGTAATTATCGGTAATTACAGATCGACTTGTCTTGCTCGATGTAAGACAAGGGGGGCTAACGAATTAAGTTGTTAGCTGGAATTTAAGATAAGAATGAGAAATGGGGAAGTGCTCCGTTTTTCTGGGGTGTGTCACGGCTTACCTGGGGTGTGCCTGGCACACTTTGCACCCCCCCTAATTTCGCCACTGATTGTTTTCATTTCGCTTAGAGCTGATTAGATTTGGGAGAAATCCATTTGCAAATATTTATAAAACAGCTTCATATTTCCGAGATATAACAATACCTAGATATAGACCTTACACACATTGATTAATTATGTTCTATGCAATTTTTTGATATAACACGTAGTCAAATCTGAATAACGATTAATTATATAAGAGCAAGTGTAGACGTATTTTTTAGAAAATTTTATTTTACATAACTTTCCTTTATAAAGTTTTTTAATATAACTCAAGGTAAGGTAAGTCGAAAAATTAATTAAATATGTATGAAAATGGTTATAGAGCATATAATATCTTATAGAAGCGGACGGCTTTGGAATTTTTTTAACATGTTTAACATGTATATATTAATATCTATCTGACATGAAGTTTTAAATGTCATTCTGACATATTTTTTTTGTTTTTACAATATTGCCTGTTTTCGTTATGAACGTATAAAATAGAGGTAAGTTTTAAAGAAGCTACTAAGGAGAAGAATTCGTCCCTTGATCTGCGCATGCACCTAAAAAAACTTATTGTAAGTGGTACTCAAATAGCATTTTCCGTGTCAACTGGCGGAGCACGTTTGGACTAGTGGTAGAATGGTCGCCTATACCGCCTTCGGTGTGGGGTCGATTCCCGGTCAATGTAACTTTTTTTTATTTGGGTTAGAGTAGTTTTTTTATCTAATTCTGTTAGATTACAGTAGTTTTGTTTATCTAATCTAAACTAGTATAGGTTTACCTTTAGATTAGGCTCTCTGTCTAAGTACATGCCGAAAGTTTTTAAGTGCATGCGCAGCTCAAGGAACGTTCCTACATTTAAACGTCATTCTGACAGCTTATATTTTTTGTTTTTAAAATGTTTCCTGTTTTCGTTATGAACGTATAAAATATAGGTTGCATAGTTACCCTAAAAAATTATAATTGAAATTATTTCATTTCTTTTAATTTTTTAAGTGTATCTGACTTGAAATTTTAAACGTTTATTTAACATAGATTATTGTTTCTGTTTTTACACTGAAGCATATCTTCGTAATTAACTTAATATAAAAGAGGTTGCATAATTATCCAAAAAAATGTTATTAAAACTATTTCATTCTTTTTGTTTCCATTTCGTACGTTGGAAGGTCGTGTTGTGTTCCACACAAGATATTTACTTATTCTGTTTCTGATGTCACCGTTATGAAGGTCAAGGTTTTGCATTCATATACGAAATTATATAAAAGGGCCTCCCAATGGGTTAGCTTACAGCCTCACTAATTTTAAATACGGATCTAGTGACAGGAGATAAAAAAACAGTTATGTCTCTATTTCATCATTCAGGTAGCACATCGGAATTAACGTACATTGGAAATCTTAAGTATAGATAGATAATAATTAGTGAAATAATTGATCCATGATGGAAGAGGCTGCCAATAACGTATGTGGTTCTTTTTGATTATTTAGTTCAATTGTTCAAGTCTGTCACACACCTTCTACATTGACTGCGTTTAGACTTAAGCGAAACTCATTTTGTTTTTATTGACGATTTGGTTCAATTCATCTAGAATGTGTTCAAACCAGTTTTCCTCTACTTTCAGAAATTAATCTTTTATCTGAATTTTATTAATCGCAGCTTTGGATTATGTTAAAAATTGAAGAGTTTGAATTCTGGATGGTGGGCAAGAAGGAGAACATGATCCACATTAGTTTAAGTTGTATACATAATTTTTTACACGTAATTGAAATTAAAGTATTATGTAATTCCAGATCATGTGATTTAATGCAGATGTTTTAATAATAAAATATGCGTATTTACATTTTGCTTAAACATTTATCTGCAATTGCCTACATATACAGAGAGAAAAACATCAACTGGAAGATAGTGGAAGTCAAATTTTACGTTTGCAGTCAATCATGTTTCATTTGTTTACGTTTGTCATTTTTACTGAAACAAGTTTGGATATGGTTAGTTAAGTTAAGTTAATTCAATGAGGTATATAGCTGACGTTAACCATATTCTATCTCAGTGGGTTAATTGCTACCAATTTCTCGACATCACCATCTTAAAATTCCTAGTCACGTGGAATTCAGTGAAGATTATCCACTCTGTAGACTTTTAAATACATTACTAATTGTAGAGGAACAAAAATAGTATATTACACACCAAGGTAAATAATGTAATAATTTCTCTCGTGAGAAAGAGATAGTTTACCGAAGCCGCTGTGCTGAGGTGAACTATTTCTCAAGAAAGAAACTTTGGCCGAGGTTTATATACTATTTCAGGTATTGTTTCACAATACACAAGCACAAGCGGTCAGTACAGTTGAGAAGAATAGTAATTAAAAAAAAAATTAAGAAAATCGTACCTAATGTTATACAAGTACAGGTTGTCATATAAATAATTGTTTTATAACGCCACAGTCTGAAACTAGACGTTAAAATAAATATTCAATAGCGTGAGATGTGACCAACGGCGCCGGGTTTTGAAATTATTAGGAGGGGCTAGAAATAAAAATTTAAACTCCTGTTTAACTTCGATTTGTTTTGATAAAATGTTTTAATGGAAACAAATACTTCAAAGCAAATAAATGAAAACTATAAAACAATCAAGCAAATAAAAGAGTATGACAAAGTAATTAAAAACTGTGATATTACACACACAAAAAACAAAACGCAAATACAAATAGTATTACTCGAGAAAGAAAGTATTACGTATAACTTCCGTTTTAAGGATTTACAATTGTGCAATATCAACATATTGTGTATTTTAATTTCGATGAATATGCAGCAGAGCTAGATCATTCAGTCTTTTTGTGACATAGTTGACAGCAGATACGTTTTTAGTCGTCGTAAAGCAGAAAAAGAACGGTCTGCTAAAAGAAGATACAGGAATTGTTAATGCTATTTTTATAAGTTTCAAGATTCCGCTTTTATTTGTCAAAGTCGTTGCCATAAAATAGAACAACTTCGTCTGCATCTGCATTTCCAATCGCAAATTGTACCAATTTTGCCACGAGTTAACACATGCTCTTGAAATCTCGACCTTAAAGAAGTCAGAGTTTAATCATGGTCAATAATTTCAAAGAATAATACTTAATAAATTTCTTCGGAATCGTAAACATACCCGGCGCATCCGTCATCTAAACAGCGAGATGTTTTTCGTTGACGAGGTAAGATTGGATCTTCACAGCCCAATGTTTTGCGCCATTCAATAGTATCCCTCCATAGTGTATGGATTTCGTTATCACGTTTGGATTCAATGGATTTTATGAAAGTTTCTCAACAAAAGTTTTTATATAATCCTTCTCACCAGTGTTCATTGACGATAAAATAAACATTCCACTTTCCCAATCCTTTTTAACACAACACAAAAAACTTTTCCTTCTTTATACTGAATCCATTTGAACGTGGCCTGGAAATTTCCTTCCACTGTTACTCGCATTGACAGATGCACTAGTTCCAGCTTAGGGCTCACAATTTTCAATATATACACCAATTCTGCGTTGATGAGCTTGCTTCCGATTTAAATTCAGGTGCATGAGAACTAGATCTTTTTGGTAATTTAATTACAAATTTATCCATTTTATGTTTTCATAAAAGAAACCACAGACACAGCACATTTTAGATTATTAGATTCGTTGCACAAATCACAAATAACGGCGAGCTATAGTGGAAAGGATGGAAAAAGAATGTGTATCGCAATAATCAGTCCCAAGAATATTACAATGGATCTATGAATCTGAAACATTCTTAATTTCACTATAGTATTTATTTTTAACAAACACTACGTACTAAGTCATAAATACGCTTAAGATTAACAATAACAAGCAGTAATGTAAACACTACACAAACCAAAGCACTGTTTAAGTATTTACTGTAAATTATTTGAATATTTCACGACGTGTATACACTATAAACTCCGACGCCTAGGATTACTATTTATACAGGGTGTCTCAGGAATGAAAGGCCAAAACTTGGGAATGAGTAGGTGGAATTGAAATAATGTCAGTACTTTACATAACATTTTTTTCTCCGGCCTTTCTTTGCAGAGTTATAGGGCTGTAAAGTTGGAAATTGAAAACACACATTTATTTATATCTCTAAAACTATATTTTAGAATTTAATGAAAATTTGGTCGACTATAAATCATATCAATGCATCTATTTTCGCAGTACCATTAGGTATACCGATGTCAGGATTATACTTGCTCAGTGGTTAAAGGGTCAAAACCTTTCCAGGGATAAACCAACAAACTTAAAACACTGTCACTTTATTACCCAACTATTTTCCTAAAAAAAGATGCTCTTTGTTGAATTCGATAAAATCAGCGATTTCCGAGAAATATGAAATTTTGTAAGACACTGCAGAGCAGATACAACTTCTACTATTATTTATTAAATGTATTTTTACCAGTTAGGCCGCTGTCAATTATTTGTCATAGGCATCAGAAGTATATATTATCAAGATCTACAAATAAAGAAAAAACACATATTCATAAGGGTTATTATTAAAAAATAACAACGTTACGGAATTAAGAACTAAAAACGAGAAAACACTTAAAGCAAATGTTGTATTTTTGGGACAATTTTACCCATTTTTTGTATAAGAAGTTTTTCTCTAACTTCACAGGTTTTCCGTAGGGGGAGCTGCGATAGTTGTCAGACAAACACGTAATTATCTTCGGAATCAGTCATCGAATCTTAAAAAGTAATATTTCGTTGGAAAGGTCTTTTCTTGCGCTATTCGTTGATGTATTAAAAAGTTAAGTTTGATTAACGAACAAAAAGCTAGAGGACGCTTTCCAAATATTGCTGAAATTTTAGCGATTTTCTTCAAAATATTAAATAGAATGGTACGTTTTTTATATTTAAGTGGTTTCAATTTTATACCTACTTTAAGTTCAGATCCAAGGTAATGATTTTGTAGTGCCACGATCATCCAATAACACTACCAGATCAACAGTGCATAATGACGATTTATCCATAGTAACATTAATTTTATCAATGCCAGTGTCAAGGAAATATTATCCTGAAATTTCCTCACAAAATTATCTCCGGTTTTGCGGTGGATGCGGGTGTATTGTGATACGAGTTTCTTTGACTTATTGCCACATTCTTTTTGCCAACAATACCCTCTAACCAGGAAGCATATGATATGCTTGCAGTATATTTCGAGTGCATGCAGAATTCAACTGTTGCGGTACTATTGTATGCGGCTCGTTTTCCAGAAAGACGACATTATGAAAAAAGACTTTTTACTCGATTATCACACCGATTTAGAGCTACAGGAATAATTCATCCCCTAGTTACTCACAGAGCACGCAGATCCCGAACGGAAGAAAATGTTATAAACGTTCTAGCATATATCGAAATTAATCCACATAGTAGCACAAGAGCAATAGCTCATGACTTGGGACTAACACAAACTACTGTTCAGCGTATTGTGAAAAAACATAAGCAAGTTTTAAACAAAAGTTACCTATTAAAAAACCATAACTTCAATTTTAATCTAGATTACATCCATACCATATAGTCCTTCATCAATCACTGACTGCAGCTGATTATGAGCAACGTTTAGACTACTGCTATTGGCTGTCGAATATGCTTATAGACAATCAACATCTGTTATCGCAAATAGTGTGGGCTGACGAGGCTACATTCCGCAGTGATGATGGAGTAAATCTTGATAACATGCATTATTGGTCCAGAACCAATCCTCATTGGATGCAAGAAATTCAACATCAGGGCTGGTGGAGCGTCAATATTTGGTGCGGTATTTTAGGAGGTCGAATTATTGGTCCTCACATTTTTGACGCACCACTTAATGGTGAAGCGTACCTTAATTTCTTGCGGAACGATTTGCCGTTACTTTTAGAAGATGTGCCGTTGCTTACTAGGCAGCGAACGTTTTTCCAACATGACGGGTGTCCGGCACATTTTTCAATACGTGTGCGTCAATTTTTGAGTAACACTTTTCCTGATACCTAGGTACCTAAAATTCGTTATTCATTCTTAACGTTAACAGCTTAATAACCATTACCATTGTTACCTTCTAGGTCCCCCGATCTAACTTGTGTAGATTTTTATTTTTGGGGAAGACTAAAGGACCTTTTTTTCACAACCAGGCTAACTACGCCTAAAAATATGGTCATTAGGATAAGAAATTCCATTCGCACCCTCTCCACAGCGGAGATAGAAACCGCTGTTTTGTTAACCCAACAGCGGTTGCAGCTGTGTATTGATAATGATGGCAGACAATTTGAGCATTTAGGTCGCCACTGAGTAATGGCGTACTACTCATCTCTAGTTAATTTTCGATGGTCCACCCGTTGTAATTATTAACCAACGGTAATAAACTAACCCCAGAAACTCGATGATAATAACTGTCAGTATTATCGAATTCCTGGGGTTAACTTTCGGGGCAGGTTTAACCCGTGTTTATAAAATCCGGCCTAAGCAATAAACTATTATGTCAAAAAACTTTGCGTTTTATTGTTTTTGGATCTAAATTTAAAGTAGGTATAAAATTGAAACCAACAGAGATATCGACTTGAAATTTTCAGGGTATAGACGAAATTTTATACTCTTTCTGACTAAAATATAAAAAAAAACATACCATTCTATTTAATATTTTGAAGAAAATCGCTAAAATTTCAGCAATGTTTGGAAAGCATCCTCTAGCTTTCTGTTCGTTAATCAAACTTAACTTTTTAATACATCAACGAATAGCGCAAGAAAAGACCTTTCCAACGAAATATTACTTTTTAAGATTCGATGACTGGTTCCGAAGATAATTACGTGTTTGTCTGACAACTTTCGCAGCTCCCCCTACGGAAAACCTGTGAAGTTAGATAAAAACTTCTTATACAAAGAATGGGTAAAATTCTCCCAAAACTACGATATTTCCAATATACCTTTTCCTTAAGTTTCTGTTACTTATTAGACATTTTTTAATTTACTACAGCAGTTACGCCACCTAGCGGTCTATTTACAAACTTTAAAATTATTTCCAGCATTTTCTCTTGGCCACATTTACTAAAGAATTTTTTTTTGGAAGTCGTAACATAAGCGGTTTCTGGGATATAGCCGGCGTCCTTCCTTAATGACTCACCCGGTGCATTAGAAAAACGTACTATCGGATCGAAAACGGAATACAGGTAAATTCAAGAAAATTAATTCGGTGCAGCTTCTGAGAGTGAGAAGAAATATGTGAAGGGAGTGTAGTATTTCCAGAGCTGTGCTGAAGCCAGCTAATTTTAGGAGTAATCTCAGGGCTATGTAATAACCAACGTAATATAAAAGCTATATATTTGCATGTATTGAAAGTGTAAATTAAAGTAACTTTTGTACTAATCTGCATGTTTTAAGGTGTTTAATTACAAACTTGTATTATTTTTTGAAATGGGATTATTATCACCTTCACGAACTGTTTATGCTATAGCTTGTTTATTTATATATATATATATATATATATATATATATATATATATATATATATATATATTGGATATATTGCATTCTACAAACAATTTATCATACGGTTTCTAAAAAATGCATGTTGTACATAATGACCTTATGCGTCCCATTAATTCAACGTATGTTATAATACCGTAATTAACTTTTAAATTAAAATATACAGTAGGACATTCTAACAGTCGTTTTTAAATATTCACTAAAAACCCAGCACGTGTTTTTAAAGGGGTCATACACCATCGCATGAGTTTCTCTCCACTAGAAAAAATACCGGGGTTGACCACACATCATAAAATGATAATACAAGCTCGGTTCAAAATTATCCGCTACAAAGCATGAATCAGCCTTCTTTAAAGTACCATTACATGATCGCAATTAACTTCAAATTAAAAAAAAACATAGAGTAGTACATTCTAGCTGTCTTTTAATATAAAAAAAAATATGTTAAAGGAGACAGTGAAAGGTGAATGCGAGTTTTGTACATTCTAAAAATGGATAATAATGTAAAAACCCCTATCGACTATAACTTGGTAGGGATGACGTCAGAGTTTCAATGATTTAAATAGTGGGTTTAGGCACGGTAAAATTCAGATGCTCTCAAACTGTAGAAGTATTCCTTACTACCATGTAGGCTATTAAGACTGATAGCTTGATTTGAGTTCCACCATTTCCTTGGGGTGTACAAGTCTTTTTTTATACCTCGCAAGCTGTTGAGAGTGACTGTTTGTCCCGAGTGCCATCATTATCATTATCTTCTCAGAGAGGATCAGACGTAATCTCTGTATTTATTAATACAAGATACGAGTTCGGGGTAACTTGCTAACATTTTACGTATGTATGTTTAAGGTCTTATAGTATTATTATAGATTAGGATATGTATTATTTTTAATGTAGGATCTATTGGCCAATTAATTTAATTCTGACGGTGTGTGTGTGTGTGTGTGTGTGTGTGCGCGTGCGTGCGAGCGTGCGTGCGTGCGCGCGTGCGTGCGCGCATGCGTGCGTGCGTGCGTGCGTGTGCGTGTGTGCGTGTGTGCGTGTGTGCGTGGGTGCGTGGGTGCGTGCGTGCGTGCGTGCGTCCGTGCGTGCGTGAGTGAGTGCGTGCGTGCGTGATGTGTGTGCGTGCGTGCGTGCGTGCGTGCGTGCGTGCGTGCGTGTGTGTGTGTGTTACAAGCTAAGGTAGTGTTTCACAGCGTATACTGAAGTAGTATAGCTATGCCGATCCTGACTCACTTTTGTCACTAGATTTGTCACCAGATCTAGGAAAAAGTCACCAGAAAAGTTACTAGATTTCAAAATCGGTAACATTGCCTATTTCAAGAGGTAGCTGAAGACCACAGGTGTGTAACCCCGCCTCTTCAAGGTCATGCTTGCACGAGTCCTTCAAGGTCACTAGAAAAGTTACTAGATTGTTGATTGTCCTGAAGGTCATTGCCCTCGGTCTCAGGCAAGTCTATGCATGTTTCAAGGCCACGCCCTATTCTGAGAAACAAAGGGGGCCCATTGTTTAAAGTCTATGCTTTCAAGGCCACATGAGAGAACAAAGACGATCTATTGTTTTGGCTGAGTCATTCTGAAATTCTAGGAAATCAAGAACAAAGACGATGCATTGTTTCAAAGTCTATGCTTTCAAGGCCACATGAAAGAACAAAGATTATCTATTGTTCCGTTATTCTAAAAATAGATTGTTATCTCAATTCTAGGAAATCAAGAAACGCTTCAAAGTCTATGCTTACAATTTTCATGGTAAAAGAACAAAAGCGATTCATTCTTCTGGTCGAGTTATAAAAATAAATTGTTATCTCAATTCTGAGAAATCATGAATAATGTATTGTTCAAAGTCTATGCTTATAATTTTCAAGGTAAATGAACAAAGACGATTCATTGTTCAGTTAGAAATAGATTGTTATCTAAAGACATCTCTTTCAAGAACAAAGGCAATCCATTGTCAACGATTTAAAGTTTATGCTTATAAGGTCACACCTCTGATAACAAAGACGATCCATTATTCAGTTAAAATAGATTGTTATCTCAATTCTAGGAAATCAAGAGCCCTGAGGTGCATGTTTCAAAGCCACGCCCTCTAAACAGGTGGCCGTTCCCCTAAACAGGTAGCCGTTTCCGGTAAACAGGTAGCCGTTTCCTAAAAACAGGTAGCCGTTTCCTAAAACAGGGGGTCCGTTTCCCAAAACAGATAGCTGTTTCGCAACCGTTTCCCCCATACGACCACATCTCAATTCTGAGAAATCAAAAAGGGGGCCCATTGTTCAAAGTCTATGCTTATAAGGTCACACCTCTGATAACAAAGGTGATTCATTGTTTTGGCTGAGTCATTCTGAAATTCTAGGAAATCAATAACAAGGACGATGCATTGTTCAAAGTCTGTGTTTACAATTTTCAAGGCCACATGAGAGAGCAAAAGCGATTCATTGTTCTGGTCGAGTTATAAGAAATAGATTGTTATCTCAATTCTAGGAAATCAAGAACAAAGGTGGTCTATTGTCAACGCTTCAAAGTCTATATTTATCATTTTCAAGGTCACATGAGAGAACAAAGACGATCCATTGTTTTGGATGAGTTATAAAAATAGATTGTTATCTAAATACACTTTAATTCTGAGAAATCAAGAATAAAGGCGATCCATTGTTCTAACCAACGCTTCAAAGTCTATGCTTACATTTTTCAAGGTCACGTGAGAGAACAAAGACGATCTATTGTTCAGATATAAAAATAGATTGTTATCTACATCTCAATTCTGAGAAAAATCAAGAACAAAGAGGGCTCATTGTTCTAGCCGACGGTTCAAAGTCTATGCTTACAAGGTTACATGAGAGAACAAAGACGATCTATTGTTATGGATGAGTCATAGCTTCTAAAATTCTGAGAAATCATGAACAAAGACGATGCATTGTTCAACGGTTCAAAGTCTATGCTTACAATTTTCAAGGTAAAAGAACAAAGACGATTCATGGCTGAGTCGTAGCTTATGAAAAGGTGAGCCGAACTTATCCGACCTTACCCGATCTTATCTCTATATAAGTAGATAAAGAACAGTCCCACATCAGTCGATACATTACAATCGTCACAACAACAAATTACCTAAAGTAAAAAGCAACTATTATTAATCACCAGTGTGTGCATCATATTTTTACAATCCTAACTAAAAGTTTTATTGTAAACCGAAGAGCAATTTGTTAAACGTAAAGAGTAACTATTATTACTCACCAATTTGTGCATCATATTTTTACAATCGTGACTAGAACCGTTGTGAAGAGCAATTTGTTAAAAGTTCATTGTTACGTGTGCTTCATATTGCTAGCTATGAGTATGCCAAGTAGTAGTGAGATGGTTAATTTAACAAAGCGTATTGTTCCTTATTGAAAACAAAAAGGAATTTTCGAGGCACATCCGTATAGTTAACACCAATATCAAGCTATTGCAAGATATAATTAAACATAAAATTTATTATGAGACCAATGAAAGCTTGCTTAAGCTTGAGAGCAATTTAGCATTGCTCAAGTGCTATCTGGTTAGATTGAGACGGTTAAAGAATGCTTCAGAGAAGGTTGGTAGTGGAATTGTCAATAAAAAGGTATGCATAAATTACTTGGTACCCTAGACTCATGTTTTAATGGTAGGCTGCTTACAGGAATTATAATCAATATGTCAAACATTAAGGACCCTTTGATATTTTTACTAAACGCATATAATAGTTTTGCACGTAAGGTGAAATTAATGTTAAGGCAATCTATGCTAAAGGTAAATGTGGTCTTAGGCTGTAATTTCATGCAACCCCAAAATCATAGTATTGAGTTGAAGACTTTTGCCACAAAAAATTGCGTTATTGATATTTCAACCAATATACGTGTCTGGTACAATGAAAACGTGTATGATAAGTTACGGATAAAATTAGAGGAGTTTTCCGAAAGGGATTCCGGTTGGGCAGTACATGAAGTCTTACATTTAAAAGTAAATATTAATAGCTATGTCCCATTTAGAGGCGGTTGTTCAACTTATGTTAAAGTTCCACGCTTCATAGAAGTAAAGCACGCTGTTGTTAATGTTAAAAATAACGATGAGTTTTGCTTCCTGTGGGCCGTTGTTTCGGCATTATATCCCGCGCAGCGTAATACGGAAAGGGTTCAAAGTTATCCTCATTTTCTAGACGTTTTGAAGTTTGATTCAATTCACTTCCCATTCAGCTGGATGATGTAAAAAAATTTGAGAAACTAAACAACCTCGCAATTAATTTGTACTGCATAAATGGTAAAAAAAGTTGCACCATTTGTATTGAGTAATCAGCAAAGCGATAAAGAACCCATAAATCTTTTAATACTTTCGGCCGGGGATGACACTGTACACCATTTCACATGGATTAAAAATATGTCAGCTTTATTTTCAAAACAGATATCAAAACATGGTCATAAGAACGTAATTTGTAACCGATGTTTGAATCATTTTTGGTCTGATGTAGCTTTAGAAAAGCATTTAACATATTGCAGTCAACTTAATCAATGCTCTACTAGGCTGCCTACCGAAGCGGAAATGAATTTACACTTCAAAAATTTTGCATTCCAAGAAAAGGTGCCATTTGTCATTTATGCCGATTTAAAAAGTATTTTAGAGAAGTGTGCAAATGGTATCGAAGGTAATACTCTATTTCACTCCAAACACACACCTTTCAGTATTGCTTACTATTTGAAGTGTTCATGTGATGATTCTTTATCTGATTTAGGCTTTATAGAGGAAAGGATTGCATTCAATGGTTTGTTAACGAGCTTCAAAGTATTGCGCATTGGGCTACCGAAATAATCAATCAAATTATTCCAATGGGTACTTTAAGTCTCAGTCAGGTTGAGCAATTTGAAAGCACCACGATTTGTCACATTTGTCGGAAACCATTTACTAATTCTGATATAAAAGTTAGAGACCATAATCACCTTACGGGAGCATTTCGGGGGGCAGCGCACCAGGTATGTAACCTAAACTATACAGACTCCCACATTCTACCAGTTGTGTTCCATAATTTATCAGGTTATGATTCTCATTTCATCATTAGAGAATTGGCTAGTGTTCCCGGTTTGATTTCACTGCTACCCATAAACAAAGAAAGATATATCTCTTTTACGAAGGTAATGGAAGGCACCAAAATTAAGTTTAGATTTATTGACTCTTTCAGATTTATGAGCAGTAGTATTGAAAAGTTGTCAGACTATTTGGAGGATAGTAAAAAAAATTATTTCCCGCGCTAATTGCAACAATGATGAGGAATTTTCTCTAGTAGTTCGCAAAGGTATGTTTCCTTATGAGTATATTGATACGTGGGATAAATTGAATGAGACCACGCTCCTCCAAAGAAGTATTTTTCAGTCATCTTAATAATGAGGGAATCAGTGATGAGAGTTTTGCGCATACGGTTAACGTGTGGAACAAATTTGATATTAAATCGTTAGGGGAATACTCGGATTTGTATCTAAAAACAGACGTTCTACTTTTAGCAGATATTTTCGAAAACTTTCGGCAAACTTGTTTAAGTACTTACCAGCTTGACCCTCTGCACTATTACACAGCTCCCGGTTTAGCATTCGATGCTATGCTTAAAATTACACAAGTAAAGTTAGAATTATTTACAGACATTGATATGCTAATGTTTATTGAAAGAGGGATTAGAGGTGGTGTAGCTCAATGTTCAAATCGGTATGCTAAAGCTAACAATAAGTACATGGGGAAAAATTTGATCCCACCTCCGAAAGTGTGTATTTAATGTACTACGACGTAAATAATTTATATGGAGCCGCCATGTCAGAATTTCTACCATTTGGCGATTTTTCTTTTGTTGATGAAGCTAATTTTGAAACTTTAGATTTAATAAACCATCCTGATGATTCGGAAATTGGTTATATAGTCGAGTGTGATTTAGACTATCCTATAGAATTACATGAGAGTCACAGTGATCTACCGCTGGCACCCGAACATATGGTTCCACCCACGCCTGATTCCAAAATGAAAAAATTACTGCTTACCTTGTATCCAAAACGTAATTATGTAATTCATTACAGAAATTTAAAAGTATATTTAAAATATGGATTGAAGTTGGTAAAAGTACACGTATATTACGTTTTAAACAGTCCCCATGGTTAAAAAATATATAGATTTAAATACAGCCATGCGTCAGCAATCTCAAAATGAATTCGATAAAAATTTCTATAAATTAATGATTAATAGTGTTTTCGGGAAGCTGATGGAAAATGTACGTAAGCATAAGGACATACGACTAGTAACGAAATGGGAGGGTCGCTATGGTGCTCGTGCTTACATATCAAAACCAAATTTTCATAGTTGTACAATATTTGACAATGATATGCTTATCATTCAAATGAATAAGCTTGAAGTATATTTCAATAAACCTATATATGCAGGATTCAGTGTTTTAGACGTTTCAAAAACTTTTTTATATAATTTTCATTACGGTTACACGCTACCCAAGTTCCATAATAGTGCTAAGCTCTTGTACACGGATACGGATAGTCTCATATACGCCTTTTCGGTTCCCGATATCTATGAATGTATTAAAGAGGACATTGATAAATTCGATACATCTGATTATAGTCCCGACAACATGTTTGGACTCCCATTAGTAAATAAAAAGGTCCCTGGCTTAATGAAAGATGAAAACCATGGCGAAATTATGGTTGAATTTGTAGGACTTCGTGCAAAAATGTATGCTTACGCGGTTGATGAAAGGTTGTAAAAAAATCAAAGGGTTCTACGCAAACAAGCGTGAGGCAGATCACGATTAATGATTATAAACAGGTCTTGTTTGAGAGTAGCGTAATTAGGCGCTATCAACATCTCATAAGATCAAAGAAACATGATGTGTTTACCATTAAACAAAATAAAGTCATACTCAATACTTATGACGATAAACGCTTAGTCAATTTTGATTTCACTGATACTAGACCGTGGGGGTACAACTTTCAGTAAACAATGAGCAGGAAGAACTGCAGTAGTGATCAAATCTACAGAAAGTACCTGAAGCGTTCTTTGCCCTCCCCAGAAAGCTATACATTTATATTGAATATATTGCAACATATTCCGGATGAGTGTTTTATCTGGTGTAAACTCAAAGTGTGCAAATGAAGTAATTATTAATACATTATTTGATAGAAAAATTAGCTTAGACAATACTGTTAAAAGTTTTACGAAATTGTGTACCAATAAAGGTTCGTTAACCTTTAATGATATAGATAGGATTTTAGATGACATGAATTTACCTTAAAATGTACATATACAAGTTATTATGGGGTGATTCATTGTATGTGTACAAATGTTAGCGTACAATATATTGTTTATAAAGACACTTTCTATAAGTGAATGTATCGAGACAGCAGCATATGCTAATTACAAGTACCTCGCTATTTTAATTAAAGTATTATTAGAACAAAACATTACATATAAGTTTCAATCATGGGAAAATGAGGAGCACCACAAAATTGGATTTTGGATAACATTTAGAAAGGTGAAACAAATTCCTGCTTGGGATGGACATGTGGACCAGATTCTGGAATGTAACAATCCAGTAGTTTAAACGATTATAGAAATACTTTAGGTTTACTATATAAAATAATGTAATATTTAAAAAAAATAAAATACAATCATAATTTTTTATGTGGTTTTAATTCATCTGAAAGTTACAAACAATTCCTATAACTATATTATAAAACTAAATCGTCAATATTGATCCATGATCTTTCTTGCGGGTTTGTGCAATTCATTGACGAGTTGTAATTTGGATATGGTCCACAATTTCTTTAAGTTGATGTAGTTTGTCCTCCAACACTAGATAAGCGTTAAAGTTTCCTATAACAGCTTTCTGAACTGCTTGCAGACAAAATCAAGGTATCCTCTACTTATAGCATCAGCATCTTCTTCCGGATCCGCCAACTGGATCAAACGGTTTCCATCCAAATTCTACCTTGTTGATAAATAGTATTGCTTGGTGATGACATCTTGAGGATTTATGAGGGTTAGCAACATTGCTGAGTCTCTTATTCTCGATATCGAATTGATTATCATCAATAAGTTGAAACAATGCCTTTTCATAAGCTACGACTCAGCCATGAATCGTCTTTGTTCTTTTACCTTGAAAATTGTAAGCATAGACTTTGAACCGTTGAACAATGCATCGTCTTTGTTCATAATTTCTCAGAATTTTAGAAGCTATGACTCATCCATAACAATAGATCGTCTTTGTTCTCTCATGTAACCTTGTAAGCATAGACTTTGAACCGTCGGCTAGAACAATGAGCCCTCTTTGTTCTTGATTTTTCTCAGAATTGAGATGTAGATAACAATCTATTTTTATATCTGAACAATAGATCGTCTTTGTTCTCTCACGTGACCTTGAAAAATGTAAGCATAGACTTTGAAGCGTTGGTTAGAACAATGGACCGCCTTTATTCTTCATTTCTCAGAATTAAAGTGTATTTAGATAACAATCTATTTTTATAACTCATCCAAAACAATGGATCGTCTTTGTTCTCTCATGTGACCTTGAAAATGATAAATATAGACTTTGAAGCGTTGACAATAGACCACCTTTGTTCTTGATTTCCTAGAATTGAGATAACAATCTATTTCTTATAACTCGACCAGAACAATGAATCGCTTTTGCTCTCTCATGTGGCCTTGAAAATTGTAAACACAGACTTTGAACAATGCATCGTCCTTGTTATTGATTTCCTAGAATTTCAGAATGACTCAGCCAAAACAATGAATCACCTTTGTTATCAGAGGTGTGACCTTATAAGCATAGACTTTGAACAATGGGCCCCCTTTTTGATTTCTCAGAATTGAGATGTGGTCGTATGGAAACGTTGCAAACAGCTATCTGTTTTGGGAAACGGACCCCCTGTTTTAGGAAACGGCTACCTGTTTTTAGGAAACGGCTACCTGTTTAGGGGAACGGGCACCTGTTTAGAGGGCGTGGCTTTGAAACATGCACCTCAGGGCTCTTGATTTCCTAGAATTGAGATAACAATCTATTTTTTACTGAATAATGGATCGTCTTTGTTATCAGAGGTGTGACCTTATAAGCATAAACTTTAAATCGTTGACAATGGATTGCCTTTGTTCTTGAAAGAGATGTCTTTAGATAACAATCTATTTCTAACTGAACAATGAATCGTCTTTGTTCATTTACCTTGAAAATTATAAGCATAGACTTTGAACAATACATTATTCATGATTTCTCAGAATTGAGATAACAATTTATTTTTATAACTCGACCAGAAGAATGAATCGCTTTTGTTCTTTTACCATGAAAATTGTAAGCATAGACTTTGAAGCGTTTCTTGATTTCCTAGAATTGAGATAACAATCTATTTTTAGAATAACGGAACAATAGATAATCTTTGTTCTTTCATGTGGCCTTGAAAGCATAGACTTTGAAACAATGCATCGTCTTTGTTCTTGATTTCCTAGAATTTCAGAATGACTCAGCCAAAACAATAGATCGTCTTTGTTCTCTCATGTGGCCTTGAAAGCATGGACTTTAAATAATGGGCCCCCCTTGTTTCTCAGAATAGGGCGTGGCCTTGAAACATGCATAGACTTGCCTGAGACCGAGGGCAATGACCTTCAGGACAATCAACAATCTAGTAACTTTTCTAGTGACCTTGAAGGACTCGTGCAAGCATGACCTTGAAGAGGCTTACACACCTGTGGTCTTCAGCTACCTCTTGAAATAGGCAATGTTACCGATCTTGAAATCTAGTAACTTTTCTGGTGACTTTTTCCTAGATCTGGTGACAAATCTAGTGACAAAAGTGAGTCAGGATCGGCATAGCTATACTACTTACTGAGGTCAAAAAAACAATAATAGTTTTAAGTCCCGTATCAAAAAAGTACTTATATGAATATTCTACAGGTCTTACAAGCAGTTAATTAGTAAAGCTTACAGAAAATATTTTATTACCTATACATCGCAAACAAATCCTGATTAGCTAAAAAATATACTACTAGGCGACTCCACCCTATTACAGAAAACACTCGCTGTTCCTTACACCGGTAGATGATGACTCAGTAACAAGCCCTAATTACTCCCTGAAATATTCTGCTAGGTAAGACCACTTTTATTACTCATTCGCCCATACACCGCTAGATAGTGCCACAGACAAACCCTGATTAATCCCTGAAATATACCACTAGGTAACGCCACCTTTATTGCAGAAAATCTCATTAGTCCATACACCGCTAGATGGAACCACAAACAAACCCTGATTAATCCCTGAAATATACCACTAGGTAGCGCCACCTTTACTACAGAAAATGCTCAGTCCATACCCGATAGATGGCACCACAAACAAACTCTGATTAACCCTGAAATATACCACTAGGTGGCGCCACCTTTATTACAAAAAATACTTATTAGTCCATACCCCACTAGATGGCTCCACAAATTAGCATTAGAGTCCCCGTACTATCTCCCCATCAAGGGCCTAACACAAGACCCTGTCTTATGAGGTAGCATTAGGGTCCTTATTCAAATTTCAAGTTTCCCGCGCAGGCCCAGGCCAATAGCTAGTTCCTACACCTGTCTTATAAGATAGCGCGAAGCAGCTAACCCCTAAGAGCTATTTCCTACACTTGTCTTACAAGAACCTCCATTAAAACAATTTCTCAGTGCGGCACCCGGTTCAAGAGTTAGTCTCTACACCTGTCTTACAAGAACCTCCATTAAAATATTTTCAAACCCCTGCGCAAGTTCAAGCCCTAGGCCGCTTTCTCAAGGTAAAAATCTGTTTCTCAAGCTAAACAACTTTCTCAAAGTCAAAAGTGAAAGGCGTAGTCATCGGAAATCCCCAGACCTAATTACGTCATCGGAAATCCCCAAGCTGAATTGCGTCATCGGAAATACGCAGGCCTAATTACGTCATCGGAAATCCCCAAGCTAAATTACGTCATCGGAAATACCCAAGCTGAATTACGTCATCGGAAATACCCAGGCCTAATTACGTCATCGGAAATCCTCAAGCTGAATTACGTCATCGGAAATACCCAGATCTAATTACGTCATCGGAAATCCCCAAGCTGAATTACGTCATCGGAAATACCTAGGCCTAATTACGTCATCGGAAGTTCCCAAGGACAAATGACGTCACAAAAAGTGAAAGGTGGGTTTTCCCCAGAAAATCCAAGACAAAAATGATTAGAAATAATAACTTTATCCTTACAGTACATGCTCAATGTCATAGATTTTTTGAAATTACGAACTTAAAACTATAACTTTAGAGTAAATGTTCAAAATGTGTACCTCCTACCTCCACACATTGTTGGAGTCTACGTACAATATTTAGTTGTACTTGAAACAACATTCCTGGATTGTTCCTGATAGCATCGCAATGGAAATAAATTCTATCTAATAATTCATTCCTTGTTTGTACGGGTGTTGCATATACCAAACTTTTGCGGCAACCCCAGAAGAATAAATCCGGTGGATTTAATTCTGGAGTACGAAGGGGCCGTGCAATTGGAGCTCCCCTTCCAATCTGCTTTTCGGGGTACTCAACGTTTAAGTGATTACGTACCATAACACCAAAGTGGTGTGGAGCGCCATCGTGCATGTACCATATATTAATTTTGGTTTACAAAGGAATGTCATCTAATAATAAATTTAAATTATTCTGAAAAAAATCTAGGTACGACTGTCCATTTAAACGGCCATCAATTATCAATGGACCAATTAAGTAGTTTCCAATTATTCCAGCCCACACAGTCACTATGAATCTTTGTCTGAATTATGCCATGTTGATTTTCATCTGCCCACAAATGTGAATTATGGGAGCTTATTATGGCCATTTCTTGTAAATCCGGCTTCATCGGTAAACAGTACAGTTGAAATAAAATCTGGATTCTGTCTCTGTTTTTCTAAAATCCAGTGCGCATATTGCAGGCGTGCTGGATAATCTTCTGGTTTCATATCCTGTATTTTTTGGAAATGGTACGGATGTGATAGTTGTTCTCGAAGTATTCTGTGCACGCTGTCTTTTGAAATATTATGTTGGGTCGCAAATTTTCTAACGCTTGATGTAGGATTGTTATCTACTTCATGTAACATATCTTGCTCTGAAACAGCAGTACGGACAATTCTTGCGGGACCCACGCCACCTGCTCTCCGTTTAAATGTACCTGAAAATAAAATTAGCTTTCAAAGAGAATAATTGCAATTTTCGTAAAAACATACCATTTTCTGGTAAGTTTCTGTTAACACGTTCAAAAGTGTTTCCGTCTGGTATCACTCAGTTAGGAAAAGTC
Source organism: Vesta saturnalis (assembly GCA_036346205.1). Taxonomy (NCBI): domain Eukaryota; kingdom Metazoa; phylum Arthropoda; class Insecta; order Coleoptera; family Lampyridae; genus Vesta; species Vesta saturnalis. The sequence continues at coordinate 25,646 of JARFJB010000615.1, read as the reverse complement.
TCAGAATAAAGTCTTTTGGCTTCGCTAGAACTGTCAGATGCTTTTTCATACGTTAAACGCATATCTGCATATTCTCTGAACGTGTATTCTGATATTTCAAGTATTATAGAAGGAAAGAAAATGTTATTTACAACAAAAAAAAAGTTCTTATTTAACCTCCACCGTGCAAATAAATTGACACTCGCTTATTTGGCAAAATTACATTTCCTAAAGTATGTTTGATGCCCATGGCAAATAATTGCCAGTCGCTTACTTGGTAAAAATACATTTAATAAATAATAGTGAAAGTTGTATCTGCTTTGCAGTGTCTTACAAAATGCCATATTTCTCGGAAACCACTGATTTTATCGAATTTAAGAAAGAGCACCTTTTTTTAGGAAAATAGTTAGGCAATAAACTGACAGTGTTTTTAAGTTTGTTGCGTTATCCCTGTAAAAGTTTTCACCTGTAACAAGTGAGCTAGGTATAATCCCGACTTTTCGATATACCTAATGGTACTAAATTCTAAAATATAGTTTTAGAGTTATAAATAAAAATGTGTTTTCAATTTCCAACTTTACAGCCCTTTACAGTAAAGAAAGGCCGGAGAAAAAATAGGTATATGAAGTACTGACATTATTTCAATACCACCTACTCATTCCCAAGTTTTGGTCTTTTATTCCTGAGACACCCTGTATATCGTTCTGAAGGTCATCAGCTATTCTACTAGATCCTCTGTTCAGGAATATATACGCGGTATGACTCATAATGACAGCGGTGTTATCTTGACTTCCGGTCTGAATGAGTCACCATTTTTTTTATAATTACAAGCCGCGCCGACTGGTAATTCACCTGACGTGTTACAGTATTATTAAAATATTGCACACGTGAAGTGTACAGCTACGGCATAAGACTCATTAAAAGGGTATCATACTAAAATAACTAAATAAGTTCTTTAGCTTTACTAAACACAAGTACGTGACTAAACGCATGATAAACAATAAAACGGAGGAAAGCAGCATTGCACTTTTCTTTATATCTTGTTGATGCTGCAAAAAATGTTTAGGTCGGCACAGTTTGATTTATTACATTTATCTTATTCTGCTAATAAGATTTTTCGATATTGGTTGATGTACTTGGAATTTTTAAGGTACTGAACGGAAATGAAATTTCTTGCCCTCAATAAAGCGATTGTACTTTAAGGCAAATAGAATTTATAACTTTTGTGAGAATACACCAATTTAAACAACGATTTTAAAATAACTTGTGAGCGGCTCTAAGGTATTAAATTCCGTAGAGACTCTAAGGAATTTAATACGGCACAATTATTTGTGTGGCATTCAGTTTAAATTTTTTTTTGTCTCGCTTTTAAGTACCTTTTTTGTTCAGCTCCATGAAAATTATTTATTTTCTAGGGGAGGGGGCACGAGTCCCGGAGCCCACCCGTACTCCGCGCCTATGGATGTAACACATATTTGTACTTTCGTTAACTTTTTACGTACAAACAAAAATCACAGCTCTAGTCATCAATGATTTATTTATACACTGTATGATGAAAATCATAACGATTTACTTTCTTAGTTTTATTTGTTGATAACCCTAAAATATATCGTAAGTTTATTAAGTGCAAGGAATTATTAAATTATAAATTTTCTTAAGACTATGAAAAATAACTTTACTGCATTTAATTCACTAAAACAGTTATGACGAATAATACTTAGTTTAATGACTAGACAAAATTTTTGTAATTATTTACATCATCTTTATTGCAGTAATCGCTATTGTTTTAGGGAATGGATTTTCCTAAAACGTAAGCTTTCTGCTTACGGAAATGTACACACATAAATAAAGAGCGACCTATTTTCATGTTCATTTCAAGTTTACGAGCCGAACCATTAATATTAAATTATTGTGATGATGCAAATAATACGTAAAATGGTAAGTGTTCTAAATTTAATTTAAATATAACAAAATTATAGTTGGCAAGCTTGTTTAAAATGTTAAATATAGACTCTAAACAATTACATCAATTATTTTATAGGCATTTATTGTGCTAACTATATTGTTTGCAATTACCTCAGCCCAACGTCCTGGGTATCTTGGGGGTTCGACATATCCTGAATTAGCTAGCAGATTTCGAACTGACAACGAAGAAAGCACTGTTGTTAACTTAAATAATCGTCTAGGAACTATCGACGGTACAACTCAAAAAATTCCTGTTGATGCACGTGGTGATGCTGAATTGGTCAATAGGTTTAAAGATTGGCCACGACAAAATATTCCGTATTGGTTCCTGAATGCCGAACATATTGAAAGACATCGAGGTAATCAATTATCTCAAAGAGGTTTTCGCCCTCGCAATCAAATTATAAATGAAGATAAATTTGGAAGTCGGCCACTAGTTCAACCGGTTAATTTAAATTCACGCTTTGGTGATTATGACTATGAGTTAGATTCAGCACAAGGTAACCTTGCATTTACACGTACAATACAACCTGTCCAAAGAAGACCATTCTTTGCTGGACCCTTGAATTCTTAATTTCTACAGTCGTATTAAGACGTAAACGTAGCTATAGTTATATTAATTATTCCAATGGAATGGAACACCTACTTATGTATATTGTTTTAAATTACATTAATTATTGTTGTAAGTATATTTTGCAAATTATACACCAATAAAAGAATATTTGTTTTTAATTTAATTTATGATGTTGAATTTCTAACTTTGAAATGGTTTAGTGAGAGCAACAGCAGGTAGTAGGGGGAACATGTAGAACAAGTTGCTTTATTATTCAACTCGATCATTCATTAGTCAGTGCGCAATTAGTTTGCATTAAAGACTGGACTTGTTTAAAAATTGTCGATTATTAAACCGGTACTAAGTAACAGACCTTTCTTCACATTAGTATTAACGAGACTGCTTTTTTAAAAATATTGTGAAAATACAATAATCTTTAAATATAGATTGTTAACCGTGAATTGTCACAGATAAACTTTTTTTTTCTGTAGAGGCTACAAAACCTACAATTAAAGTTGGATGAAGCAGCACTACATAAAGAGTTTGAATATATGTTTATATTCGAAGATAATGGTAACATGTGGCGTATAAAATACTGCAGAGTAAAATGGATAAGTAAGAGGTGTATTTCCGAAAGACTACTAATATACTTAGTTGAAAAAAATAATACAATACATGAACATATCACTTGCTAAAGTGTATCTATGGCGAAAGTTCAAGTTCCAACGTACAACTCTTTGTAATATGATAAATGCATAGCAATATAAATACTAACAAACGATATCCATTATTAAGAAACACATTTCATTCACCACAACATCTATTAAAAAAAAGTGTATAAACCATCACGTATTTAATTTTGCCGGAAAAATTGCTTGGAGACAAAAAAAACTGGAAAATATTATTCATTATAATATGTGAAAAGAACACATAAAATAGGATGTTGTCATTCTTAAGCAAACCCCCCCCCCCCCTCCCCTCACCTTATTTACAGCTCTCGTTACTGCCTCGAGCTCTAAAGACTGAGCCAATAATAATTTTTACAAGTACACTTAAACGTGATATTTTATGTGTAAAAGCATTTATTTGGTACTTCTTATAATCCTATATTATTAGTTATACAGTAGGGACTATTCAAATCATTGTTTGTTTATCTTTAAGTATTTGACCTATTCAATGTCTTTTAGTGGTTTCTTTCTTCTTTATTTATAATAGATTTTTTAATGTATAAACCGCACCCATTTAAATTGTTGGATTTTTTATTGGGTTTTGTGGTATTTAGTTTTGATCGACTGATTATGCATACCAAAATGACATTGAAAAGTATATTAAATTACGATTTCTGCTCTCCAAATCAACGGTTATAAAATGAATTTAACAAATAACATTTTTTTTCATCATCTTGTATCCATTTTTACTTTCTTGCTAAAAGGTGGTAGGCACGTATACTCCATGCCAGCCGGGATGTCCGGGAGGGCAGGGCCCAAGCGACCTCGGTCATCGAAAGTATCAATTTTCTGATTCACTACTGCAACATCCGCGGTATCAGGTCTAATCTTAACTACTAGTATAGGAGATATGATACCCTGATGAAAACACTACTCCCGGTTTTTCCGAAAATTGAGAACTTTCCTCGTATTACTTTATTCGGAAGGGAGTGAAATTTGCTTTAAAATGATATGAAACAGTCTACAGTTATCTTGAAAGATAAGCGAGATATATATTTTTAACATTCAACCTACATATATGTACCGGGTGTCCCAAATTCGAGGCGTATCATTGGGATCTCGAAAACGGTAAGAGATACAGAAACGGTTAAATTGTGGGAAAGTTGCGCATTTAAGGGAACGATAATTAGATGCGATCAGATTTCAAATATTTTCTTTTGTTTTTGAGATAATTGAAAACAAATGATTTCTCGGATTTTTTTAAAGCCATTTAAAAATAAATCAAAAAACAATTTACACTTCTTCATTGTCATTTTTTATTGTCTTTAATATCATGTCATCTACATATCCATCTGACGTTTCGGATTCCCACATTAATCATCAACTTAATTTTTTTAAATAAGGACCTGGATTTTTTTTAACTTTACAAATCACTTATTTCATTGTGGTTACCATAATACATACTAAGTTAGGTTGGAGTATTTGTTTCGTACCCAAACAGTCATCATCAAGCTCCTAATATAATTATAATTGTTTTCAATACGACCCTGTAATTTTTTTAAGAATTTTGAAGATTTTATTGTGATGGTGATCATAACATCTACTGGAAAGAATTTGAATATTCGTTTCGTATAGAAAACGCAACAAGAACATAGGCATATGGAATGAAAGCAATGAAAAGTACTAAACACTAAATGACATAAAGAACACGTAAAACCCATTACAGCAACAATAAAACTACTAAACACTAAAGGACATAAAGAACACGTAAAAACCATTACAGCAAGTGCTCAAAAGTGTTTCCTCGTTCTTGAATGCAGCATCTTACCTGATTTTTTAACTTATTGACAGCTCTTTCAAGATGTCTATGTGGAATGACTCGTATCTCTCGTATTAAATTATTTCTTACAATGTCTATATTTTGGCGTATATCCTTATATAGACGATTTTTTAAAAGAAAGTAATCCAGAGGATTCAAATCTAGACTACTGGGGGGCCATCTTACAAAACCTTTATTCGAAATCCACTGATATCTAAAAATTCGGTGTAAATACCTTGTAACCCTTCTGGCGTTATGAGGTGGAGCCCCATCCTGGTGCCACCACATCTGAGCAATTAAATCAAGTGGTTCATGTTCCAAAGCATCCAGAACATCATTTGATGACGAAAGGATCAATAATTTTATGCTGCATATTCCTACCCATACATTAAACGATTTCCTACCCTGAATTCGACTTGTCGGTTTTGCCTTGGATTGTCTACTGACCAGTAGTGTTCATTGTGTCTATTAAACATTCCATTACTGGAAAAACTGCATTCATCAGTCCAAAGAACATTGTGTACAAAATTGTCGTCAATGGCCAGTTGACCATTGATCCAATTACAAAAATTTAACCTTGTTAGGTTATCTCCTTATCTCAGTTATTGGCTAACATGTAATTTATATAGTTATATTTTCTACATCTAAGTGTTCTCCAAATGGCCATACTTGACACGTTAAGATCCATATAGAGTTACCTTGTGGGAATTGTTACGGACCTAAAATGAAAATACAGAAAGTAAAATAATAAAAAAAGATTTAAAAAAAAACACGCTTTGCAAACATAAAAGGTACTAAAAATTAAACAATAAGTTTATACCAGACTCTAAATAAAGCGAGGGTGCTAAGTTCTCTTATATGAATTTACCCATATTAAAAATTATTGAAATTATACTTATAGCATTCAAAATATTATTATGTAGCAGCGGAAACTAGAGTGCCATACTTTTTTTTTGGGACATTAAAACTTCTATGTCGTCTAAGTAGTTGTCTAATTTGACGGAGTAACTTTTGTGAGGTTGTTCGCTTTCAGGATAATCTATAATATATCTGTCGGCAGTGATGGTTGCATTTCTATAATATGCGTAATATATTTTTAAAATATCTCTCTGTTGTAGATTAGAAAATTTCATTTTGTATTGTTATACTTCTTTTACATAGCATAAATAAGTAAGTACGTACTAAATGTTGGAAATGTCAAATAATAGCATAAAAACATTCCTATGACACAAGCTGTCACAGCCACTGCGATCCTATTAAAAAGATGCATATGTATCTTGTAGTTTATTATTAATTAAAACTTTTATAATCAGTTTTAAATAATCTGCAAATCTTATAGTCACTACAAACTTATTTCAGTATCATTATGTAAGATTTTGGTTCCTTAATGGCTTACAGATTAATAGAATAAAATAAATAATCAGGACAATTTAACTCATGTATAAAAAATCGCATAAGTCGCAGTGCAATTGTCACTTTGACAGCGGCAAAAGTAACTTAGAACTTTTAAAGCGACAACAGCATAGTGGTTTTTTCACTTTACTTTCTAACCAATTATCGCAGTATCCGTTCCATACTGTAGATTCAAATGTGTTTAAATGCAAACTACACACATATTGAACTACATTGTTAAATTGTCCTGCCGAATTACACCTTCGGTGTCGAATTTTTATTAGTTGACAGTTTTTCCCCTGTAATTACTAGGAAACATATTTTCATTAAACAACACAAATTTACTCGGAAAAATACATACCTCTTATGCAATTATAAGTGAGAATTTCATTTTTTGAATATTTTCATTGTTTTTATTGCGTCTTCTATACGAAACGAATATTCAACTTCTTTCCACTAGATGTTATGATGACCATCACAATAAAAATGCTTTAAAAAATTACAGGGCTGTATTGAAAACAATTAGAATTATATTAGGAGCTTCATGATGACTGGGTACGAAACAAATACTCCAACCTAACTTAGTATATGTTACGGTAACCACAATGAAATAAGTGATTTGTGAAGTAAATCCAGGTCCGTATTTAAAAAAATTAAGTTGATGATGAATGTGGGAATCCGAAACGTCAGATGGATATGTAGATGATATGATATTAAAGACAATAAGAAATCACAATGAAAAAGTGTAAACTGTTTTTTGATTTCTTAATAAATGGCTCTACAAAAAAATAAAAAAACAAATCCGAGAAATCACTTGTTTTCAATTATGTCAAAAAAAAAGAAAATATTTGAAATTTGATCGTATCTAATTATTGTTCCCTTAAATGCGCAACTTTGCCACAATTTAACCGTTTCTCTTTATCTGACTGTTTTCGAGAACCCAACGATACGCCTCGAATTTGGGACACACGGTACATATGTAGGTATAGAAGGTTGTGCAATCGACTTTTTTTTCACTATCGCTAAATCGACTTATTAGCTCATTTTACAACTTTTGGCCAAGTTTCGTCAAGATCGGCAATGACGCCCAGATGTCTCGGAGAGAGGGGGCTTATTAAGATCAGTTTTTGGTTTTTATTAAACATTTCTAAAACACCTAAATATTTAAAAGATATAAAAATACCCCATATATTTTTTAGTATTTTGCACGAAAGTCTTGTAATGCTTTAGCATTCACCTAGTTGTTTACACATTTGTTCTTCTATCAATAAAAAATTAAACTAGTGTATTTAAATTTCTAAAAACTGGTTCAAAAAACTATGTGTAACCATAACTCTCATCACTGATAAATTAATTTACAAAGAGTCAAGTACTGGTCCAATCTTTATAATGAATTCTTCGGCTGAAATTGGGAGTGTTTAATAAATCAAGCTAATTTGGTGTACCTACTGTATTATTTACTGTTTCTGAACAAACGAGAGCATAGTATCGATATCCACCATGACGTCAGAGACCCAACTAACAAAAAAGTTCTATTCTTTCTTAGATAGTATTGCAATTTTACTTTATGACCGTTAAATTGCAGCTTAAATGATGGCCTCTTTTCACACGTGCCGGATGAGATCTTCCGATGTCGGATATCCGATTGCGAAGTATATGCCTCTTTTCACACGTGCCGGATGAGATCTCCCGATTGTGAAGTGTATGAGTATAAATGAGCGCGGTTACATAGATGTACGATCGCCGGACGCCGGATACACATCGTACAGTTGCTGGACACCACCTCAGCGTGGTTCGGTGCCGCATATCGGATATCCGTCATCCTACACACCGAAGTCTACCCGAAGACACTGCGATTGTTCACATGATATATCCAGCACGTTTATTCCACATCGTCATTTGAAGGAAAACAGCGGTTGTTGCGATAATGGAAAAACAAGCGCATTTAGATGTTGAGTTTTTATTACCCTCGTTGACGCCAGGCCTGTTTTATGGGACAAATCTAGAAATACACGGGGAGAAATATATAAGGAACTTCTAGTCAATTTGAACATTTAAGTGATACGGAGAAAAACGAATTTTGTAAGTATTATTACTGTTTATTATTTGCATGTTCACAGAACAAATATTTATATTTTTGACAATTGCCAACTAACTGATCCTACATCAGTTAAAAAATAGTCGGCTAACGTATTTCGTATACTATTAGCTGTTACTTCTTCACGTACCATTGACTCTCTAGGCACATCAGCAAGGCCTGTTATTTGTGTCGTGCCTTCAAACTTATATCTATCTGTCTCGAACGAAATTGTGTAAAATGATACAAGCTTTGATAATGTCTACGCAAAATCTGGACCCAAATTAATTGGGCGATGAAAAATTCTCCACTTGTTGCTAAGAATTCCGAACGCACAGCCTACATATCTTCTAGCTCACCACAAACGATAATTAAAAAACTTCTTAGTTAAAGTTAGATTTCCTCCATAAGGTCGAAGTAAATGTTTGTGCAGAGCAAAAGCTTCATCTCCAAGCAAAAGATAAGGCGTGCTTCGACATATTGTCCCTGGGAGACTTTGTTCGTTTGGTCATTATTTTCGATCGATGTTCACAATAACGATAGCTTAAAAATTTTCGAGTCGCAATCTTTTCCATAACTACCACTATGCACATAAACAAAACGATACTGCAATTTGTTTCCACTGTGTAGGTTTAGGCATACATTCTTCTACCATCACAGACCAAATTTGACGATATATCTCTCCAATTATTCTGCTTATTGTTGAAATACCAAGTCGATAAGGATAATGTAGTTCTGTGAAAGTTCAACCACATGCAAAATATCAATTAAGAAAATTAATATATATATATATATATATATATATATATATATATATATATATATATATATATATATATATATATATATATATATATATATATATATATATATATATATATATATATATATATATATATATATATATATATATATATATATATATATATATATATATATATATACTTATTTTCGCGTACCTATGAGGACTTTTTTTATAAAACCAAAGTAGGGGAGTAGAGTTTATAAAATGAGTCCTTTGAAGACCGTAGATATAAATCCTCACTGAACTTTGTAAAATAAATGATATGTTCTTTAGGTAAGCTAGTGATCTGGTGGTGACTGTATTTAACATATCTATTTACTTCGTGCATTATTTTGCCTTACTAACGTATGAACTGTGTCAGATAGAAAAAAAATAGTACATTAAACTATTAAATCTCTTGTCTGCTTTTTGTCTATAACAAAAAATAGTTATTTGTTTCATTGGTACAAAAACTTCACAGCCGGAAAAAATGATTTACGAACAATTCCAAGGCAATAACTTTTTACCCCTAAGGAAAATCGTCTTACAGCGGTCAGGTTTTCAAACCTTGACTCCTACGGTATGCTCGAAAAGTTACGTATTGTATGATTTACCTAATGTTCTTTAATCTTCATGTGATTTGTGTCCTCAAAGGTATCCTCCAACATCTACCTAGTGTATAAGTTACTTACATATTCTTATAGGAAGTTTTGAGGATCTTAATTGGCGTGATCTTATTTAAAGGTACCCTCCAACAGTTACCAGTATTTAAAAATTTTAACGTAACTACTATTGACTGGTGTTTAAAGGAACTAAAATGTTTTTGTGGGTTAACCTGCGGTAGGGTGATCATTAAAGTTGTTCACGCGTATCCACCATGCCTTGATAGGTGAAACGTTCTAGAGAGGGACGATAATTCGCAACACACTTCCGCTGAAATCCCGAATTATGCAAGACTGAGGGTGTGGAACCAGTAAAACCACAATCGTCCGCCCCAAAGGAGCCATCTACAGCATTTGTCTCTTAAGGGGTTGGCCACGGAGCAAGGTGATTCGTCTGCAGGTAAAACCCTATCGCTAAATTACACAAACTCAGCTCCAGAAATGTGTTATATACTACTTACACCTCGAAAGATCGCACTCAGATACGCCTAATCTCGAAGGAGGTCGAACCACACATATAGGGTAACTGTAGATTCCAGCAATAATCAGGCGTTACATTTAATCTAAATACGAACATGAGAACAATAGTGAGCAAGTACAGTCAAACAAAATTGAAAAAAACTTTGAAGAGATAGATCAAAGGTACGTAATGTCGTATGGAATTAAATATTAAAAACCCGACTGGTCGAAGGGCGAGATGCCATGACATGCTGCGTGGGTATCATAAACAAAAAAAATAATAATAGTACTAAATCAAAACTGCAGTGGCAATTTGATAGCATTACAGCTGTAATTTTAATTAATCGTTACAGCAAGCTACAAGGGATACTACCGAAAGAACTCTGTAGCGGAGACGCAAACATAACCCAGAGTATAGTTTTCCTTTAAGGAAGATACTCTAATGAAAAGTCTTAACATTTTAACCTTAATAGTGTCCTCTACCATTTACATACTGTACGAGTTGCTTATATCAAATAATATATGGAACCAAAAGTATCCTTCAACTACTCTACCAATTACACCGAAGCGTGACTGCATCATGTGTGTAATAGTTCCAAATCGAAACTATACCAGTGATGGCCACATCGGTTCAGTAATATTAACGACGCTTAACAGCATCGAAAATATAACTTCGCCGGATGTGTAACAGCGTCACAGGGAAACTGCAAGTGTACAGAATTGGAGTAATTTTAACACTCCTTGACGGCATTGGCTGCCTTAGAGATAGACCGCATAGGCTACATAAAAAGCGTAAGGAAAACTGCATCGGAGATATACTGTTTCGAAGATGTCGTTTTGGGCTCACAACAGTACAGCAATATGATTACATCAAGTATGTAATTGTTCTAAATCTAAACTGCATCGGTGATATACCACATAAGAGTTTTAATTTTAATGACCTGCAGTGTGAGAGTGTGTAATTGATTTAGTGTAAGAAAATGTACGTTTCCCCGGTGGAAAAAATAAAATAATGGCAAGTAAGACTTCTATCACAAGGGGACATGCTTTGTAAAAGATTAGTAATGTGGAAGCATAAGCAGGACAATGTCAGTACCGAATTTGTTAGAATGTTAGTAAGAAGTTCATTACAATATGTAGACACTAAACGTAAGTTTAGAACAATTATAGTTCGCGCAACCAGAGATGATTCGGGTCGCGCAGTATGCGTCATTGGGTTCGGGAACGATCGTCAAGTGTAATAGCTTATTTATGCCCAAATTAATTCTATTGAATTTAAATCTGGATGTAAGGTGGAAGTCTAAGTACAGTATGATTCTCTTTCTGTAATAGGTCATCAAATTTGTACGGAATATACTGTTTTTTGTGTTGTTTAATAATATCGTATAACTGCGGTTTGAGAATTTGCGGAATAAATCATAATTTTTTGTCAACTAACCACACCATTTCTTCTTTTTTAGAAATACCGATTGGAGCTCGATTAACTTGGACATTGTGATAAGGCGCGTAGTCTATCACCAATACCGAATTTGGGGGCTAATTCGAAACAACCTTCTCCTGCAACTATTTTTCATGGTTTGTCGAGTTCGTATCGTCATGGTAATCTTCACTTTTTAAGCCAAATTTAAAAATCAAATTACAACCACTTTACCACCCGCATTCTAGGTCCTTTAGATATGTTACACTTTAGTCTATTTTCATTGCCATCACTCCATGATTTTGTATGAGTGTCTCCACTGTGGATATGCGTTTCATCTATGTACACAATGGGGAGTTTTGATTCCCGGTAATACTTTATTCGCTAGAAGTAGGAATTCCTCAGTGCTCGAATGTCGTTCCTTTCTATATTTTCTGTTGTTTTCAGTTGTACGCCACTTTAAACCCCGTGAAAATAGACCTTAAGTCCTTAACGGTGATGCAATACCCTTCAATTCCAAATCCGCCATAAGTTTATTACGCAAGGCATTTACATTCACTCTCGCACCCTCCGTTTTATGGGTTATGTATAAAGTTGCAAAAAATCGTTTTTTCGTATGACGGTGTATGCGTTAATGAGGTTTCACGTGAACGTTTTTTTTTCGGGATTCGAAAATTGAGGTTCCTTTCTTCTACGTCACCATCGCCTCCCTTGATAATTCTGGACACCGTAGCAATGAGTTGCTGCCTATGTTATTTCTTTATGCTCTTTTAATGTGTTCGAAGAATTAATGGTTTTGAAATAATTGTACACGTTGTACACTACCACCCGCGTTTGACTGCTTATAACTTGTCGATGCTGACCTAAGGTAGGCGTAGGGCTCATAATCACGATATTGTATTACACAATTACTCTTGTTCTAATTTAAAACGAGGATGAACTCAGCTTTTGAGTGACAATTGAAACTGATTGCAACCATGTAAAGAACCAGCGTCCTGTACTTATATGTTTTAGAATAAATTATGTGCGGACCATCCTGTATGTAAGATTTCATAAGTTTACGCGATATTGCACAACAAATAATTTATTCATCACTGCTGACGTGTAGTTCTAAGAAACCGTAAGTTTCTGCACGTCAGAACGATTTTAACCAATCCCATAACGGCATGCCCCGCACGGTAGCCGCGAAACCGCCCACAGATGCACCTTTATAAACTCGCGACGCGCATAGAAAGGAATCTCCGTAGATTCAAGTTAAGCCGATATCCAGCAGCCGCCACCGTACCGTTGAGTAAGCACCGACCTGTTAGTCACCGACGAAAGAAGGAATCTCCGTAGATTCAAGTTAAGCCGATATCCAGCAGCCGCCACCGTACCGTTGAGTAAGCACCGACCTGTTAGTCACCGACGAAGGAAGAGGAATCTCCGTAGTTCGAGTTAAGCCGATATCCAGCAGCCGCCACCGTACCGTTGACCGTTCCAGAAACCAGTAGCCGCAGCCGCTCGTTTGCTTAGCGTAAGCACCGACCTGTTGTTCACCGACGAAGAGTCCTTCGCGATCGGGCAACCTAAAGTTTAATTCTGTACTGCTATTGATAGACACGTAAGTTGTAAAGTTATACATTCTGACAATTTACACTCAAACACTACAGACCGTAAATAATTCCGGGCTGAGCTCCAGGAGTTATACTACACAAAGTATACCTAGAGTAGCACGCAGGGTGGCCCCGACGTAATACCAAATACACTAACACCTAGAGTCACGCAGGGTAGATCCCATCGTCACTCGCCACCACAAAGTATACCTAGAGAAACGCAGGGTAACCCCGACGTATCTCGTCACCACTTGAGGGTGAAGGGTTGTTACAGGGCTGTAAAGACCTACGACCTTTCTCTTAGTATATACAGTAAAGACAGGCCGTCGCCTACGTCTTCTGGACATTACTGAAATCCCGCTCGAAACTCACACACTTCCTACACCCAGTACTTAATAACCGTATACAGGTGTCTGTGAATCGCAGAAGAGTACCTCCATAACCTGTTGTATAAATCAGTAGATAAATTTGTCGTCCACCGAACCATCGTAAATACCTGGTGCACGAACGTTTGTAAATAAATTAGAGTACGTAGATTTTTCTATCTTTACGTAAACCTATTAGAGTAGTTTTAATATTAAGTATTTTGTTCCCTTGATTAATTATAAATAATTAAACTTAGTATAGAGATCGGTAATTAATTTAGTTAGATAAATAATCTAATTGCCAAATTAAACCGGTAATAATTAAAGAAAGATCGTCCCAATACTCGCGTTTGTATACGGCATTTCGCGTGTATTACTTCCAGGAGTAGAACATCCTTGCTTCAGCGCTCCAGAGTTACTAACGTATAAACACGATATCGATTTTCTCAAACGAGTCGAGTTCATTGCGCTGGCGCGACCAACAACGGTATCAAGGCTGACGACCTCGCTACCGTACATACAGGACCGTAACCTAAACTTTGCCTCTTAGGTAAGGAATAGATTAAAAGACTATCTTTTGTTCACAGAAGCGATTACGCACCCAGTGACCCAGGACCTGGACAGGGCGGTCGTACATATTTTATTAGTTACGTTTATTTTATTGTAAATATTGGTCTAATATACGTGTTAAAAATGCTTTACGAATTTTATTTAAGGTTACAGTGTTAAGCCCATCCAGTAATTACTACGAACCACACCCGTTTATAAAATAAACCCGATTGAGCAAAGCCGAGGCAAGATAAAACCGCGCTGGGTTACCAAACCAGAAGGGCGCAATATAAGTAAAAGTATAGAACCCATAGCACTAAAAATAATAGGGGCATTATATAAAAGTTGCACCTAAACGTGGGGCCCGAAAACACTGAACACCTTAAATAATTTTCCGTTTACAGATTCCAAAAGGACCGCAGAAGTACCAGTAATCACTATTTTTGTTTTCCAGAGACACTAATCTGTCTGTTACAGGATGAGTATACCGAGGGACTCTGAAGATACCGACACCAGAGTGGGATGGATTTACCATCTCAAGAAGGATGAATTAGCAACCGAAGCTAGGAAATATAAGCTAGAGACAGGAAATGTAGATGCACTTGCCAGGATAATAAAATACTTACGCACCGGAGAAGGACAAGTAACCACACTAACACCAGAAATACTAACATTAGCTCCGATACCGCCACCACCAGCTGGGGAACACCTAGACATTACCGGAACCAGACGCGCCGATATTTGCGATAGAATACGCAAATGGGTGTGAAATACGACGGTATCAGCGATCCGATTTCTTTCTTGGAAAGAGTAGAGGAATTACAAACCTGCTACAACATCACCGACCGTGATCTATTACTCGCCCTTCCGGAATTATTAAAGGAAAGCACCCTGTTATGGTACAGAAACCATCAACAATCCTGGATGACTTGGAAAGATTTCTTGGTCAGTTTTAAAATACAATTTTACCACCGAGACATCAATTTCAACTAGAGGAGGAAATCCGCAATAGATTACAAAACCCGAGAAAAAGCTACGGAATACGTGACTGCCGTCCTGACCTAATGCGACGCCATGGAAACATGTCGAGCGAAGAACAACTACAACGTATGTATGACAACCTGAGGGTGAATATAAATATTACATCCGCCAGAGAGATTTTAAAGACCTGACCGAACTTCTCGAGTTGGCCACCCAATTCGAAATGCTACCTCCGCGGACCCACTCGCCGTCTCCCAGTCCAAACCGCCAGAAGGTACACTTTAGTGGTCTAACACCAGCACCTGACACACCAGCACACCGTCCCCGTGAAATCAACACCACTAAAACCGTTCCAACACCTATCACCACCCCGTATGACCGCTCCTCCGTCTGCTGGAGATGTGGAAAACCGGACACTTCAAAGAGAGGTGTAGAACTGTTTAAAGCTTTTGCTCGAGATGCAGCAAAGAAGGTGTATTATCACGCGACTGCCCCTGTCCGCGGTCGGAAAACTCCAGACACCGGTAAAGGGACACCAGTAACTTTTACTACCCCGGCTCTACACCTGGAAACAAAACAACCGCCAGCGAGTGGACCACTTGGCTACAAACCGTAGCGCAGTTTACACGAAGGAAACCCGATAAAGATTAGATCGTTCCTACGATGATAGACTCTTCCTAGAGATTATGGTCTTTAACAAAACCATCAATGCTTTAATTGATACCGGAGCCTCCGAACATATATAGGCGAGAAAGTAAAGAATTTACTAATTAACAACCGTATATATCCGAGCACGCTAAAAGCTGCAACTGTACGTCTTGCCGACAGTTCCATGACTGAAACCCGCGGCTTATACATTTTCCCCGCCAAGATAGGCCGAAAACTCTCCAGTTACCGGGCTATTACATACCCCAACTGTCCACCGACATTGTGATTGGATTAGACGCGCTGGAACATCTTCAGGCCACTCACACATACACCAGAAACAACTAGAAATCGCCGGAATACGAATCTTGCAAAGTTCCGTACAAGGAGGCTTGAGGAATACATGGACCAGACGTAGACCAGCTGCCCGAGTTAAACGAATTCCTGGAAACCGAGATGAGGAAATTCACAAAGGTAACAGCAAAAGCCAAAGATGTTATACATAAGATCACGCTCGTGCCCGATGCTAAACCGATCAAACAGCGATACTATCCCCGCAATCCAGCAATGCAAGAACTTATCAATCAAGAGGTTGATAATATGCTCGCAGAGGACATAATAGAACCGTCCCACAGCCCGTGGAGTTCTCCCGTAGTGTTGGTTAAGAAACCAACTGGTTCATATCGATTCTGCGTCGACTTTCGAAAAGTTAACCAGGTCACCATCAAAGATGCATACCCGTTACCATATATTCAAGGCATCTTATACCAGTTGCGAGAAGCAAGCTATATCAGTACCCTAGACCTGAAACAAGGATACTGGCAAATTCCGCTAGAAGATGGAAGTAAATCCATCACCGCTTTTACAGTACCCGGCCGTGGACTATACCAATTCAAAGTTCTACCGTTTGGACTTCATTCCGCCCCTGCTACATTCCAGAGATTCCTAGATTCTATTATTGGTCCAGAACTGATTGGACGCGCTTTTGTATATCTAGATGATATCATAGTCCTGGGAAAAACATTTCAAGAACACCTGAGTAACCTACGGGAAGTATTCAAGAGACTACGTGATAACGGACTTCAACTACAACCAGACAAATGCTACTTCTGTCAGACCCAACTCAAATATTTGGGACACGTCGTCACCGCAAAAGGAATTTTACCTGATCCAGAAAAATCGACGCAATTATCCAAATACCCGCTCCCGTACCGTTAAGCAACTCCGTCAATTTTGGGACTGGCGTCGTGGTACCGAAAATATGTTAGCGGCTTTGCGAAACTAAGTCAACCGCTCACCGAACTCTTGAAAAAGAACACCAGATATCAGTGGACCGACACCCAAAATCACGCCTTTGAAGCCATTAAACAAGCTTTGACCGCCCCCCCTGTATTAGCCTGTCCGGATTTTAATCAACCTTTTGTATTACAAACCGACGCAAGTACCACCGGAATTGGAGCCGTGCTAACACAAGGACAAGCACCGAATGAACGAGTGATAGCGTACATCAGCAGGGCACTGAACCCCGCGGAAAGGAATTACTCGACGATTGAACAAGAGTGTCTGGCCGTAGTATGGGCCATACAAAAGTTAAAAAGTTACCTAGAGGGTTATAAATTCACTGTGTTAACCGATCATAGAAGTCTCAAGTGGCTTCGCACGCTAGAGAAACCGACATCCCGTCTAGCCGCTGGATAATGGAACTACAACAGTTCGACTTCCAGGTGGAGTACCGAAAGGGCACTGAACAATGTAGCCGACGCGCTGTCCCGCTTACACGAGGACTATAAAGTAAAAGCCGACCTGTCTCCATTAGAGGTGGAGAAACCGAAGAGATAACCTGTCCGTGGTAACTTGATACAGCAAGTCCGAGAACACCCTGATCAACACCCTCGATATAAAATAGAGGAAGGACAACTATTTAAATCATTCCCTGATCCGACACCCGAAAAGAGATGGGAAGCCATCCTAGTTGGAAAATTTGTATACCGCTAGAAAAACGCCGAGATATCCTGGAAGAATGTCACGATGTCCCCACCGCAGGACACCTGGGAATTGCGAAAACACTATGCCGCATATACCGCAATTACTACTGGCCACCATAAAATCCGACGTGATAAAATACGTAAAAGGTGTAGAAGTTGTCAAACTTATAAAGGTAGTACGCAAAAGCCGCAAGGAGAAATGTACTTTTCGCGACCTGGACATCCGTGGAATAATGTAAGTACGACCTTATCGGACCGCTGCCGCGTTCCAAGAAAGGATATAAATTCCTGTTAGTTTTTCAAGACCGGTTAACTAAGTGGGTCGAACTTAAACCGCTCCGTAACGCTACCAGTCCGCCGATTATCCAAGCGTTAAAAGAACAATAATATACCGCTTTGGAACTCCCCGACACCTGATCTCTGATAACGGCCCACAATATACCAGCAAACTATTCCGCACGTTCTTGAAGGAGCATGGAATCAACCATCGTTCTACTCCACCATACTCCCCGCATGCCAACCCGGTGGAAAGAACCAATAAAGTGATCGGGACGATGATCGCACAATTTACGCGAAACAACCAGCGAGATGGGACGCTCACCTGCCTGAAATAGCCTTCGCTATCAATACCGTACAGCATGGATCAACTGGTTTCTCCCTGCCTTACTTAATCTCGGAGAGAATTAGAACCACCTAGGGCATGGTCAACCCAGAAACAACCGCCGACAACAGAAGCAACCGCCGTAACCGCAGCTGATCAAGCGCAACACATGAAGTATTTAAAAGATCTACAAGAACTTGCTAGAGATTCATTAGCAAAGACCTTTGAAGTACAACGGTATCATTACAACCTGCGTCACCGAGCCTACCGCCCCGCAAAGGAGATCTCGTATATCGTAAAACACATTACCTGTCAAGCAAAGCGAAAGAATTTTCCGCGAAATTAGCGAAAAATATGCCGGTCCTTACCTTGTGTATAAAATCAAATCGCCCGTAATTGTCGAGCTCCGAGAACCCGGTAGTAGGAAAAGCGCGGGAGAAGCCATGTAAAAGATTTGAGAAATGCGACTGACGTCACCGATCAGACTAGACCAACGACCAATGGTAACGTTGAAAATTTAACGGCTATTAAAACCCGCGTATTCGAAATCATATAAAAGAAAAGGATAAAACCAGAATGCTATCTTCCACAACATGGCACCCTTTAAACCCTGCATCCGCCGAAAGCTCCCGTTACGGATCTCGCCCTGGCAGCCACACCATACCGCATACCCGGGACCGAAGGCTTGAAGCAGCTTCGTAACGCGTCGCAGTTCTCCGGACGGGACCGATCTCCGTCGCCTGCTCCGTACACCGCCCCAGGACCGTCCGGTATGGATACGGTTATTGGTCGCCACCCCGGCTCCACCCCGATGGTAGACCGAAGACACCGGACACACCAGAACATTTGCGCCGGACAATTGAGGTCACCGGAGGAATAAAGGACCTGCATATACAGGAAATACCCGAACCAGCCCGCCTTATGCCACCGCCCGAAGGCCTTAACCGCCGCCAGCGACGCAATCGCCGCCGCGTCAGCGTCATCCTGCCTGATGGCGTGAGGGTAAAATCAAGCGGACGGATCTTCCGCAAGGAGGAAAGGGTGGTATGTAAAGAACCAGCGTCCTGTACTTATATGTTTTAGAATAAATTATGCGGACCATCCTGTATGTAAGATTTCATAAGTTTACGCGATATTGCACAACAAATAATTTATTCATCACTGCTGACGTGTAGTTCTAAGAAACCGTAAGTTTCTGCACGTCAGAACGATTTTAACCAATCCCATAACGGCATCCGCACGGTAGCCGCGAAACCGCCCACAGATGCACCTTTATAAACTCGCGACGCAGAAAGGAATCCGTAGATTCAAGCCGATATCCAGCAGCCGCCACCGTACCGTATGCACGACCTGTAGTCACGACGAAAGAGAATCCAGATTCGTTAAGCCGATATCCAGCAGCCGCCACCGTACCGTTGAGTAAGCACCGATGTTAGTCACCGACGAAGGAAGATTCCGTAGATTCGTTGCCGATATCCAGCAGCCGCCACCGTACCGTTGACCGTTCCAGAAACCAGTAGCCGCAGCCGCTCCGTTTGCTTAGCGTAAGCACCGACCTGTTGTTCACCGACGAAGAGTCCTTCGCGATCGGGCAACCTAAAGTTCAATTCTGTACTGCTATTGATAGACACGTAAGTTGTAAAGTTATACATTCTGACAATTTACACTCAAACACTACAGATCATAAATAATTCCGGGCTGAGCTCCAGGAGTTATACTACACAAGTATACCTAGAGTAGCACGCAGGTGGCTCGACGTAATACCAAATACACTAACACCTAGAGTCACGCAGGGTAGATCCCATCGTCACTCGCCACCACAAAGTATACCTAGAGAAACGCAGGGTAACCCCGACGTATCTCGTCACCACTTGAGGGTGAAGGGTTGTTACAGGGCTGTAAAGACCTACGACCTTTCTCTTAGTATATACAGTAAAGACAGGCCGTCGCCTATGTCTTCTGGACATTACTAAAATCCTGCTCGAAACTCACACACTTCCTACACCCAGTACTTAATAACCGTATACAGTGTCTGTGAATCGCAGAAGAGTACCTCCATAACCTGTTGTATAAATCAGTAGATAAATTTGTCGTCCACCGAACCATCGTAAATACCTGGTGCACGAACGTTTGTAAATAAATTAGAGAGTACGTAGATTTTCTATCTTTACGTAAACCTATTAGAGTAGTTTTTAATATTAAGTATTTTGTTCCCTTGATTAATTATAAATAATTAAACTAGTAAGAGATCGGTAATTAATTTAGTTAGATAAATAATCTAATTGCCTAAAATTAAACCGGTATAATTAAAGAAAGATCGTCCCAATACCTCGCGTTTGTATACGTGCATTTCGCGTGTATTACTTCCAGGGAGAACATCCTTGCTTCAGCGCTCCAGAGTTACTAACGTATAAACACGATATCGATTTTCTCAAACGAGTCGAGTTCATTGCGCTGGCGTCTCGACCACAACGGTATCAAGGCTGACGACCTCGCTACGTACATACAGGACCGTAACCTAAACTTTGCCTCTTAGGTAAGGAATAGATTAAAAGACTATCTTTTGTTCACAGAAGCGATTACGCACCCAGTGAAGCCCAGGACCTGGACTAGGGCGGTCGTACATATATATTATTAGTTACGTTTATTTTATTGTAAATATTGGTCTAATATACGTGTTAAAAATGCTTTACGAATTTTATTTAAGGTTGCAGTGTTAAGCCCATCCAGTAATTACTACGAACCACCCCCGTTTATAAAATAAACCCGATTGAGCAAAGTCGAGGCAAGATAAAACCGCGCTGGGTTACCAAACCAGAAGGGCGCAATATAAGTAAAAGTATAGAACCCATAGCACTTAAAAAATAATAGGGGGCATTATAACCATAATTAGAGTAATTAGGAATCCATAAGTAATAAAAATAAAAAAGAAACGTCCACATTCACATAATCGCGGAATGTTGTTTGCATAGTAAAGGGCAATTTCCTAATCTATATTTTAAAAACATACTAATTTCATTATTAAATAAAGTTAAATGTAACATTTCAATTTTAAGAAAATGTTTATCCACATATTTTATATAACTTTGTTTGTATATGAAGAAGCCATTTATTGTATTTCTACCACAAATGACGCAAACATAAGATTTTTAACATGACACTTAAATAATAGGTACCGAGGTGTTAATTATGTTTGTATACGTAATAATTGTTATACAATGACTTAATATACACTTAGAACAATTTACCAGCGACGCTACTGAAATTCTCGAATTGCCAGGAGTATAATATTTGAAAACGGACGAATGTGCATCTGACCTCCAAATTATGTCTGGTTGAGATAGTACGCTCCCTAATTAAGTCCTAAAAGACCACGGATTTTTTATCCCATTTTTTTAAGGCCCCTTTGTTCAAACCCATTTTCACCCTTGGTCTGCCATCTTGCTCCCGGATACCATTTCTAACAGGGGTTTCGCTAACACTATGCCATCTTGCAACAACTGAGGCTTCGATATGAACCCTATTTTCAAGCAGCTGGAGACTCGTGGGATCCCGTTTTTAACAGTAGGCATCCCGTTTCGCTCAGCTAAGTTCTGCTATATTCCTCGTTACTAATACTGGACCCTATTTATTTAAGCAAATGTTCAGCCAGCCTCCGACAGCCGCGGTTATTAGTAATTAGCACACAGTTTGCAATTCTACCACTTGGTATAATCTAAAAGCAAATTACAACAAAATCTTTAAACATTAACCACAATATTCAATGTAGCGCAAAAATCGGTTTAACTTTCACCGGTTACAAAGAACAATATACTATATTAACAAAAAACAATGTTTTTTTTTTATTTTATCGCTGTAAAATCGTAAAAACACGCAGTATACATTAACCTAATTATTTCATCGTTCACAATTAATCATACAGTGAAAGTCAGACATTGTTGAATCACTGTAACGTGTAAAGGCCACAAAAATACACATGGTAGGAGTATAATGGGGGAGATTCCGTCGACCACTTTTAATCGGATGACGTAGCTACGCCCACTTCTAGCTGATTGGTCGTGTGCGCGCATACGGCCACAGGCTGATGATTGTGATTGGAGGGCTTCAGGGTTGGCCACGTCCTTTGTTTTCTGATTGCTCCATTGACCCCGCCCAGCCTCAAAGCTCTGTTCTCCGGTTGGGGGCCTAAGGCTGTGTATTATGATTGGTTCTCCCACGTGGCCGCGCCCACTTCCAGCTGGCAGGTCGTGCGCGCAAATACTGCCCCAGGCCAAGAGTTGTGGTTGAGGGATCTATGAGTAGGCCACGCCTTCCTGATTGCTGAGTGGTCCTTAGACCGCGCCCACACTCCAGGATCTGTGTTTTGGTTGGAGGCCTAAGACACTGTATTCTGATTGGTTGGTTTTGGTTGTTGACTTGTGGCGCCATCTAGTGGTGCATTTTTAAAACTAATGGATGTCTTCTGTAATAGAGGTTGATCGTGGCTCCACCTGGTGCGTAACCCCACTGCAGTGGCCCCTTTGTTTATTTGTTTGTGTATTTTGTCAAAAACTAATTGCAGATTTTTGTGATAGGGTCCGATCGTGATTCCATCTAGAGGTATATTTTAAAAGTAATGGACGGTGTGAGAATGCCGCCAGATCGTTGTGTATTCTGTAATTGCAAATTTGTATAATAAGGTCTGGTCGTGTATCGGTTGACATTTAAACTTAAAATTGGAAATAGCATTCTGAACTACACTACGGTGCCGTAACTAGGCCCCTTTTAGAGTCCCGTTTGTTTTTTTGTGTAACTTCTTTCAGCTGTCTTGTCTTTCTTTCTGATTTTCCGTATTTGTTATAGCAACAGTAATGAAAAGGGTAAAAGGTTGTAATAGCTTATTATATGTAAAACAACATAATATTTAAATATACAAATGAGTGAATATGTTATCAGTTTGAACCTTACTAAAGACTTAAACAAATATTAAGTTATTATCTGTTTCTTACGACAGCTTAGGATATGAAAAAGATACCGACTTGCAGTTTTCACTGTTTTATTACTAATTTAGTCTACTTTTTAAAGACCTACTTAAATTTTTATGCTTCCATTTAAAATTGTAAAGAGAAAACACAGTATTAAAAAAATATTAAACAGCGCCTTCTAGCATTTATGTTATTAATCAGATTGCTTCAAATTTACAAATTTTCTATTGTTTAACAAAAGCTCTTTCAAACAACATCAAGTTTATTAAAATCGGTCAAGCAGAACCTCAATTAAAGGCGTTTTTTCGTAACAAGGTTCCCACTCTCCCCCATCCCTTATCTGAAGAGATAGACTAAAACTTGTCAAATAAAAAATATGCAGAATTTATTGAGGAATCTGATTATAATATTTAATATGCCCCTTAATTGAGTAAATTTTGAAAAATTTTGCTTTTTAAAATTTTAACTGTCAAATACGCCCTCTAGCGGTGGATCTACAATTCTGAAAATAATTTCCAGGCGTTTCTCGAGGCCAATTTTGTTATAACAAATTTTTTTCCGAACCTGTGCTATAATCCATTCCTTAGATATGGCCGACGGCCGTTCTTAGTTGGCCACCCGCTACCTTACGAAACTCAAATGCATTTCATAATGTTTAATTCTATGAAACCAGATATTTTTTATATTGGTATGTATAGTATGTTTCAACAAGGATTCCCGTTCTCGGATTAGCGCTTTATATTAGTAAACGCAAACCTTTTTTCTTTTATCTCTGTTTAAATAGTGGTTGTACTTCTAAACAACAGAAACGTAGATTTATGGCGATAGATAAATTGCTTCAAGCACATTAAAGATCCTATAATTAGATTTATTGCATTCACATCAAAATTCTTATGTAGATACCAATTTATTTCATTAGATATAAATATGTACTTAGCATTTATAGAATCAATTATTTTAGAACCTTTGGCGAATAAGTAATTCTTAGTTCATACAGCAATTTAATGAACCGCACTAATACGAAAACGGGAATCCTAGTTGAAAAATACTAAGTTCTTTGTTAAGGTAAACATAAATGTAACATAACCAGTACTATCTGAAATGCGTATATCATTAAAAGTAACCACACGTTTTACATAAATTTACAATATGGATGCTTAACGAACTAATAGAAATAAAGCCTAATGATGGTTTTGAATTGTGAAGGTCGGTACACGCGTCAGAGAATTTTGTTGTAACCGATTATAATTTGGCACTTTAATTTATATTTTATGTAAGCTTTGGATCATAAAATTAACTATACTCGATATGTGTATCGTTTATTATTGTTGATGTAACCATCTAGGTTTCCATCATCATTGTGAATTAGAGCAACCTGAGAAATCATATTATTGAGAGACTTTATGTTTCACCGATCGTGACTGACTTGCAAAGAGTGTAGAATATTCAAATGGAATGCAACAACTCTTTACCGTTATAGTGAATTACACATGATTAATGTAATATAATGGAATCGAAGGTTTTTTCCTTTTATTTTGTTTCAAGATAACCTGTTAGTATGATCTCAAATTATACCATTTACATTTCTTTGGGTACAATGGAACCATCATTAAGTTTGGGAGTTTCTTTTGTGTGTTTGTTGACCTTACTGGAGTGTGGTTTATTGAAGTCATTAGTGTTATTTTGTTCTAATATACTACAGCAGAGTACCGCTTATTTAATTTCTTATTTATTTAATAAATTTCGAGTCGTTTGTAATGTTTTGGTACTAAATAAAGTTTTAATAATCTATATTCTGATTGAACCCAAACTC
Source organism: Vesta saturnalis (assembly GCA_036346205.1). NCBI lineage: Eukaryota > Metazoa > Arthropoda > Insecta > Coleoptera > Lampyridae > Vesta > Vesta saturnalis. Next base: position 373 of record JARFJB010000615.1, on the reverse strand, counting down.
ACAAGTACCATGGTTGTCAACCTATATTCTAAACAGTCATATGAGGTGGCAAATGGAATATACTTTTTTGTAAATGTTTAACAGAATGTTTCATATGACACTTTATCCCACTTGTCCATCAGAAAACTAGCCACTGTGTTGCTTATTTTCTAAACTTAGGCGCATTTGATAAAAACGCATCTTAATGAAACTAGGTTTTTAATGTACCATTATAAGCACTGCTTGCTCACCTAACTACATCATCTATGGAGTCACAATGATACATCATACAGCGGAAAATTTAGAAAATCTCCGAAGGCATAACAGTCATTTGCAATAATCAGTTAAACTTTTATAGAAATTAAGCCCCTCTCAACAAATTGAAGCCCGTAAA
>JARFJB010000614.1:0-86272 GCA_036346205.1 Vesta saturnalis | reverse complement strand
GCTTTAAACGATCTTCATCGTATACTTTAACAGTAAACCTTTTTCAGATAGTTGATCACCCTATTAAAAAGGAGCGTTAATAGTTTATAGAAGTACGAGTGTAAATAAAAAAATACGCTACATAGCGATTGTGTTATAAACTAGTGGAGGTCGTTATTAATTCGTGTATAAGTTGAATTTATGTAAGTAGAAGGTTACAACAAATAATACAGGTCCACTTACACATTTTATATATATATTGAAAACAATTACTTGAAATAAAACGGCGTATCAACTCTAATAATATTTTTTTTAAAAGAAATTATTTATATTATATTGGTAATCAATTTTAGACTATTATATTTAACCGTGTTATAAATTACAATTGATGTTTAATTAACGTAAAGCAAGCATAATTTAAACGAATTAACTGTCACCACTGTAGTAAACAAAAGTAATTTTAAATTATTTGTATACATGAATGTAGCAAACTAATAATTACAGAACTTGTCTTATTTTTAAAATAGGGTTATTATCTTCACAAATAGTATATCAGATTATAGTTTATTTATTTTATATATTATTTGCATTTACAAACAATTTTATCATACGATGAAACTCATTAAAACCATTGTAATTAACTATTTGAATTTAAATAATGAATAGTACATTCTAAGCGTCTTTAAATATCAAAATGGCCTTATTGTATTTTCTTTTAATCCAACCATAAATTGAATAGAAAAATATTTGTACTTTTAAAAGAGACCTTCAAAATAAAATATTCAAAGAGACAGTCAAAGTGAATGCGTGTTTTTACATTCTAAATGAGGTAAAACTATTAGCTATAACTTAGAGATGACGTAGAGCTTCAATACTTTAAATAGTGGATTCAGTATAAAAATCAGACGATCTCAAATTGTAGAAGTTTCATTACTATTAGTAACAGGTTTGGTAGACTGCCAGCTTGGTTTGAGATAACATTCCTTGAGGTGTACAAGTCTTTTTATACCATAGCAAATGTTGAGACTACGGTTTGCCTCAAGGCCATCATTATTATCTTCTAGAGGACCAGATGCAATCTCTGTATTTATTAATACAAGTTACGATTTCGTAATTCCTTAACATTTTTTACGTGTGTATGTATGTTTAAGATCTTATAGTATTATTTTTGATTAGGATATGATAAGATAAGGTAGTGTTGTAAACGTATACTGTGTCACATCCAAAAATAATTTTAAACCCCATCTTAAAAACACCTTTATGAATGTTCTACAGGCAATGCATTTGATTAGTAGAGCTTATAGAGAACATGTATAAGTCATAAAGTACAAACAAATTAATTAGCTGATATACCACCTTTACAGAAAAACGCTCGCTGCTCCTCCTGATGACTCAGCAACAAACCTCTGCTTAACCCTGAAATATGCCGATTTATTACAGAAAATACTCATTAACCCATACCCTGCTAGATGGCACCACAAACAAATCCTGGTTAACTCTGAAATATACCACTAGGTAGCGCCACCTTTATTACAGTAAATACTATTAGTCCATACTCCTGCTAGCGGCAACAAACAAGCTCTGTCTTACAAGTTAGCATTAGAGTCCTCGTACTATTTCCCACCAGAGGTTCAGATAACACAAGACCCTGTCTTACAAGTTAGCAATAGGGTCCCTATTCAATTTTCAAATTTTCAGCAAGTAGAGATAACATTTATCTTAATCTTATTATTAAAAACAATAGCGAAACACCAGGTCCTAGAGGTAGCATTTATCTTACAAGAATTTTATAAACAAAAGCGCTGCACCAGGTCCTAGAGGTAGCATTTATCTTACAAGAATTTCTATAAACAACCAGTGCTGCACCAGGTCCTAGAGGTAGCATTTATTTTCAACCCCAGCGAAACACCAGGTCCTAGAGATAGCATTTATCTTACAAGAATTCTATAAACAAAAGCGCTGCACCAGGTCCTAGATGTAACATTTATCTTACAAGAATTCATAAACAACCAAGCGCTGCACCAGGTCCTAGATGTAACATTTATCTTACAAGAATTTCATAAACAACAAGTGCACCAGGTCCTACAGGTAGCTCTCGTCTGACAAGAAACACATTATTTGCGTAGCTGGTCTCAAAGTAAACCTGTTTCTGTAAACCTGTTTCTCGGTAAACCTGTTTCTCAAGGCAAACCTGTTTCTAAGGTAAACAACTTTATCAAGGTAAACAACTTTCTCAAGGCAAACCTGTTTCAAGGTAAACAACTTTCTGGTAAACAACTTTCAAGGTCAAATAGTGGTCAGCCACGTGGGCGATTAAAAGTGAAACTGTGACGTAAAAAAGTGAGGGATGGTGTTCTACTCACTGCAATTTCACATTTATTTAATATGTCAATGATATCGATAATAGAGAAAGTAACAATGCTTTATATTTGTGAAATTTAACATCAAGAACTATTAATGAATTATTTTGTACACTCACTTTTGAAAAGATTTTGTTTACTAATACCACTAGTTGATTCCATCACACATGTTACAGGTGTTGAGATGTTGAATAAAGTTGAATTGCATTTTAGTTAATCTATTTTTCAACTGTGTGAAACATCACATCTTCAAAATGAGCACTACAACTTTTATGGCAGATAACAATAAGCACTTCCTTTTTTGACAAATCTGTGACACAATTTTAATCCACATATTGCACCTGTATCAATAACAAAAATTAGTAGAATGATACTATTTGTTACAAAATTTACCTTTCACATTCTTTAAACCGAAAAACTTAGATTAGGATTGTTTTGTCATTGTTTGAACAATTTAACACAGCAATACCTGTCTAGACATTTTTACCAAGTATTTTACAAAAACCAGTTATACTCAACGAATAGCACAATAGTACTTAATTTTACATTAAATGTTTATAATATACGAATGTAGAAAACAAAACACACGAACGTTGCTTACAAATTAACAACTATTATTTATAACGAATAGGTTATAAATATGAAATCAAAACAATACAACTATACGTTAACACGCAACTAACTGCGAGTTGAACATGCGCACTAGAAAACGGGGATTTTTGAACCCCCTGAGTGATTTAACTGGATCTAAGAGCATTAAACTGTGCTAGGGTTAAGCAAAATAGTTATAGTTTAGTAGGAATTCTATTAATCTAATAAAAATATTGTGTTAAGCTACTCAAGCCTTTGGAAATTTTTATTCCCTTATTCAAGAGCCAGAATTGTACAGAACAGGAAATAATAATGTAATCGTTACTAAAAAATGCAACGGGTAAATTTACTGCTAATTGAAGTGTACAAAAAAGACATTTTATGGATTTTTCTAAGATTAATTTCTAGGAATCAAATTTAATGTAAAGGGTAATTCCTTCACACGTTTGAAATAAAAGATGAATAGTAGCATGAACATAAAATTGGACATTCAAAGTGTAAGCAAAATATAGTCTTGTCTAATATCTTTCATTGCAGGTAGAGATCATTCCATTGCCAGGAATTAAATTGGCTATCATATCGTCATTGGTTCTCATTGTGTTTTGTCCTTCGTAATTTTTAGTTTTTAACTTTATTATGGTTGAATACTTTTCCTTATAATTGCAATTTGCAGTACATTTGCCCATTGTATTTTTTTGTAATTTTTTTATGCTTATATTTCCAGCTCCTGAATAAGGAAGTAAAAATTTCTCAATGTTTGGGTAGCCTAAAAGAATATTTTTATTAGATTGATTGAATACCCATTAAACTATATTTCATTTCTTACTAGGTACCTATAATTTTATAAAACTTGTAAATGGTACCCTGTATCACACCCTATAATGATTTTGATATAAAACCAGATGAAGCTTTAGTGATGAAATATGTATCCTGTTGAGTATAATAATTATTAGGGGAATGTAGTGAAATGTAGATTCATAAGCTGTATTGTGTTAAATATATACAAATTTTACAGTTAGTCTGCAAAATCTTGGTAAATACCATAATCAAATTTCAACGACTTAACTCGCTAAATTATGTTTAATATACAGTGCTAGTGTAAAGTCTGGAACTATCGCAATAAATCTTTTATTAAACGTTTTTGAAAAATCCTCGACCACGTCAAATTTTATCTTAAATGAGACATATTTCTTTATTATGCATTCATTTTTTATGTTGTCCTTTCACGTTTTACCACATGCGCTTCTTAGGAGTCTCATACCCACGGTATTTATTTTTCTTTCGTGCTTTTTTTAACATACCCATGTCTTACTTCCGGACAGTACTGACGAGACGAATACGCCATTATAGATTGCTTGTTTCGCAGCTAGGCTCATGCTTTCATTTCTCATTATCGTCCACATACTTCCAATCTCTTTCCTTCCAGCATTGACCCTTCGTCTAATCTCGCCCTCCATTGTACCATCTGCAGTTAACATTCTACCGAGATATACCAGCTCGTCCACTTGCTCCACAATTTCATCTTGTAAAGTAAATACTCTTCTCTCCTTTCCACCTTCCCGATTGAACACCACGCTCTTAGTTTTGTTCAAGTTTACCTTTAGGTCCATGCTCTCACAGACTGTATCAAACTTCCTCAGAGCGGTTTGCAGCTCATCCGCAGTTACTTAATAAGACTGTGCCATCTGCATACACCAGAAGTCGTACATATTCATATTCATTTAATATTTCCCACAGCTTCTCCCTATTCACTGTGTCATATGCTTTCTCCAGATCTACAAACGCACAGTACAACTTACTTTTTACCTTTAAACACTTTTCGATCATCTGGTGGAGAGCAACCATCTGATCGACACATCCTCTCCCTGGCATGAAGCCACCTTGCACATCCTAAATCTTAGTTTGTGTAGTTTCTCGTACTCTATCAATCAGCATTCTTCCAAATACTTTACCAGGCACGCTGAGCAAACTTATTCCTCTGTAGTTCTTACAATCACTCTTGTTCCCCTTACCCTTATACAGTGGTACAATGATCGCGCCCTTCCAATCCCTCGGCACTTTTCCACACATAAGGCATACATTGAATAATTCACACAATCTTCGTATAAGCTTTGCACCACCATACTTTAGCATTTTACCAGTGATTTCATCTACGACTGTTCCCTTGCCGTTTTTCAACCTTCCCACTGTTTTCTCTACCTCATTTATTCCAATATACTTCTCAGTTTCATTCATCATTCCTTCTATATTCTCTTTATTTAACCCTTCAGTCTTACTTTCCTGACTACTGTACAGCTTTCCGAAATATTCTTGTTAGCATTTCCTCACTTCACAACCGTCCCATACTATTTAGTTGCTAATATTCATCACTCCTGCAGCGTTCTGTTTTGGGCCACGTTTTGTATTTTGGTCCATTTCCAGAAGAGTTTTTTGTTTCCCTCAAAATCATTCTGCATTTTCTCTCCTTCCAGTCATCACTTCCTCTTTACTTATTCTCACTGCCTCCTTCGCTTCTTTGTTTCTTAATCTGTACACCTCATACAATCGCTTCTTATCAGTCTCATTTTTTGCAGCAATCATTGCCATGTACGCATCTATTTTCTTACATACTGCCTTTTTCACCGACTCATTCCACCAAGTACACTTTTTCTGTCCACCTACAGTCGCTCTTCCACATATTCGCACGGCACAATTGACAACAGAGTTTTTAAAGCTTATCCATGCACTTTCAACGTTAGTGTCTTTTATTTGTTCGTTCCACACAGTTTCATTCACATTGAACTATTTACTCATAGCATCTGCGTATTTCATTCTCGCACCATTATCCACTAGTTTGTCAACCCTAATTCTGGACGTTCGCACTACGTTTGCTTTCCTTCTCCAGACCCACTTCTGCCCTAAACACACTCTCGATACAACCGAAAAGTGGTCCGATCCACACTCCGATCCGCGTATTACTTTTACCAGGTTTCTAAGCCGTTCATCATACACTATCAAGTCTATCATACTTTTAGATTCACCTCTTTGCCATGTATACATATGCACATTTTTATGTTTAAACCACGTATTGGATACAAACAGATTTCGCTCCACACAGATGTTCAGTAGGCGCTCACCATTCTCATTGACTCTTTGGTCTCCGAACTTTCCTAGAACGCGTTCACCATGTTCTCTCTGTACACCCATCCTTTCATATCCCCCACCATCATCACTCTTTCGTTTGGCTTACATACGTTCAACACCGTTCTCTACTTCATTCCAGAAGTTCTCACGCTCCTGGTCTCTTTATCCATTCACCGGTACATAGCATGCAATAAGAAAAATTCTTCGAAACTCCACTTTCATTCTAACCCATATTACCCGGGGAGAAATTGGTACTGTTTAACACATCTTTTCGCTCTTTCACTTATGATCACCCAATACTCTTTTTGCACCATGCACTTCAGTCTCAACTCCTGACCATAGTGCTAGGCTGCCATCCTCCATCTCCACAGCATCCCTTCCTTTGCGGTTTGTGCCCGATATACACAGAATATCAAGGTGTCTTTCGTACATTACATTCGCAATTTCAAATTCTTTACCATGTATACCTCTAACATTCCACGTACCGACTCGCCATTCATTCCTTGCACAGTCGTCAGCAACGGGGTCTGTCTGTTTCGACCTTGACCGCCCCTTGTAGTCAGGTCGATCCGAGGCAATTGTATTGTTCTCTTGAGTACTACCGTAGCGAGCAGACCAGTTACTGGCCAAATCGTGCCCCGGACGATGTAGCATTCCCTACTAAAGGTATCGTCTTACTACCGGACAGTTATTTGTCTACTGCCACGACATGTAAGGAAGTAAGAAATAGAAATATAGACAGAGCCAAGAAAGTTATAAATAATAAATCGTATACTTACTCTACGAATCTCAAAAATGTACATATATACATGTACATTTTTCTCTTACATACCCTTCAATCACACCACATTTCAACCATATTGCTCCATACGCGACTCCTGGATCCGCGCCACTCACCGGACTTGCGGTTATTTATTAGCGACCAAATGATTCAATTATTATTTTTTTTTAGCTTTCCGCGTTATAGTTATTTCTTTGTCATTTAATATTAATTTATCAAATCTGTTTTATTATTGGCGCGAACCGTGACAACTTAAACGTTTCCATCCTCTAAGTTTCTTTTTTTTTATTCATTTCAAGGGTACCCATAATGACCCTGTGAGCTCTCCCGGCATTAAATGTTTACTTTTAGGATTAATTAATCACAATTAAGATCAAACATAGTTACAAAGGTAAAATTTATCTTAAATTTTGAATTTTTAATCAAGGAAAAATATGGTAGAAGACAGTATGCAACATAATGTTATAATTAAACTTAAAATCACACATAGTACCAAAAATAAAAGTTGGATCAACCTTCAAATTTGAAAACAAAGAAAAAAATATTTTATTAGTTCTCTATGATTCATTGTTATTGCAAAAATGTTTAATGTTCAATCCTTAGCCAAAGGTTTACGTTTGCCTTATAATTTTACGAGTTTTAACAATCACATGAGTTTAAAAGAGCCGTATTTTTCGTAAATACTGTAGCAATCCTAAATGTTATTTCGCGCCTATTTCAACTAAAGAGCCTTTTACTGGTTAGATTATTATTATCTTTGTTTATTATTAATATTCAAACCGCTGGGTATAAAAACCGTTCAAACGCTTACTCTTATTTTATTGATTTAGAAGTTATCATTTAACATGTATTTGTTTCGCTAACTGAAAGCAACGAAATAAAGCTAATTATTTAATTTAAAAAGTACGATAATCTTTTATGTTTAATTTTTTTTACAAAAATTTACAGTTTATCCGATTTCTTGCTTTATTGTTTTGAATATAAAAGAAGGTATTTGAATTCAATCGAAAAGTAAACATTTAGAGTAAAACTTCTTTAAACGTTTCTTATTTATTAAACGAATATTGAAAAGGAAGTGAAGTATGCTAATTATTTAACTTGAAACTATGCAACTCTATCTAATTTACTCGACTCATATAATACGTCATTTACTATTTTAAATTTTTATTATTAAAATTTTCAATTTACAATTCCTGGTGACGCGCCTACCTGTTTTCCCTTTGCCTTTACCTGGTTTCTTGTTTTATTATTTTGAGAATAAAAGAAGGTATTGTACTTCAATCGATAATGTGAACTTTTAGTAAAACTAAATTTTCTTTAAATAGCTACATTTCTTATTGCTAAATCAATATTGTAAAGAAATGAGGGATACTACTTATTTAAATTAAAACTATAAGGATCTGTTCAATTTAGTATGTATTTAATTTGCTATTAAAAACTAAATTGCTTTATTTATTGACTTAATTCATTTACTGTCGGATTTAAGATGTATTTATATTTCAATTGTTAAAATTTTACAGAAACGCGCGGGTTTCCCCCTAACGACTTGACCTCTCTTATTTTTAACTGCTAAAATGCGTTTTATTTATTTGAGAAAAGAAACAATATGTCATTCAGTATTTCGATTAGAAATTAGAGCTAGTTATTTGTTTATTTTATCTATTTATTTGCTTTTTTTTTGCTTTGGTATACGGATTCGATCCAGTTAAAATTAAGTTATTTTATTAATTCTCTATAATTCATTGTCATTGCAAAAATGTTTACCTGTTTGAGTTCAAGACAAAGGGCTGGTATTTGCGCTTTAAGCTCACTTTACAATTCTACGAGTTTTAACAATCACATCTGGTATGGGTTTCGTAGAAATTCAACCCTACAGCAATCCCAAATGTTATTTAGGTGCCTTTTGTTACATGTTACAAAGTTTTACTGGTTAGATTATTATTGTATTTGTTCATTATTAATATTCAAACCGCTGGGTATAAAATATGTTCAAAAACTCACCCCTACCGTACAGTAACTCTATTGATTTAGAAGTTGTCATTTTAATCCGGATTTGTTTCACTAATTGAAGGTAGAACCTGGAACCATCACAAACACGTCCTATCGCTTTGACGACCTTTTGGCCTAAAATTGATGAATTTGGAAAGAGCATGAAATTCTAAGACCAAATATGCTAAAAAAGTATGGTACTGTATTTTGAAATTTCCGAGATAATTGCCGTTAAAGTTTTAAAACAGAAATCTAATAATAATCAAGAGTTCCAAGTTTTAATAAAAAAATCAAGTAGCCATGTAACAATTGACAGCGTTAAAATTATGCCAGTTCTTTATCTGTTTTTATTGTGGGCTTTTTTACGAAATTCAGTAAATAATGGTGCGATATTTGACTGAAAAAGAGCGAACTGAAATTTTAATATTGAGGGTATTTGGCGACCGTACTAGAACAAAACATGAGGTTTGTGAGATATTTAATATCAAGTATCCTGGTAAAGAACCTATCACAAGAGCGACAGATTCCAAAATAGGAAGAAAGTTTTTTGAACTCGGACATGTAAGAGATCGCCATAGGGGTGGTCGTCTAACAACCGAAGAAGGTAACGAATTAGATATTCTGTTGTCTCTACAAGAAAATCCCCATGGAACTACAGGAAAATTAGCTGCAAATAATGACATTTCTCAAAGGTCAGTTATAAAGATTTTAAAGAAACATAAATGGCATCCCTATAAAGTTCAATTAGTGCAAGTGGTTAACGGAGATGATCCTGAACTCAGAACAGAGTTCTGTGAGGTAATGAAGGAGCGGTGCAATATCGATGGCGACTTTTCAAATCGTATCATTTTTTCTGATGAAGCAACATTTCACCTTAATGGAACAGTGGATCGTCATAACTATCGCTATTTGGGCACCTGAAAATCCGCGCTGGATGAAAGAGACGCACACGCAGTTTCCCTTGGGGTGCTTTATCCGAACAATGAAGATCCGGATCTACCAAGCGATACATTATGGTTTCAGTAAGCTCCTGCACGTTTTATTATTTATGTTAGGAATTATTTAAACGAAATTTTTCCTGGTAGATGGATAGGCAGAAAAGGAACTGTTGAGTGACCTCCGAGATCACCCGACCTAACTCCTATTGATTTTTTTATGGGGCTATCTAAAGAGTAGGGTTTACATAAACCGCGCACAAACAGTAGAAAAGTTACAGCAAAGAATTCGCACAGAAATAATTTTAATTTCACACGAGACTTTGCGTAAAGTTCGTGACGAATTTCAGCACAGACTCGGGCACTGTCTTGCACAAAATGGTGGTCAGTTCGAACATTTAATTTAATTGTTTTTCTTAACTTTGTTATTTCTTGTTTCTTTTGTATTTCATAATAATTTCAATACATTATACGCAATGAAAAAGTAAATAAGCTATCAAATCATTGACCTATTTGACGTGTTTCGATTTTTCATTACTATTATTTACAATATCTTCCAAATTGAAAAATACAATATAACACTTTTTTAGCATATTTGGTCTAAGAATTTCATGCTTTTTCCAAATTCACCATAAACAATTAGGGTTTCCATTTAAAAAAATTATCGCTTACGTCATAACTCATAAACAAAAGACGATCTTTAAGTGACGATAACAGTAAAATATATCTCATTTAAGATAAAAATTGACGTGTTCGAGGATTTTTTCAAAAACGTTTAATAAAATATTTATTGCGATAGTCCTGACTTTACACTCGCACTGTATAGTTGTTGCGATTGATTGCAGACTATCCAAACATTTTGAAGGAATTTAAAACTAATTTGGCAACTGGAGTCCAAATAGTTGGTTGGTATAAATTACAATTTTGTTAGGTTGAATAATTTCCAGTACTTTCTACTCAAACAGTTTCTTGTCATACTCTAGATAAACAAACGTGTAACGCAAATGAGCATAATATGGTTACTTCAAACGTTTGTGTGTATGATCCTTTAACATAAGCTCTTGATTAACAACAAAATGGTACTGTTTCAGATGGTTTACCGCCAGTTGGTACACTCACCAATCTTCAAAAGAACATTTCTGCAGATTTTAACTCTGCCGGTTTATTATCTACTACTATTAAAAATCATTTACCTTATCTCTGATTATTTACAGAATTTCTAAGTGAAAGTATCCACTTATAACGATGACGCTGATTCTTTACCACAGACTCTTAATCAGCATCAAAATGATAATGTTTCAGAAGATTTGCCAGCACTCGTTACACTAACCAACCTTCTAAAGAATTTTTCTTCAAATCTGAACTATTCTGGTTTGTCATTGTCTATAATTATTAAAAATAACATACTATAAGTACCTATGAATATTTTCAGAATTGCCAGTGTCTGTTTATAATAATGGGTTCACACAAACTATGGTACAAGTTGATGATGTGTTACTACAAAATGGTCTTAATTATAATATAGTATTTAATTCTCCCACAATCATTGAGAATATGTGTATTCTGGTAATATAAACATTAACAGTGTTAACACATGAAATCCTAATCTTTTTCAGATATGCAAACTGCTAGTGCACAGGAATTACACGTATATACTTCTACAAATGCCATTTCTAATAATTCTGACACAGACATTGGTTGTTTTGCAGCCGACACATTATCAAATAGAGTTGAAGAAAATACAAGTACAATTAAGAAATTTTTAGCATTTTTTTGGTAGATATGCAGACTTTTCACAGGAAATATACACAAATGTTGATTATATGGGTCAAGTGCTTGTTGATAATTTAAATGAAAATTTTATGATGAATACAGTTGACAACAATTATACTCTATACATTACATATCACCAAATGTTTCATTTCCATTACAATATTTTAGGAGTGATGTAGGTAGATTTAAGAATCCAAGATTTATTCAACATTTGCTTTTTTTTTGTACATGTACCACTTCCTTTAGAAGAGACAAGTAGCATAAATGATGCTTATGCGAAAACTAAAAGTGAAAAACATATTTTTGATAGAACACAAATAACGATGCCATCTTGTAGCTATAATATCCAAGGTGTAGTTCAAAATGTATCTGTCGATTTTGCTAGAGATAGAAAAACAAGGCGTCGTTTTGTATTTATCGCAAAAAATTATATTCAAAATTTTCGCAATATTTAGAAGCATCACATAGAGGCGGGATTAGACGATATCATAAAACGCAACGATTTGTCTGCATCGACAAGACGTTGCATACAAGATGGAACGTGTAAACCAAAGGTCGTTACGTGTTGTCGGAATTGGAGTCAGGTTGAAGGTTGGTGCGAAGTACAATCAATTTCTCTAGATCGTAGCGACAGGTCCGTGCATGTAAACGGTGACGGTCCATCTTACGTTGCAATACCTCATAATTTGATCTTGTGTATGGTGGTGTTTCTTGAGAAGTGTTTTTGTAGTGATATCAACTAAAATGTCAGACATACGTCAAGCCTCTCGTGAGTTTTTGTCAGAATTTATAGAATGTACAGAAGCTTCCCATGCTTATGGTAGGTAAAGAGCAAATACTATTCAGACAGAAACAAAAAAGAAAATTAACAAATCCCAGAAATCAGGAGCAGGCGCCGACGAAGTTTACAAACCTAAGCTGTGGTATTTTGATCTTCTTCAATTTTTGAATGACGTTGAACCATCAAGGAAACCTAGAAGCACTCTTAATGACAGTGATGAGGAAACCGAGATTGATGTAAGTAAACTACATTATACAAGTTATAATTTTATTATTTAATAAGATTTTATATGTTTAACAAATGAAGAGGCAACCAATTTAGATGCGTTTAAATTACATAGCATATAGCTAAATAAGATGAAATTACTGTCCCTAAACTTCGTCAATTTAACACGTTCAATGCACATTTCTCCTACCAAGGTACTAATCCCTCGCCGTTGAAATAGTCACTAAAATCTTGTCTAACTAGGTTTGCTATTTTTGAAGTTTGTCGTGATGAACGCCGTTGAAGTTGATGTATCCTCTCTGGGTCATAACGGTCACCTTTGATGATAGTACTCTCATCTAAATTTTCACAATCGAAAGATTCAGGAGGCGAGTAGTTTGGCGATCTTTTACGCAAAAAGTTATGCAAAACACAGCAAGCTAAAATTTGAAGAGTTGAAAACTCAATGTTTTCAACACCTATATTAGCTTTGTTTGCGGGTGCAACCGATTCCGAACTAATCCAGAATTGACGTAAAGCACATGTGTAATTATGAACCTGTTCAACACTGTATTTTACCGCGAACGATTTCGGGATCGAACGAGAACTCATCATAACGTCATAACTGTCAGATGTGACTGATGTCAGACCAGAGAACCTTCAAATCTAACGTTTGCTTTATGTACGTTGTTATTAAATAGAAATGAGAAAAATGAGTGAAAACGGAGGGGGTAAATAAATATACTTAACTTATATCTACCAACAAACTTTTCTAGAAGTACTAGCCGAATTTTTGGTGCTTCCAACAACCTCGGAGGAGGGTCATAAATGGACTTACCAAAATACTTTGACTTTCTTATAGCTATATAAAAAATACAGGGAGCAGGTTCATTAAAAATTGAAAATTTAAAGAAAATGTTCGAAGAAATCGCCAAAGAAATACAATATATTACCAAAACAAGAATGTCAGGAACTAATTGCGAAAACACATGGAAAGTCCTTGAAAGAAATTATAAAAAGTACATAGACAATTCTAAACTAACTGGCAGAGGAAGAAAGACGTTCGAATATGCTGATGTTATGCACAGTATACTAGGGCAAAAAAAGAATATTCATCCTGTCTTACTTTTATCCTCAGACACCAAAATAATACTCCAGATGCATCAGCAGAAGAAACGGGAAATGTGCGAATTGGAACTGAACCAAATGAACAAGGAAAGAAGGCAGTAATAAAACGAAAGACTGTGACAAATCCAAGCGAGAACAAAAGGCTAAAATTTAATATTTATAGAGAAATTAGAAGTGATAGGAAGGAGTATTATAAACAACGATTGGAAATTGAAGAAGAAAAGCTTTCCGAAGAAAAAAGAAGAAACGATTTGTTAGAAAAACATAAAGATTTATTGGGATTGTATTTAGACAGGAATACCTATAATTCATCTATGATCCCAGAATATTTACGCTATTTTATTATTTTGATATTAAAATAGTGTTAAGATATATTTTTTTAGTATTCTGTTAATTTTTTATACAAATTTGAAAAATGCCAGTTTCTCATTATACAGAAAGGAAACTTTGAATATTAATTACTAAATTACAAACTGCGTTATCCTTAACGTCTTCTCGAACTTCTATACCCTCTCTGTCATCCCTATCTGATTGACCATCTTCATTTAAAGCTATGTCATATTCAGGAGCTATTACTGGTTTGTCTGCATCAAAAACAACATCTAGCGATAAATTATGCAGAACAGCACATGTTCTTATACAATGAACAAATACATTCAACTTTTTTTATCTTGACATGGTAAAGTTGTCGAAACTTTTGTTTCATAATTCGAAAAACAGTGTTCGATTATGTATCTGTTTGTAGAAAGGACATAATTATAATTTCTTTGCCACCTGGTCTAATGTCTGTTGTCCCTAATTGGAGTCAACAAATTCTTTAAACAAGAATAACCACTGTCACCCAGAATGTATAAATTCCCCCATTTTTCGGGCAAGGTTAAATTCAATGGAGAACCTCTGAAAATCCGGCTGTCATGCACCGACCCAGGATTTCCGACAAAAATATCACGAATTCTTCGTTTGTGGTCACGCACCACTTGACCCTTAAACAAAATTTACATATTGTACACCTAAGTAGTTTATTCTTTGTAAAAATACTAAACATAAAAATTGAACAAGGATCTCAAAAATTGTGGTTATTTAAATCTTTTTTATTACTTTTAATTTAAAAACTTTGGCCAGCATTTATAAATAACGAACAATATTGGAAAGTATTACCTGAATTCAATAAAAATGTTTTTCTAATCATATTAATTCTAATTGAGAAAGTTGATTAGTCTTGAACTGTGGAGAAAATTTTACTCTTTCTTCATGAGTCATGACTAATGAGATGACGAGATTTTTTATTTTCTCCACAGGAATATCATGTATTTATCATGACTACGACGATTATACGACGTCGATGGTTCGTTGTTTTTTTCAAAAATTAATAAGTTGACACTGACAGTTGTAATCGAATTGTGTTTTTTCTAATTTACTGAAAAATAATATCAAGATAAATGGAAATTATGGATGATATAGAAAATTGTACACCACCAGATGTGCAAGAGGTTGCTATACTTACGACACTTAACCTATTACCGCAAAAGTCGAGAAAAAAATACGAATTAAGTTACAAAACTTTCATGGATTCGTGCTGTACAAATAATTTCACCGAGATAGCAGATAAATACAAATCCTCCTCATTATGGTCTCAATATTCCATGCTAAGATCCACTCTTAGCATTCACAACAATATTAATATTGAAACCTATCCCAAGCTGCGGGCATTTCTAAAAATAAAACCCGAGGGCTATCAGGCTACAAAATCAAAAACCTTCACTGCTAAGCAAATTGACGAATTCTTATGCATAGCTCCAGATGAAATATACCTCGCAACAAAGGTAGGTTATCAACTGCTTAACCCTCCGTCGGGCACATTGGATCTGCCAGATCCAGCGATGACGTTTCATTCCCTCTCTCGCTACTTTGTGGGCGGCGCCGGTTGCGGTCCTGAGTAGCTGTTTGTTACCAAATGAATCTTGAGTACATATTAACCAGTTGTCGTTTGGCATTGCTTTGTTCACGTTATTGACAAAAGTATCTGTGAGATCCATTGCGCTCTGTTGTGCAACTTTTTGCAAAGTAAGTATTGTTTAATTAACATTTAGATTTTCTAGGAGATATGTATTATTTTATTTGTATTATAGCTAAATACAGTAAAACAATGGCTTGAAATTGCAAAAGCTGACTACTTTCAACAATTCAAAGTTGAAAATTATTTATTATTGTTTCTTTTATTGTTGTTTCAGATTTTTTTTCTTCAAAAATGAGTGAGAGATTGTATAATACTTCCAATGAGAGAGATGTACAAGATTTGATGAGCTTATTAGAACAGGATAGTGAGGATAATTTATTCTTGGCTGAGAATTTTGAAGATGAAAGTGACATTGATAGTCAAGACGAAGTTGAGGAACGGGATGGTGACTCGGAATCAGAGCAGGATGGTGACGAAGATCTAGCTCCACAATCAGACTTTTTTCTAGGAAAAGATAAAGTTACCAAGTGGAAAAGAACTCCTTCATTGAGAACCGTACGAAGGGCAACCCACAACATACTTACTTGCATGCCTGGTGTAATAGGAGACGCTAAGTCAGCAAAAACTGCAGTAGATTGTTGGAGTTGTTTGTTTTCCAACGACATTTTGTCAGACATTGTAAAATACACTAACCAATATATTCAATGTATCAAAGCAAATTATTCCCGAGAGAGGGACATCAAAACCACCGATATAATAGAGCTAAAAGCATTCATTGATTGTTGTTCTTGGTGAAAGGCAACAAACAGAGTCTTGAAGAGCTCTCAGACGGGGATGGAATTGAAAATTTAGCCTCGTGATGTCTATCAAAAGGTTCAAGACTCTAATTCGATGTTTACGTTTCGATGACCGTGATAACAGATCAACAAGACATGCAGAAGATAGGCTTGCTCCCATACGTGATATTTTAACTAAATTCGTACAGAACTGCCGAAATAGCTATTCGCTCGGTGAAAATGTAACAATCGACGAAATGCTGCCAGGTTTCCGTGGCAGATGTGTTTTTCGGCAGTACATACCTTCTAAACCGAACAAATACGGTATTAAAATATATGCACTTGTCGATGCAAAAATGTATTACTCCTACAACTTGGAAATTTATCCTGGAAAGCAGCCACAAGGACGTTATTTGCAAAGCCACAAGCCTTCCGATGTAGTCAAGAGATTGGCTAGACCTTTATTTGGATCTGGCCGCAACATTACTGCAGATAACTGGTTTACGGACTTTCAGCTAGTCGAAGAAAAAAAAAATAAGAAGGAGTTACCGCCTTTATTTGTTTCTACCAAGCAAAAAGAACTATATACCAGCTTGTTTGGTTTCAAAAAAGGGACTACTGTAGTTTCATACGTTACACGCAAACGTCCCGTAAAGAATGTCATCCTTGTGTCCACGCTCCATGACAATGACAACTCCATTGATCCTGCTTCCGAACAAAAAAGTAAACCAAGCATAATTACATTTTACAGTTCAACAAAAGGAGGAGTGGACACAGCCGACCAGATGTGTGGAACGTACAATACTGCTCGAAACGTCAAAAGATGGCCAATGGCTATATTTTTCACGATGCGCAATATAAGTGGTATCAACTCCCAAGTAATATACCTTGGTAATAAACTAGATCCAATGCGAAGAAGATTGTACCTGAAGCAGTTGTCCCACGAGTTAGTCTTAGGAGAAATTACGCGAAGAAGCATGAAATATGTTGGATTGCCAGTAGACCTTTAGCTGAAACTAAAAAGATTTCGTCCGGTTGATGAAGAAACAACTGAAGAATCATCCCCAGGACCATCGAAAAGACTAAGATGCCAACCATGCTTAGTATAGACTCGTACTAGAAGAATGTCAAAATATAAGTGTCAAAAATGCAACAAAACAATGTGTTTGTCACATGCTTTTTTTGTCTGTGAACCTTGCAACAATGTATAAACAACTTAGAGGTAAATTTAATAATATTACTATGCTTACATTCTGCATTTCCTTACTATTTTTTTTCATTCTTTTTATATTTGTATCATTATTTTTTTTGACGTGAAAAAATATATTAATCCTTTGAAGTATAACTTGTTTATTTTAATAAAAATTGATTAACTGCTGAAGGATTTGCTTAAATGTGGAACGAGGTGGTCAGGAAGAAAATGGATCTCACAGATCCATTGCGCATGTCACAAAAGATATTGCGCCCGACGGAGGGTTAATAATATGCTGTAATATGTATTTTTAATAATTAATGATTATGTTTAAGGTTGCTCTTATAATGGGTATTATGGGAGCTTGCAAAACTAATGAAATACATGCTTTGAAAATAAATGACATTGCTGACGTGAACAAAACTATATTGGTGACCATTCCTATAACAAAAACGACAACTACACGGAAATTAGCCATAACTGGAAAGTTTTATGATGTTCAAAAATATAAAAATCTACGTCCGCCAAATATATCTATCGATAATTTTTTTTATAAACTATCAAAAAGGCAAGTGCACTAATCAAAATATAGGTATTAACAAGATATCTAAAATGGGGCGAGCTACCTAAAACTGCCGGAAGCAGAAAAGTATACTGGTCACAGTTTTCGAAGGTCATCGGCTGCAATACTAGTAGATGCAGGTGCCAATATTACTGCTTTGAAAAGACATGGTGGGTGGAAGTACACATCAGTAGCCGAAGGTTATATAGACAATTCCATGAATAACAAAATGGATTCGGCAAACAAAATTATTAACGCCGTCCAAGCTTCTTCTACCAGCACTTCCCGGAGTACAATGGAAAATGAAAAAACAACCAACGATAAAAACTTAAACATTGACACTCAGATTGACGTAAAATCGCCCCCTTTTACTATATTTAATTATGGCACAGTTAATGTTTATGTTAACAATTAAAGGAGATATAATAATGAATATTCTATTTATGACCTAATTCTTTAATATGATTAGAAAAAGTATAGTGTTCAACTCTTGAGAAATGGCCATTTCCATGCGAATGAACTGCTCCACTCGCCTGCGGCTCGTGTCGCAAATTTCATTCTCATGGAAATGACCAACTTTCTCAATCGTTGAACAACATACTATTCCGATTCAAATATGAGTCAGGATCTTCTGCAGGCTTGTCTATCCTGATATGTGTGCCTTCAATAATCCCAATAACACCAGGGAAATTGTTGTTTCTGAAATGTTTTAATTTCCACTTTTTCCAAATCATCCGGTCATTTTATGACCCCTGGAGATTACTCAAAAAAATAGGTTACTCGGCTACAATTTTGAATAAGGTGCTTTTGGTTATATTAAACCTATCAGAAACACCTCTAAATAAAGATGCCTCGTTTGCAGTATACCACAAAAAACAGTTATGATTTAAGTGGTGTCACCTTCTCTGAATTTCCTTCCTGCCATTTAAAATATTCCGAATTAGCAAATCGATTTGCCACCTCGTCCACCTTTCTTCTAGTTAATCGGAAATGCTCTATGAATTGTTCATCACTGAACTGTGGCAACACTTCTTCAAAATAGGCATTACCTTTAGAAACTTCAACAAGTTCTAACAATTCTTCCATGTCCTCATCGCTAGACGATAAATGGTCAGACATGCTGCCCTGGATTTATCCCTTAGGCTGACAAGGCTGAAGCCTAGGGCCTCGACTAGCTGGGGGCCCCAGCGGCCCCCAATTCAGCTTCTTGCACATTTTAATAATACTAGGAATTTAAATAAATAAATTATATTTACCTACTTTTTAGAAATATTTTATTTTAAAGATAAACAAATCTGAAATCATAATATAATTTTTTCATTTAGTTTTTTTTTATAAGTTATAGATATTTATGTATTATTCTAATAAAAATGTCTTTTTACCCGATTTTTAATGCGAATAAAACACGGCTTTTGATGCACAAATTTAATAGCGACTAATACTAAACGAGGTTACTTGATAAATGATATAGCTCACGACTGAAAATACATTACATAAAATTGCAAAGTTTAAAATAATAGCCATTACAATCTGAAACTTTTGCTTGTTAAGATCTTATAACGTTTTTTCCTCACTACTCGCCGTTTTTTAGTTACACAATTCAATAGTTAAGTTATTAAGTAATGAGGAAAAACCGTAATATAAGATCTTACATTTAAACACGCTTTTATTTAAAAATTATCTAAAAAGGATTAAAAAAGTAAGTACAAAAAATATTTTTTTAATTGTCTAAAAAGATGAAAAGTATTTTCTCTGCTGTCCGGGAATTTTTTGCGACTAAAAATGAAAATATGGGGCGTTAGATGATATTCTATTTTTAAAGATGGTTGTTGTTTATGCGCGTTTGTTTTCTACCCGTCAAAGCCGGCCTAGGTAACGATGGCAACTTGGCAACGCTCTGGTACGAAATTATGTTTTCCGCGTTGAATCACCACATTCGTGCACGTGCTTCGTGCGAGATTTTGTCTCGTCAGAGAAGTTAATAATACTTAATACTGTATTAATTTAAAATGGGATATTTATTGAATATTGAATAATATTAATATATAACAGTGATTAGTGAAGTCAACGTATAATACTTTTTTAAAATACTCTGGTACAAACTAGGAAAATAAATAAAATCCTAAGCGTAAGTACTTCTTCTTGCCTATGTTTATTGTTTGAAATTTATACGTTAATCTTTCGTTACAGAGAGAATATTGAGCATCCCTATAGCTTTTATAATGTCTTCCAAAAGAATATATTCTAGTGGTGCACAAAAAGAAAACGTAACGCTGAATTGAAAATCTAAAGCTTCGCTTCCGAAATTAAATAATTACTTTAACGCGATTGAGGTAGCCAGAAACAAACAATATCAGTGAAAAGAAATATCAGCAAATTTTCTCCTTGGTCAGGAGTTATTTTCACGACAATCTACAGATACCTTGTCACAAGGTAAACATCCTATCATTGATGTGTCATCATCAACCTTAAGTGTAAATGTCAGCCCTGATGCCGCACTACTCAATAATCGTTAAATTTCGCTAGAAAGTTCCGAACATCCTCTATTGACAACACATGATCCCGATCCGGCTACATGGGTAAATGTAAGTAAAGAATTACGCCAGCAAGTCATCAATCAAAATTTGATCGGAAATTATTCAAAATCCTTAAGAAAGGAGACGACCCAATCTCGATGTTTACCATTGAGTATATTTGAAAGGAAAATGTGCAACGGTGAAAAGGTTACGAGAAAATGGCTGGTATATTCCCCTTCTACTGGAAACGTATTTTGTGTACCTTGTAAACTTTTTGGTAAACAAGAGTCTGCATTTCGAAATGGTTTTAGTGATTGGAAAAACTGCCAGGCTCTAATTGCGGTGCATGAAAACAGCAAAATCATAAAGAAAACGTCAATGATTGGTGTACAATGTCTAGTCATTCTGGCAGAATTGACTGTGAAATTGTGAAACAACGACAAATGGAAAAAGATTA
This sequence comes from Vesta saturnalis, assembly GCA_036346205.1. Lineage (NCBI taxonomy): Eukaryota > Metazoa > Arthropoda > Insecta > Coleoptera > Lampyridae > Vesta > Vesta saturnalis. The sequence continues at coordinate 65,168 of JARFJB010000614.1, read as the reverse complement.
TTGGCGTAATGTTCTTAAGCGAGTCATTGAGACCATAAAATTTCTCGCAGAACGAGGCCTTGCCTTTCGTGGGGATGATGAAACGCTTGGATCTCCGACTAATGGCAATTTCTTAGGCGTTCTCGAGATCATTGCAAAATTTGATCCATTTCTGACGAGCCGTATTGAAAGACATGGCGGAGAGGGGTCCGGAAGTACAACATATCTATCCAAAACAATCTGTGAGGAGATTAGAAATTAGGGCTGCTCTTAGTGAATTATATGAGGATAATGCTCAAAATCAAACTACGCGCCAAGAGGCAACAAATTTGGATAATAAAATGAACCAGTTCGATACAGCGATAATGACAGTTATATGGTACACATTAATGAGTAGGCTCAACGCAAGAAATCTGTCCCTTCAACAGGTCAATATTGATATTCTCAGTGTTGTGAAATTATATGAATCTCTTTTAAATTTTATTCTGACAACGCGTGATAATTATGATGAAATGGAATAGCGAGCGAAGAAACTTGTATCAATACATGAATACGTAAGTGAAAAAACACGAGATAGAGTGCGAAAACGAATGTTTGAAGAACAAACTACGCCGGGTATTGAATTGCGGACTCGTGATAAATTTAGAGTTCAAACTTTTAATGTAATTATTGATTCTTTGGTTGCTGAACTACGTAAACGACAACTTTCATATTTGAAATTAAAAGAACTTTTCGGATTTTTAACAGAGTTCAAAACTTTATGTGTAGCGGATTTACGACAACAATGTATTCGGTTAGTTGAGGCGTACCCTGATGATTTAGAAATGGAATTCGTAGACGAATTTTTGCAGTTTTCATCTACAGTAAATACTGAAGATGGTGTTAAAGTTGTAGACCTGATGACCCATCTGGACAACCATGTAATGTTGGGGACATATCCAAACGTCAGAATCGTTTTAAGAATTTATCTTAGTATCCCAGCGACCAACTGTGAGGGTGAAAGGTCATTCTCAACATTGTCGCGTGTTAAAAATCACCTAAGAAGCTCCACTGGACAAGACCGGTTAAATGCATCATTAATGGCTATAGAATCTAAACTTCTGCGCGAAATGGATTTTGATTCGATTGTTGAGGATTTTGCAGAGAAAAAATCTCGTAGAAAATGTTTTTAAATTTGTACTAATTGAATTTATGTACCCTCTTATTTTATATCTGCAATTTGAATAAATTTAATGTTATTTTTAGAATTAAACTATTATTTTCATTATCAAGAAAAAAATTTAACATTTTATTTTAAAAAAAATTCATAAAAGGGCCCCGTAAAATTTTCAGCCTAGGGCCTTCTCATGGATAAATCCGGCCCTGCAGACATGGTCGATGTAAAGAAATCAAGAAATAAAAATTAGTATGAAAAGATAATTATTTTTAATGATAAAAATAATTATTATTTATAGCTATAATAATTAATATTTAATTTAATTTTTTAATTAAATAGTTTAAAAATATCAATCATATGAGTGAGTGTTGTTTGCTACATGATGATAATAAGAAGCATGAACAATCAAATCGAACTGTCAGTCCTAACAAAAATCCGAAAACCGTTAGGACCGATCCAGAATCAATAATGAATCGATTCAATGTGATCCGCGAACACGGAACTGTTACTAAAAATCCCGAATTCGTTAACCGCGACCGCTGCTTTTTAGACTACGCATGCGAATCGTCCCTGAAATGGTTCAGAATTGCACCCGCAAACAAAGTACACGAAATCAGGATGCTAAAATCCCAAATGTATTTTCTATTATCCTGCGAGCTCGAGATAACCGATAATTGAATATTCTTTTTTCACTATTAAGTGATGCTCGATTGAAAGGCTGTAGGTAGCACACTACGAAAATTTGATGAATACATTGAAAATATTACGATTAAAATTGTTGTCGCGATAGCAAAAGATAATTACTAAAAGTTATTATATAATAATTGTTATGTGAGAACGGTTTGTATTTCTTTCTTTTTGGAAGACATATTTGGGTAGGATTTTAACTAAGGGTGGCCCGCAACCAGATGGTTTTAAGTTGCAGGTGCAGGCTCAACTGCATTTATCGAAAGGGCAAGACAAATTGCTAAAGATGTTTATAAATGCGTTTTGAAAAAATAAAAATGTCAGTATTATAAAAAAAAATTACACCGCTGTCAAAGTAAAATTTGTTCATGGGTTGAAATGTGATATTTTAAATACAGAATTTCTACGGTTGATTGCACATGTTAATTAGAAGTAATGTTTCTTTTCACAATTAAAGGCAAAAGCGTTCACACGAAATAGTTTTATTGCTTTTGTTATTTGATATGGAAAATAGGGGGTGATGAAGGAATAAAAACGGTTGTTGTGCTTAGAATAGGAGAGTTGCATTTGAATTTTCAAGGCGTCCGTTATTAAGATTTGACATCGATTTTGTGTTTGTTTAATTAGATCTTCTTTTCTTTTTTTTTTTGTGTTAATCGATAAATCCGAGTATTTAAACATTTGTGCTGGTGAAAGCTTAAAAGGATAACCTACATTGATAATGTAAGTAAAAGAAAATATTTTACGGTTTTTGAAATTACACAGGAAAGGTCATTCTACCTACTCATTTAAATGGTTAAAACCAAACTGAAACCCTGATTTGCAAAGCTGTTGTTTTCATTGAAATTATGCAGGCACAGAGAAGCTCGCTCTCTTTTTTATGTGTTCTATATTGTGTATTGATAATTCTAACCTGTATTTATAGTGATAAAACACAAACGATCATAGGTATAAAGTCAGAAAGCTGATCCTAATGATCTAGTTATCTATATATATATATATATATATATATATATATATATCCAATATGTCATTTGTTACTGTTGTTAATTGAGAGAAGGGATCGCCCGTTTTATTATCTTGCATTTGTAATAATACCTACTAATCATGTAGGTGAATCGGTGTTTGCAGGCTTGGTGTCAGATGTTATACTTTGTCTCAACTGCGTATATAATGTGTTGGCCACGAATGGTTTTTCTGTGTATCAATTATATCATTTATTGTTATTGTCCATGTGTATTCTTTGTTGTGATCGTATCCACAAATTTGTATGTGTAACGTACTTGCCCTTTCCATTTTTATCTACTTAAATAATCTGTAACCTGTTTAATTTTCTGTTGTTAATTTTTTTTAAGTATGTATTACTAGGGTGCTTAATGTATTTGGGTGTTAAAAATCGCCATGATTGGTTAAACAAAAGGGCCACATGATCGGGATAACCCTCTTCCATTTTTGTTTTGGTGATTGATTGACCATCTTATTGTGGACACGATCACACTGTTTATGTTTATTGCCTTTATGTGTAGTTATTGAAATTGCTTTGCATTTTATTTTGGCGATATTTAAATTTTGTAAGGTACGCCCTTTTAACTTAATGATGTCCTTTATTTTTTTGTGTTCTGTTTATGTCCGGTTGTACCACACCCTGTATAATGCTTTATATGTAATTATTTACCTAAAAGCAGACAGGAATTGGTTCCAAAAGGGATCCCCTGTTTGTTATTTATTACCTGTTTATTTTGCTTAAATTTGAACACCATTTGTAGACCTGATTTTATGTTTATTTATGACTAAACTTCGTTTTATGCAATGTTATAGATTTTGTACGCCTTTAATACCGATAAAGTAGTGTTGATACATTTAATCCTTTGATTGCGATTTACTTGTGTTATCTGATTTTGTTTTTTTTTCTTTGTGTGATTATTATTGGAATAAAGGGAGTTTTCTTGGTGATTCTTTTCTCCCGATGTAAATAGGATCACGAGCGAATCACCAGGTAGCGCAACTCGTTCATCTTAATTGTAGTTTTGTTTCATTTAATTACCTTGCCTCCTTATGCAACAAATTAACCTTATTCGACCCTATCTCATGCACATTACACAACGTAGGTTATTTGCCCCCTAGACGATCACTGTTTTTTTTAATCAGGTTAGAATTTTGCGAGTTCTAGATCAGATTTGTAAATCAACTCTGATTATTTAATCACGGCCAGTAAGGGAGATTTAAGCTATTAATTGGAGTAAGCCTAACATTAGCCGGACTAGCATTATTCTCAGTGACATCAATGTAAGCAATTAATAATAGCATCTTATAAGTCAAATTAAGATGCATCCCTTAGCTATTGTTTTGTCTCTTGAATTTGCATTAATGCGGACAAGTTCAAAGTACACGTTTCATGTTAGGGTACATCTGGGTTACGACAGAGTGGTGCCGTGACCAGGATAAGGTTTTTGTTCCATTTAGGGGCGTGGTTGATTTCTTTTTTATTTTTAATCACAGCAAATTCCCATTTTAATTAATTAAAAGAAAAGGAAAGGATGGATAAAAAAGGGGAGGCTGAATTGTCGACATTGGAATAAATCAATGTAGTTTTTGCTTTTGAGCCAGTAATATTTTGTTGAAAAGCAATTATGGAGGTGAAGGGGCTGTATGTCTATTAAGAAGGGAAAGGGGGGAAAACAATGTCCGCCTACAAGTAAACCAAATAAATAAATGTTTTTTCCCTCAAATTGCAGTTAATCTAGAAGGCGCTGACTTCTTGATTATTAAAGCACAATATTTGATTGAGGACAGTCCTATTGTCTAATAGGCTTTAGTACTAAATTTTAGCGTATTACACCACCATATTATTGGTTTCGTCTTGCTGTTGACACTCGATGCTGGTTATGTAACGTATTTTGGGAAGGGTGAATGTTTATTTATGGTAATCCGCAAAGACCTCATAGGTACAAGTGCCTAACGCCGCCTATTGTGTGTCAAGGGATGCCAAAGTATGTTATCGTTGATACATAACATGTAAATACTATTTGTATGTACGGCTGAAATGTGTTACCTTCCACTTTGCTAATTGTAGGTACCTGTCGGTTAAGAGGTTGTGGTGTCATACCTATTTTTGTATTGGCAGATAACGATGTTTTTTTTGTTTTGATCATTCAGAGGTCAGCAACCTTCGAAGATTTTCTTTATTATTACATTTTTAATTTTTTTTTTCGACTCTATAAAAATTATGAATTGTTAAACATAGAACCGACAGTTCTGATTTAAGGGAATTGGTAGGGTTGTCGCTGAGCAATAAATTATTAGTAGTTGATCGCCTCCTTTTTGCTCAAATTTGCTAGGGTACTATTTTAATAAACAGTAATACCTGTCGAACGACGGGTTAGTCACAAGAATTTTTTTCTCAGCGTGGCAACTCTTGGCTTTCAGGGTAATACTATTAATGACGGTTTAAAGGGGCGTACCTGTAACTAAGATAATACTAATTTTTGTTTGTTTACGAGAGTAATTATGGACCAAACGGAAGCTCTTGGAGTGGAGATGGACGCCACCCGCCAAGATGCCCATGATGGACATAACCAGATGGCAGCCAGAAGGACGCCGAAATGGAGGGTCACAAGGAGGCTGTACGAAATCAGGGAAGATTGCTGGAAACACTCCTCGAACAGAGCGCGATAATGCAAAGGACCATCGAAAAGTCCAAATGGTGCACAGGGTTCGGGCCTATCCGCGCACAAAGGACCATCATCGGATCTTTATGAAGGTCAGTCACTTAGTGTTAGAAATATTAACTCTGCACGGTTTATGATTTCCACCCCGCGTAAAGTGAACGGAGATGGCAATACACTCCCTGATCATGAACAATCGTCTCAAATCGCTGATGTTAGCTTTTCAGGTGCTGAATGTCGCAATATCCTGTTGGCGATATCTAGCAAAACTAGGTCCCCTTTAAAATTGGAGAAGCCCATTTTTCGCGGTAACCATGCGGTGCATCCCGTGCTTTTCTTGCGTAAATTTGAGCAGTTTGCGGAAGCCTATCACTTGTCGGGTGAGGATTACTTACGAGCGGTGCAAACGTGTTAAGAAGCCGGTGCACAAAGTTGGGCGTTGATAAACGAGGTCGATTGCCTAGATTACGGTTCGTTTAGGAAGAACTTTTTGGCGTATTTTTGTTCTCCCGAAAAGCAGGTTGTTGAACGCAATAAACTATACAACATGCGTTATCACCCGGACGGCAGACTGTCTCTAGCCGAATATTTTCTTAAACAAATTAATGACTATCGCCTTTTTGACCCTACCATCGCAGAGGAAGTTATTCTGTATGAAATTATGCGCCAATATGCTACTGCCACCCAATCGTTATGGGGAGTCTGTTCAGACCGGAGTTTGAATGGCGCTCTTTCCTTTTTAGAAAGGTTATCGGCTATTGAAGCAAGGGAACCTAGAAATGAGGTTGGGAGAGTGCAGGCAGTAAATACTACTGGTGGAGTACCGGCATCGTTGCCGCCTTTCAACGTACCCCACCATATTGGATCCCTGATGCGACGCCTCCTCGCTCTTCGGGAAACGACCCTTGGGGAAACTAAAGTGGGATGGTTTCTCTTACGCCCCAAATTTTACTCGCACTAAAGGTAGCGCCAAGCCTAGCTGCCCGCTTATTAGATTTGTAAAACCAGGTTTCAAAAATAGTAAGAGTTCTAGCAGTTCTCAAACTCTCAGCCTAAATTTTAATTCTGTGCTACGCGTAGGCCCTCTATGTGGCCCTCGGGAATTAAATAGATTGTATTCGAAGGGTGTCAAACTAATTCAGGGGTACGGGTGGAAATTTGGGACCGGATTGGGAACAAACAACAAGGGTATTAAGAACCCGTTACAGTTGGTCCGATGGAATGCAAGTGCCCCTGCACAGGAATCCGAATTTTCATCTTATGCGTCGGTAGTGCCTCTCTCCACATTACAAAACAACGGTAGTCCAATAGACCGAACCAAAGTTCGGCCATTGCCCCATATTTATATCAACTGTTGTAATATCTCCCTATTGAGTTTGTTAGATTCGGGAAGCGAGGTTACTTGCATCAGTGAGGAGTGCTATTTCAAAATTAAGTCAGTGGGAAAAATTCTCTAGACTTCCGGTAACGAATATACTGCTGCGAGGAGCTGTGGGACAAAGGGGTGCTAGGGCCAGATACCAGGTGTGGATTCCCTTTTCAATTGAGAATATACTCGTTACGTTGGAACATTCTTTTTTGGTTATTAATAGTTTAATCCGGCCCGTCATACTGGGGATAGATTGGCTGTATTCTGTGTCGGGGAGGATAAATTTTGTGGATGATGTCCTAACCGTCCTCAATGACGCAACAGAATATTTTATCCGTTTCAATATCACTGACCAGTGCGTCGATGCAACGATCACGGACCCTGTATCGCTTTTCCAAACGGCGTCACGTTGCGCCGAGCCTAGCAAGGTCATGTTGGATGTTGCGAAGGAAATGGAGGAAAAGATAAAAAACATTCCCAATATAGACTCTAGTCAGCGTCAGCAATTCAAGGTTTTACTCGAGGAGTATCGACAACTCTTTAGCGATATCCCGAGTCGCACCAACAAATATACGCATGTCATTAAGCTGCACGACACCAGCCCATTTTTGCGTCGACCCTACCCTATACCCTTTTGTTAGAGAGCGTATGTGGAGGACGAAATTAATCGCATGTTAAGGTTGGGTGTCATCAAAAGAGAGGCGACGGAATATGCCAGTCTCATGACTGTTGTCAAAAAGAAAGAAGGGCATATGTTTGGATGAGCGGTTTTTGAATTCGCGAATGGTCTCGGATTATGAGTCTCCGGTACCACCCGAGGAAATTTTAACGTCTTTTTCTAGAGTCCGATACATAACAACCATAGATTTAACCGCTTCTTATTGGCAGATCCCATTAAGCGAAGACAGTAAGCAATATACGGGATTTTTGTTTAACGGGAGGTCTTACACTTATCAAGTCCTACCTTTTGGTTTAAAAACGCCTGTCGGTTCCTTCTCGCGAGCTATGGATGTGATTATAGGGCCCGAATTACGCCAGTTTGTATTCAATTACGTTGATGATCTTTTGGTCGTCTCTGAATCATTTTGTGACCATATACAACATCTTAGGAAACTTTTCGCGCGATTTAAGGTGATCAATATAACCATAAACGTTAGGAAAACCGATTTTTTATTGCCAGAGGTAAAGTTTTTGGGGCACGTTATAATTACTAGGGGCGTTAAATGTGATCCTGAAAAATTGTCTTCGATACAACAGTTCCCTAGGCCAAGAAATGTGAAACAATTGAGAGCTTTTATTGGGTTGTGTAGCTATTACCGTTGATTTGTCCAACGTTACAGTTACCTCATTACGCCTTTGTTGAGGTTACTCTAGAAGAGGGTTAAATGGTATTGGGGAGAGGCGGAACAGCAAAGGTTTGAACAAACCAAAAGGTTATTTTTGAGTACCGTCATGCTATCTTTCCCGTATTTTTCGAAACCATTCTACCTACAGGCGGACAGTTTCCGAGTTGGCTGTAGGGGTTGAATTGTATCAACTTAGCAAAGAAGGCGAACATCAGGTTATAGGGTTTGCTAGTCGCGTCCTTCACGGGCCCGAATTGCTATATACGGTCACCGAAAAGGAATTGTTGGCTATTATTTTCGGATTAAAGAAATACCGTACGCTAGTTTTGGGCTATCGCGTTGTAATTCGCACAGATCATTTTTCGTTAAAATTTCTTCACCATAGTTGGCTTCTGAACGATCGCCTAACGCGATGGTCGCTATATTTATCGCAGTACGATTATACGATCGAACACATCAAGGGGCGTGACAACGTGGTAGCGGACACTCTATCTCGATTTACGGAGGGTTTGTCGGACGCCCACTTAGTACATAACGAGGCGAAAAACCCTATAGTAGCTCACACTCGTGTTACTGGCCTATTGTGCGCCTTTGAAAGAGAGTTTTCCAAGGATATTTGTAAACAGCTCGGGAATATATCTAAGTTGCAGAAGGAGGATTACTTTTTGGTCTCCTTATATCAATTCTATACCGGGGTCCCTGTCGTTTTAGACAAAACCCAAAACAGGTTGGTTAATAATTTTCAGTTGATCGACGACATTTTACTATATAAGGATGCTTCAGGAAGTTGCCGAATAGCACTGCCCGCGGTTCTAGTCACTGATGTGATTCGGTCTTTGCATCAATATTACGGCCACTTTGGCACCTCCAAGTTATGCGCCCTCTTAAAGCGGTGGTTTTATTTTCGTAAATTCCGAACAACCATTTTCAGGGTCATCCAAAGTTGTGATTTGTGTCAGAAGACTAAATCCCCTAATAGGACGTTAACAGGGCCGCTTCAGGTAATTTCAGCCGCGGCTCCGGGTCATTTGGTGTTTGTAGATTATGGACCGTTGCCAGAAGGGAGGGGCAAAGTTGCTTATATTTTTGTGGTAATTGACTGTTTTTCCAAGTTTTTACGGCTCTACCCTGTACGCAGGGCTACTACAAGGATCTCCGCAAAGTGCATACTCCAAGACTACATCAAGTACATTCCTATTAAGACTATTTTATCGGACCATGGAATCCAGTTTACTGCGGCGTACTGGCAAAAATCGCTTAAAAGCAATGGAATTCGTGTTACCTTTTCTTCCATACGACATCCCGCATCTAATCTGGCGGAGTGGGTTATGAGGGAACTAAGCAGGTTGTTTAGAGTTTATTGTCAAAATGCACACGCTAGTTGGGCTAATCACGTGAAAGATATAGAGTGTTTATTTAATATCATTCCCCATCTAAGCACGGGCTACCCCTCTTTCAATATTGTAAATATTCCGCGCCCGAGGGACCATTTCGCCGCTTACCTGGGGAAAATATTGCCTATCTCCACCACTGAATCGCAGACCGTGATTTGGAATAAAGTCAGAGAGAACTTGGACAGAGAGCGCGTTAGAGGTTTCAAACACCAAGGTGACCGAATATGTATCGACGACTACGTTTTGCTTAAGGAAAGCAATATTTCGGACGCCTCGAACAAACAAATATCCAAGTTTCTCCCCTTATATTCTGGACCGTTTCGTATTATAGCTAAACCCTACCCGAACGTGTACCGTTTGTTGGATGAAGAGATGGACGCTATAAAGGGAAATTATAATATTGCTAACCTGAAGTTTTAGCATAGGCCCGAATCCTAGGAATATCGAAGACTGTGCCCTAGGCACTTGCGCGTACACCAATAAGTGGAAACCTGGTTGTATACACCCATTATTATTTTTTTCTTTTTCTATTTTTTTTTACTATTGTTTTTTTACTGATATTATTTATACATGGGCCATCTATCATATTTTCTCATGGTTTACTGAGCACGTCGTCTAATAGACGTTTGGGTTGCTTAGTTAATATGTTTACTAATTACGCTTTGTTTTAGTACAAAAGAAAATAGTTCGTGGCGGAAGATAACGAAGACCACGATTCGAAACGAAGGATGTTGAAAACTCTCCGAATGTTCACGAACCAACATCGTCAAGCTTTCAAAGGGGCGTTCCGTAGGTAGCACACTACGAAAATTTGATGAATACACTGAAAATATTACGATTAAAATTGTTGTTGCGATAGCAAAAGATAATTACTAAAAGTTATTATATAATAATTGTTATGTGAGAATGGTTTGTATTTCTTTCTTTTTGGGAGACATATTTGGGTAGGATTTTAACTAAGGGTGGCCCGCAAGCAGATGGTTTTAAGTTGAAGGTGCAGGCTCAACTGCATTTATCGAAAGGGCCAGACAAATTGCTAAAGATGTTTATAAATGCGTTTTGAAAAAATAAAAATGTCAGTATTATAAAAAAAAATTACACCGCTGTCAGAGTAAAATTTGTTCATGGGTTGAAATGTGATATTTTGCATACAGAATTTCTACGGTTGATTGCATATGTTAATTAGAACTAATGTTTCTTTTCATAATTAAAGGCAAAAGCGTTCACACAAAATAGTTTTATTGCTTTTGTTATTTGATATGGAAAATAGGGGGTGATGAAGGAATAAAAACGGTTGTTGTGCTTAGGAATAGGAGAGTTGCATTTGAATTTTCAAGGCGTCCGTTATTAAGATTTGACATCGATTTTGTGTTTGTTTAATTAGATCTTCTTTTCTTTTTTTTTGTGTTAATCGATAAATCCGAGTATTTAAACATTTGTACTGGTGAAAGCTTAAAAGGATAACCTACATTGATAATGTAAGTAAAAGAAAAGATTTTACGGTTTTTGAAATTACACAGGAAAGGTCATTCTACCTACTCATTTAAATGGTTAAAACCAAACTGAAACCCTGATTTGCAAAGCTGTTGTTTTCATTGAAATTATGCAGGCACAGAGAAGCTCGCTCTCTTTTTATTATGTGTTCTATATTGCGTATTGATAATTATAACGTGTATTTATAGTGATAAAAACACAAACGATCATAGGTATAAAGTCAGAAAGCTGATCCTAATGATCTAGTTATCTATATATATATATATATATATATATATATATATATATATATATATATATATATATATATATATATATATATATGAGGAATTTTCAGACTTAAATAATAAATCCGTCTAAAACAATTTTATTGAGAAAGTTCAAACGAGTGGTAATAAGGGGGAAATGGTGTTCCCGTGCTTTTTAGTGATGACGTACAAGAACACAAAGATATTGCTTAATTATTGAAGTAATTTTTAACAATTATTAATATATATTTGTTCGGTAGTCCAGGAACAACGAACCCCTTTCGGGGTATAAAATTTTACATAAATATTCTCTGTCCTGTGGAGCCAAAAATGCACAAGCTATCACCGAAACTAAACTTAGGAAACATCTCATTATACTTATTCAAGTACTTAACATGACAGTAAATGATTTAAAGCATTTATATATATATATATATATATATATATATATATATATATATATATATATGAGGAATTTTGAGACTTAAATAATAAATCCGTCTAAAACAATTTTATTGAGAAAGTTTAAACGAGTGGTAATAAGGGGGAAATGGTGTTCCCAAGCTTTTTAGTGATGACGTACAAGAACAAAAAGATATTGCTTAATTATTGAAGTAATTTGTTAACAATTATTAATATATATTTGTTCGGTAGTCCAGGAACCAACGAACCCATTTCGGGGTATAAAATTTTTCACAAATATTCTCTGTCCTGAGGAGCCAAAAATGCACGAGCTATCACCGAAACTAAGCTTAGGAAACATCTCATTACACTTACTCAAGTACTTAACATGACAGTAAATGATTTAAAGCATTTATATATATATATATATATATATATATATATATATATATATATATCCAAATGTTTCTCTTGTTACCGTTATATGCCTATATGTATATATTTTTGTGTTTTGTTTTATGCCTAAGAAAAATTGAGAGAAGGGATCGCCCGTTTTATTATCTTGCATTTGTAATAATACCTACTAATCATGCAGGTGAATTGGTGTTTTGCAAGGCTTGGTGTCAGATGTTATACTTTGTCTCAACTGTGTATTTATTGTGGTTGGCCACGAATGGTTGTTCTGTGTACTCAATTATATCATTTATTGTTATTGTCCATGTGTATTCTTTGTTGTGATCGTATCCACAAATTTGTATGTGTAACGTACTTGCCCTTTCCATTTTTATCTACTTAAATAATCTGTAACCTGTTTAATTTTCTGTTGTTAATTTTTTTTTAAGTATGTATTACTAGGGTGCTTAATGCATTTGGGTGTCAAAAACCGTCATGATTGGTTAAACAAGAGGGCCACATGGTGGGGATAACCCTCTTCCATTTTTTTTTTTTGGTGATTGATTGACGATCTTATTGTGGATACGATCACACTGTTTATGTTTATTGCCTTTATGTGTAGTTATTGAAATTGCTTTGCATTTTATTTTGGCGATATTTAAATTTTGTAAGGTACGCCCTCTTAACTTGATTTAATGATGTCCTTTGTTTTGTGTTCTGTTTATGTTCGGTTGTACCACACCCTGTATAATGCTTTATATGTAATTATTTACCTAAAAGCAGACAGGAATTGGTTCCAAAAGGGATCCCCTGTTTGTTATTTATTACCTGTTTATTTTGCTTAAATTTGAACACCATTTGTAGACATGATTTTATGTTTATTTATGACTAAACTTCGTTTTATGCAACGTTATAGATTTTGTACGCCTTTAATACCAATAAAGTAGCATTGATACATCTTTAATCCTTTGATTGCGATTTACTTGTGTTATCTGATTTTTGTTTTTTTTCTTTGTGTGATTATTATTGGAATAAAGGGAGTTTTCTTGGTGATTCTTTTCCTCCCGATGTAAATAGGATAACGAGCGAATCACCAGGTAGTGCAACTCGTTCATCTTAATTGTAGTTTTGTTTCATTTAATTACCTTGCCTCCTTATGCAACAAATTAACCTTATCCGACCCTATCTCATGCACATTACACAACGTAGGTTATTTGCCCCCTAGACGATCACTGTTTTTTTTAATCAGGTTAGAATTTTGCGAGTTCTAGATCAGATTTGTAAATCAACTCTGATTATTTAATCACGGCCAGTAAGGGAGATTTAAGCTATTAATTGGAGTAAGCCTAGCATTAGCCGGACTAGCATTATTCTCAGTGACATCAATTTAAGCAATTAACAATAGCATCTTATAAGTCAAATTAAGATGCATCCCTTAGCTGTTGTTTTGTCTCTTGAATTTGCATTAATGCGGACAAGTTCAAAGTACACGTTTCATGTTAGGGTACATCTGGGTTAGGACAAGGTTTTAATAAATCTTGACGTAATGCGAAAGCATCATCACCAAGAAAGTAGAAGTAGTATGAACCACTGGCTGATGGGGGAATAATTCTAATATGTTTCCCATCAATGGAACCCACACAATGAGGAAACTCCCACATCCGTTCAAAGTCCGAAGCGACGTTTATCCATTCAGTCTCAGTAATCGGTATACTGAAAGAAAAACATGTATATTGCACTTCTTTTTTACAATTTGCCGCAGCAATTCCACTTTACTACATTTAAGTCGCATTATAGGCTATTATAGAAGATTTTGAAAATGTGCAGCTAAGTTTAAATCACAGCATTAAACATTTACATTAGAGAGCATAAACATTATACACTCTGTATAGGTTCTATAGCAATTTGTTTGGTTTTTAGGCTGATAACACAGAGGAAGATTTGAATTTGGATACTGGCGAAAATGTTGATACACCACAAATCCCCCAAACACCACAAACTACACAGCAAAGTTCTCAGCCAGTTCCAAGTCTTTTGTTTTCTCGACTCAGTAAGAGGAAATAGAATCAAATGGAGCAAGCCACCCTAGATACCACGAAGAAATTATGGGGAATTGCCTATACCGCATTTCAGCGGCCCGCCTAATTTTATGAACCGTCACCAAAACTCAATGGTGCAACCGATTGTTAACCCACTACAACAGGTCCCGTACATTCATGAATCATCATTTTCATCTTGCCCTTCTAGCTACGGTACTAGTGGAAGTAGTGCCAAAGGCTTTGTGGAATCATGCAACCCTAATCATAGGAACAACTAATTTATATGTTCAATATTCTCCATTTCAGACTATTCATACTTTAGAGGTATAGTGGTTTTTCAAATGTATAGTTTTAGTGTTACAGAGGGACGGTTTAGAAATAAGTGTTGTAAATCCCAAATCGTTGTACGTTCGTCCAGTTGCAAGGAATCACAATGTAGCACTAAGGCCCGGTTGTACAATATATCGATAAACCAGCCGATAGCGTTATCTGGCGTACAAGTATATTTTGAGCGTATTACGACGTACCAATATATGTTTATCCGCCACATTATCGGCAATATAATTTAACGGGTAGATCAAGTGACAAATACAGAAATATTCGACAGACAAGTTGCGTGCGCAACGTAAACAAATACACCCGCGAACGCTGCGAGCATAACCCTACAAATTTTATTTATTTCTGTTACGCACATACTGAATATGGACAAAAATAAACGAACTGTAAATTATACAAAAGAAGAATGTTGGCGGTTGGTGGAAATTATTGAAAAATATGCCCATATAATTGAAAATAAAAAGACAGATACATTGACCTGGAAAGAAAAGGTATAATTGTTCATTTTACTTATATAATGGTGTGGATGATTTTCTAATTTACAGAAAGATGCATGGAAATCGGTGTGTATTAAGTTTAATTCAGTAGGCACGCAAAACCGTACATGGGGGCAGCTAGGAATAAATATGAAACATTAACAGGTTGACTGCCAAGGGCAAAATCAGAAAAATATAAAAAATTGCATTTCGATTTGTAGTATAGAAATTGTCGATTTAAAGCTATTGCAACTAATGGTTTTCAATTATCTTACTTATTTATTTTATAAAACGTGTTTTTAATGAGCAGACACCGGTGTCTGCAGTTTTCAATTTGGGCCTGTAACTTCCCGAAAATGTGTTTGCAGACACAGTTGTGCAGACACATTGCAAGTCATAACTTGTCATTTGTACATATGCTGGTACAACTAAAAGCAGTTGCATTTACAACTCGTTGCAAGTAAGACGTGTGTCTGGGTGTTTCGTATTTGTATATGAGAATTATTTTATGGGCCTCAACATTATTTAATGTTTATACTCATTGTTTACAAAAATCGTGTGTTTTGATATTTACGATAACGTAAAATTACTTTACACATTTTGACGGCGCAAAATTTAGTTTTGTGAGTTTCGTGTTTGGTTGCTATTACTTGTCAGTTTATGTTACTATGGTGAACGTTAGCCAAGAAAGCTTGTAGAAATGGCAAAAAGTATGGGACCACCTCTTGTTGGTAATAATTTCTTTGTTTTCTCAAGATGAGGAAATATAAAAACTGGTATTTTTTTCATCTAGGGTTTGATGACGCATCGACTGATGAAGACTTTAGTTCTTCTGATTCCGTGAAAGATCCAGAGTATGTTCTACCTAGCAGCGAATCAGAACTTGACCTGTCCAATCCTACTGCATTTGTAGAAAATATTGATGCTGGGCAAAACGTAACACCTGTTGTTCATTCACCATCCGGCATTGCTGAAACTATGCATTCAGATATTGATAGCTCGGAAAACGAAGATACGGTCCAAGATCTTCATGAACAAGCAACTGATGGTGAGTGGTCAGTTCCACTTGGACGTCAACAGCAATGCTGCTATCTCAGGGCTCAACGAAGCGTGCTTTTAGAACTGGTGAATGGAACACCATACGATTTTTATTATTCTCTAATAGACAATAAAATTATTGATAACATCGTAGATCAAACGAATTTATATGCCACTCAATATCTGACCAGTGAAGCTGATATTCCTAAAACCTCGAGATGGCATAAATGGCAACCGACTGACAACACTGAAATAAGACGTTTTATTGGGTTGATTGGATATATGGGTTTGGTGAAAATGCCATCAATTGAGAATTATTGGTCTTCTAGTCTTCTTTACCGAAACGATGTGGCAAAAAATACCATGAGTCGAACCCGTTTTCAATTACTTTTACAGGCATTGCATTTTGATGATAATGAAATGTGCCCACCTAATCATAGATTGCACAAAAGACAGAAGTTAGTGGATATATGCGTGACAAATTTCCAACAAATGTATACACCAAACAAGATCTTCTGTATAGATGAAAGCATGGTTCCTTTCCAAGGAAGACTTATTATGAAGCAGTATATCCCCCAAAAAACTCATAAATATGGGATAAAAATTTTAAACTATGCTGCGAAACTGGTTATACATGGAACCTTGCCATATATAGTGGGAAAGGCGAAAAGAGGCAAGTTTCGCTTGCCACTGATGTAGTCCTGAAATTGTCTGCACCTCTTCTAGACGCAGGAAGGACACTTATAACAGATAATTTTTATACAAGCTTAGAATTGGCAAATACATTACTGCAAAGAAAAACGCACTTATTGGGTACCCTTCGCAAAAATCGCCGGGGAAATCCAAAGGAAGTAGTTACGAAGAAATTAAGAAAGGGTGAAATGATATCCAGAGAAAATCAGAAAGGTATAACCGTAACAAAATGGTGTGATAAAAGAGAAGTCCTAACATTATCGACTTGTCATGCAGAAGAAACTACTGAACTTATTAGCCGTTGTAGATTACAACTTTGGAAAGGCTTCAATTGATCTTTCTGATCAATTAGCAAGTGACGGAACTGCTCTTCGGCGAAGTTTGAAATGGTATCGAAAGATTGCCATAGACCTTCTCTTGGGAACAGCTGTTGTAAATGCACGATTCTTATATAATTTGGTTAATTCAAAAAACATCAAGGTGAACGAATTTAGAGAACAAATAGTATTGGAACTCTTGAAGAGCGAAAATAAGGTATCAGACAGTAACATTGCGCTTGGTGAAAATACTGCAGAACCTACATCATCCACTGAGAAAAAACCTATGGCAAGTCATAAATTTGTAAAAAAAACCTGGAAGTTCCAGAGCTGGTCGAAAATATTGTAGGGGCTGCTACGAACGAAAGAAGAATGGAGAAATTCCCAGATCTAAAATATCAAAAGTAACAACCTATTGTGCAGATTGCGTCGGACAACCACCGAATTGCCTTCAATGCTGTAACAAAAAACATTAATCTTAAGGGGTTTACATATTGTTTTGTATTGATTTGCTTTTTTTAGAATTATTTAGTATGTATTATTCTTAAAATAAAATTGAAATATGTGACTGAACATTTTGTCTGTTAACATAGGTACTGTCCCAAATATGATGAAGTTATGTTGTGGCACACCTTCTGTGGAGCCATAGCAGACACAGCACTACCTTACATTTAGCTTATTTGCAGACACATTGCAAATATAGAAAGTTTTTAGTCAGACTGCGTAGCAGAGACCCGTGTCTGCTTGAAGCGTTGCCGGACATGCTCGTAAGCACACACCGGTGTGTTCAATTCTCTGATTAGAGAGATTGAGTGTTTGGGGTTTAATGTGAGGGGTACGCCGTCACTCGTACCAATTGTAGACTAGTCCTCACAACCCTGTTGAGTAATTGAATAAAAGATGAGATTCATTCAAGAACTGATTTATTCGATACTATTTACACTTTATATACAACTTTCTACATGACGTGTTTTTGTTTTGACCTAGTTAGTAGGTCATGTTTTATTCTTTTAAGCGCCTTTTGTGCTTACTAGTTATAATGCATATAGTATATGTGTAATTTCAACCTTACACACTTTTGTATCAGCACAATTTGTCGCAATAATTAACCTGCTTTATATTCAGTTTTGCTTGCGATTCGTTTTACATTTGTTAATTCTATTATTACTCAACTTATTACTAAATATAAAATTACTAAAATTATTAACATTATTAAAATACCCTGTTTAATCTGCAAGATTAAACATCCTGTGGCTCGAAGTTCATGTTCATTGCAGATTGAACATTCTGCCGCGACGAGGTGGTTGGGATGGCGTAAAGTTGTTCCATCTGGAATGTTTCTTCCATCTTGGTACCTTTAGTTCTTCTATAGCTTTTAATTTATCCCGGAACTTCACCCATTGTGAGGCTATGTTGTCAGGTACTTTTTGATCCCATTTGATCGCGCTTATCCATAATTCTTGTATTATTAGTTTGGCTGTTATGGTTATTGGACTGACCCACCCTAGCGGGTCGAAGATTTTTGCTGTTTCTGATAGAATGCTTCTTTTTGTTAATGCTTTGTTGTTGAGTGCTACCTTGAATTGAAAGCTGTCTTGATCTGGTAGCCATCTCACTCCTAGGGATTTTCTTGTTTCGTTTTGGTTGATATCCAGTGGTTCCGACGTTTCTTTTTCTTCTTTCCATAATTCTCTGTGGTTTCCTGCCCATTTTCTTAACGTAAATCCTCCTTTCGCTGATAATGTGATTAATTCTTCCTGTAACGTTTTTGCGTCTTCTATTGTGGTGGTTCCAGTTAACAGGTCGTCCACGTAATAATCTTTCAGTGTTACTGCTGATGCTTGCGGGTAATTGTTTTCTTCATCTTGGGCTAGTTGCTGTAATGTCCTTACCGCTAGGTAAGGTGCGGAAGCTGTTCCATATGTAACGGTTGTAAGTTGATACTCTTTGATTGGTTCCCTTGGTGTGGTTTGTTGGTAGTGTTCTTCACACTCTTCATCTTGTTGGGACATTTTCACTGCCCTTGGAATTTCCTCGAGTTCCCATAATTTTTCTAATTGCGTTTCTTCTTCCCGTGATACCATACTAACTATCATCACTTCTTTTTTATTTCCGGGGCTGCATGCTTCCTTAACTTCTTTGGTTGATGCGTGCGCTGCCGATTGTGTTTGCTGGTGTGTTGCAGGTTTTTCGTATTCCTGGTGTAGTAATGTGTGGTGCGGGTACTGACACGTTGTGCACCGCCGTATTGCGTGGCATCTGATGTTGGAACTGTGGTCCATGCAATTGAAACATAGACGTTTTTCTCTCACGAATGTGATCCTGGCTTGTGTTGACAACCCTTTGAACTTGATGCAGTCACCCAACTTGTGATATTGGTTGCAGTAGACGCATGCTTGCCGTTTATTCTGCCACTGGGGGTTCCATTGGGGCTGTCCTCGTGTGGTAGTATGGTGTGATTTTCTTGCCTGGGACATCGCTTCCATTGACTGGAATCTTAGTTTGAGGAATTCCATTACTTCCTCCATTAGTGGTATTTCATTTGGTGCTTTCAGCGATTGTTCGAATAGTTTGTTTGTCTCTGCGTCCCATTTTCTTGCTATTATGTGGACAATAAGAGGACCCCAGGAGGCTGTTTCTACTCCTAGGTTCTTTATTGCTTCCAGACACTCATAAGTGGTGTCATGCAGACGCCTTATTGCACCTGCATCTTGCTCTTGGATAGTGGGAAAGTCTAGAATTTTGTCTATTAAAACTTTTACCATTAACCGTTTGTTGTTGTATCTGCTCTCGAGAATTTCCCATGCTGTTTTGTAATTGCATTCTGCTATTTGAAGGTGTTGGATTAGTTTTGATGCTTCTCCTGTGACGTTGCTTTTAAGGTACTGCATTTTTTCTATTGTTGTCACCGTTTTGTTGGAGTGTATTATTTTTCAAACAGGTCTTGGAATGTCATCCAATTTTCATAGCCACCGCTGAACATAGGTAGCTTTATTTCTGGCATCTTGATGCTGCATGTCTTATCTCCAACCATTTGTATTTTGTTTCCGAGTTCGATGCTTATTTGGTCACACCATTGTTCGGTTTTCTCGAACTCGCTGTTTGAAAAATAGTTGTCCTGATGTTTTGTTTCATGCACCTTGATGTGTTCGTGCAGGTTTCAATTGCGGTCCATTGGCGCTGAATCTTGTCTTGCCATAACTTAAGTTGGACCGTGTTTTCTTCTTTCTTCAATCTTTCTTCTACTTGTTGTAATAGAGCACCTAGTTGTTGTATCTTGATCTCTTGTCGTTTCAATCGCTGTTCTTGTTCTTTATCGACCCCATCGTCTTCTTGCGAGGTGGTTGTTAGCTTCTTTTCCAGTTCTGTCAGATAGTTCTTAATGTGATTATATAGTTTACCCAATTTTTCAAAGTATTCTGACGTGTGGTAGTCATTATCATCTATCTGCAGTTTGGATATTTCATTATGTGTGCTGTTCGCTTCTTCCCACCATGTTTCCAATGCCTTGCTACGTTCATTAATGTACACCTTGTTCTTCCGTGCCGCCGCATCTTTCTTCATATTTGTAAACATCTTCTCCATAGCCTTGCCAATTTCATTTTGGGTGTTGGCCAATTTGTTTATCTTCTCCATTTTTCGCTTTGACTCTTGTGTTGTTTCTTATTTATAAAGCTTGATTTTCTTACCCACTGACGATATGTTTCTTCTTTCCTATAAGGGGCGTAAATCCTTATAGTTGACAGAGGTAGATTTGCTGTTGCAACTTCTTCTGGCGGTGGTGGTGGTGAATTGAATGTAGCTGGTGGTGTTGATGTCTTCAATAGGCTGATGTTCAATAGCTGCTGCTGTTGGTGGTGGATGATGTCTTCAATAGTAATTAATTTTACTGGTTGCCGATGTTGGTGGCTCGAAGGACCATGACTAATTTTACTGGTTGCCGATGTTGTTGGCTCGAAGGACCATGACTAATTTTACTGGTTGCCGATGTTGTTGGCTCGAAGGACCATGACCAATTTTACTGGTCGCCGATGTTGGTGGCTCGAAGGACCATTTTCAATTCTCTGATTAGAGAGATTGAGTAGTTGGGGTTTAATGTGAGGGATACGCCGTCACTCGTATCAATTGTAGACTAGACCTCACAACCCTGTTGAGTAATTGAACAAAATGAGATTCATTCAAAGACTGATTTATTCGATACTATTTACACTTTATATACAACTTTCTACATGACGTGTTTTTGTTTTGACCTAGTTAGTAGGTCATGTTTTATTCTTTTAAGCGCCTTTTGTGCTTACTAGTTATAATGCATATAGTATATGTGTAATTTCAACCTTACACACTTTTGTATCAGCACAATTTGTCGCAATAATTAACCTGCTTTATATTCAGTTTTGCTTGCGATTCGTTTTACATTTGTTAATTCTATTATTACTCAACTTATTACTAAATATAAAATTACTAAAATTATTAACATTATTAAAATACCCTGTTTAATCTGCAAGATTAAACAGGTGTCTGCCGTGGCAGTCAACCTGTTAAAAAAAGATAACCGGAAAGCAGCTGCTAAAAGGAGAGCGGCTCTAATAGGTACTGGCGGAGGGCCATGCGAAGATCTTATGCAAAAAGTAAAATTGTTAATAAAATTAAGTTGCGAAGGATTAGTTTCAAACTTCGATAGTGATTGTATAGGTAAATTAATTTTAATACCTTTATAGATAATCATTTTTTCATTATTGTCAACGTGAAGAGATTCAAGCAAGCGCGGGTAAACGGCGGGAGTAACTATGACTCTCTTTTCTAAGGCTAACAAGGTCGTCGTTTGCGATGTAGCTATCCGCTAGGCGGCCGTTGGCCACGTTTCACAAGGTGTCCTATTACTCTGATCACAAGAGCTGCTCTGGAACGTCGCTATCCAGGCAGACAACTATCGTTTACTGCATTTGTAGTAGGCGCTCGGGGCACGTGGTGTAGCCAAAATGATCGTGTTTGCGATGCACTCAGTCTGACAAAGGCCGAGAGGAAGTCCTTGGTCCATAATACCATATCAGGCAGCGTACTCATTCATAAAGAGTTTATGCGGGCCGTATGGACAAGGGCCGAATCGATGACGGATCGCTAGGTCAACGGCTCTAGGCACGTACCCATGGTCGATAGATCATCGGGTGCGCATAATCAGAACAACCTACTATTATGATTGAGTTATTACTGGGATATTTTAATTTGTGTTGTGTCATACATTGGATGTTCCAGATTTTATTTTATTTATATACACTTACATGTTGTGTTTGTTACAGGGCAACAGTTTGTTTAATGCATGTTTTTTAACAAAAATTTTTATATTTCCTACATTTTAATTTGCTATTATTTTCGGCACTTGCCGTTAAAGGTGGACGCCCTGCCACCTGCTTGGATTACATGTGGTTGATTCCCATCGAAGAGCTTCGAAATTCTATACTACCAGCAATTTTCTACAACATAGCCAAATGCCTCGTCATCTAATTAGTGACGCGCATGAATGGATTAACGAGATTCTCATCTGTCCCTACCTACTATCTAGCGAAACCACAGCCAAGGGAACGGGCTTGGTTAGCGGGAAAGAAGACCCTGTTGAGCTTGACTCTAGTTTGGCACTGTGGCACGAGAGGTGCGTGGTGGAGACGGACCGTGCGATCGAGCGCCTCGAGCGGCGATCCCCGTCGCCAATGAGATACCACTACCTCGTCGTTTCTTCTTACTGATCGCGCGGAGCGCGTGCCCGCCGTCCATCATCGGCGCGGAGCGGCGCACGTCGTGCATGCGCACCGCGCGACGAGTAGCCGGCGACGCGCGTCGGCGGTCGTGCGGCAGACGTGTAACGCGAGCGTTCGCGCCTGTCTCAGCCGCGTCCTCGACCGCCGAAAGTCGCAAACATGCTCGGTCGCGATCCGATTCGAGGACACCGCCAGGCGGGAGTTTGACTGCGTACATCTGTCAAAGAATAACGCAGGTGTCCAGCTCAGCGAGGACAGAAACCTCGCGTAGAGCAAAAGGGCAAATGCTGGCTTGATCCCGATGCTCAGTCATTATTTATTATGGAAGATGATGTAGATGATACAGAGGTTTCCAAACTAATTACCAATGAAGAAGAAAGCACCGAAGGTGGTGCACATGACATTTGTCGAAAATTTAATGAAAACTTGACACCAAAACGAATAATAAGAGGAACTGGAGCATGAAGAGGCAAACCTAATATTGAAATAGGTATAATTACAGGTCGTCATTCTTTTGTGACTAGTTTTTGTCAGGTACTAGTTGGGCCACATATTCTCCGGCACAGTTGAGGAAACCTACGCATCCTGCACTGCGTCAGAAAAAGAAAGAGACAGTGCAACTTTCAGCTGCTGGTAAACAATGCAACCATGGATGGATGCAAAACAGAACTCACGAATTTAAAATTGAGATTGCTTAGCAGGAGTTTGATGGTAAACAGAAAAGAGAGGAAGAAATTCATTTGCAGCAAACGCAATTAAATAAAACAAATGGAAATTAATGAACTAGCAATTGAAAAGTTAAAATTAGAAATTGAGAAACTTCAGCAAAATTTAATTAATGTGTTTTATTGTTTTTCGTTTAATTAATTCGGTTTTATTATCAATCTTATACTATTGAATAAGTTAAATAAACAAAACATACTGTAAATTTATTTTATGTATAAAGTAAAATATAATAGAACTTTACAGTAGTGTTGAGAATACTCTATGAATTTACGAGCTCCATAGTGTCGCCTGTCTACGTAATCATCAGGATGTTGCCATTAACATTATTTCTCTACAATGCCTCTTAAAATGTTTTCCAAGCACAAGATCTAATGGTGGTTCATCTTCACCATTTAAAACAGAAATATTGTGTAATACAGCACAGGCTACAATCACGGCTTGTACACGCATATGGCTTAATTTTATTTCTAACGACAGTATAGGAAACCTTCGTTTCCACACGTAAGATCTTTCCATATTTCTTGTGCCAGTAACGCTTCTTGAAATAGGTGTTCCTGAGGTAATATAGGTTTAAAGGTGTAATTAAGTATCTTGATACACCATAACCGCTGTCATATTAACACCTTATTCTGTAGATCACCTCGATCAAATTTTGCTTTTATTACAGACTTATTAAATATTGTTTGGTCATGACTACTTCCTGGCCACCTTGCTACTATATCTCGTATGTAAAGATTAGCATCACAGATCGTCTGCACATTAACCGAAAAGTAACCTTTCCTATTTCGAAAATTTTCAGCCTCATCTCCACCTAAAAATTCAAAGTTATTAAGAGCTAAGTAACAGTACATTATGATAATTAACCATACCTGGTGATTGAATTCTAATATGCGTGCAATCAATAGCTCCAATAACTCGGGGAAAGTTTGCAAGTTCATAAAACTTGGTGCAAATTCCATCCATTTCATTGGGAAGTTGACATATTGATTTCGCAAGTTTGCAATTGCTTCAGATACTTTCTTTACAATTCTGCTTGCACTTGATTTGTGTACACCACAAAAGTCTCCGGCCACAACGAGCATGCTGCCGGTAGCAAAGTACCTTAATGTCAACAGTAACTGCGTAATAGGACTTATAGCTGCATTTCTATAATTACAAACAGAAATAATGTACATAGAACATTTTGATAAACATTTTTTAAGTAGGTAGCTACCTTCGCGATATAAATTTAAGCTTACCTGTCTGTAGGATTTTCTAGTACTTCCACAATTTGGTCTAATAATTCTCTAATGGTGTCTTTTTCTAATCGAAAACGAATAAAGAATTCCTCCTCGTCCCAAAAATCCATGTGATTCACTCTTTCCCTAACACGCTTTTCTTTTCTCCTGTTTAGAAAATTATCCACTAATAGCTCATTTTCTGAATCACTACTGTCGCTTGTTTCGTATAAATCAAACATTTTTACTGATAGTCTTTTCACAATTTATTGAATTTCGATTTTACAAATGTGAGGTTATGAGAAACGTCAGTGATATTATACTAAAAGTAACTAAAAAATTTGGATAAAGTCATACCAACCCACTCTTATTTCCCGTATTACAATCCCACCGATAGTAACTGTTTGTACTACGCTATGATAATGTATCTTCCGGATAGCTATATCGGTCAGATAATTGTCGGGAAGATGTAGCAGCAGATTGTACAACCGGGCCTAAGTCTTTCATGTGGAGATATGGATTTTCTCATTGTGGTGTCTTACCTTCTAATCCATGGAGAAACCATCTCTAATAACTCTTCGTACGTATCTTCACCATCCTCAAATAGTTCCTCCAGTCAGAAGGTTTACACCTTCATTTTTTTAACATTTCCACATGAGAAAATTCCATTTTGAGTAGCCTTCGACACCATTTTGTTATAGGTTTTCTTTTCTTTTTTAATCTTGTTGCAAGGTAAAAATCATAAAAAGACCACGAAGGTATCTCCTCCATTGCGTGATACAACACACAAAACACAACGCTACAAAACACAAAGCTAGACTACTGATGTTGGAGGTAAAACTTATCAAAAAGACGGAAGGTGTGAACGACACTCTCCATTTTCGACAAAACGGTGAATCTTGTCGATGCAGACAAATCGTTACGGTTTATTGTACCGTCTAAACCCGCCTTAAGAACGAAGAACCAGTAAGGCAATTTGTAAGCCCACCACCAGGTAAGATGTCATAATTAGATAATATTCTTATTTTTTAATTTTAATTTTAGGGTCCGCTAGAAAACGTGGTGATTTTATAAATAACACAAATCCCGAGTACAACACTGTTCAATTGTTTGCCGCTAGACGTTCAAAACAAGAATTCCAACGCACTCCAAAAAATTACTTGCCTTGTTTTTATTGCTCAACATTTTTTTAGTAAGCAAACTTTGCACATACATGTCAAGTTCTGTATATCATCAAATAATGACACAGGCAAAACGCAACGGTACTAGGTCGTAAACTTCTTTCTAATGTTCATGTGCAATTTTAAAGGCTAGCGTGTTCCCTATTGAGTGTGTATCTATCATCCGATCATGGTATTTAACAGGCGCCGGTCTGGTGAATTGGAACGTATTACCCTTACTGGCTACTCTAAGTTACACTCAGCTGGAGATCTAATTGGTAGTGTAGGTGACATGGGAAGAGAAAAAGAGACTTGTCTGACAAGATGATATAAACGATTCGAAATTCGTAGAAAGTTGAACCGTACAGTTCCAGTGTTACTTATTTTTGAAATTGAGGTAGGTATGCATAAACCTTGTGCTTAAAAAACGAGAAGAGGCAGGAGTACAATCTGATAATCCATATGTGTTTGGTATTCCTTCAATATACCACCGACATTAGTATTTAAGAGCATATATTCTTTTAAGGAACTATGCTAATTGGTGTGGTGCTAAATAGCCTCATCTTTTACGATTGAGAAAGCAAGTTGCTACGGAGTGTGTCATTCGAGATTTATCGGACAACGTAATTAAAGATGTTGCTACGTTTATGGGTCATGCTATTGATATACATGACAATATCTATCGCATGCCCATAGAACGCAGAGATATTAATCAAATGCCAAAAAATTTGGAAACTATACAAGGAAGTAATGATTCGTCTGACGAAATATTTACAGATAATTATGATTTTGAAGAGGGTCGCCTACTACTTCCAAAGCTGAATCTTCTCTCCCTTCCGAATATGATGAAAGGCGTCGGATCTTTTGGGGTAAGTGATATGTAAAACTTAATTTTCATTATTTCAGTGATAAATATTTGTAGATTCTACTCACAGAAATGTACATCCATCTAATGATGTCGATAATGTTGAAAAGCATCATGAATCTATTGTAGCTTATAAGGGCAAATATACAGCTTCCACCAGAAAGAAAGTTCACCATAGGTAAGTAGTACGTAAATTTTCCTATATGTTATTATAATACACATATATCTATAGGTTTATCAAGAATATGTTCCACTAAAACACCATGCACTCCATTGGAAAAATAAGCTGCTACCAGTCACTTTAAGAAATTTTTAGAAATGGATAAGCTTCCGTCTATAGCTGAAATTTTTGAGCAACTTCCTCATATTGATGAACACTCAAAATCACCACCATCTGTACGGTTGTGGTTATACAATGAGCTTGTCAAATAACGTGGCACTATTCACAACAGAAGTACTGACTGTTTTTAACCATGTTGCATTCTAAAGTGTGTCGACAAAAGTGGAGTGCTTCTTTGAAGACTAAATGAAATCAAGTTTTTTTGTACCATCTTCATAATGGTATTTTTCCATGTACCACTGAATGTAAAGAGGCTATACATCAAAATTCTGAATTTAAGCAACTAACTCCTGCTGCAGTCAAAACTGCAGTTAATAAATTGAAGCACTTTAAAAAATGTAAATTATATGTTTTTAAATTAATCATTTAAAAACGAATAGTCTTGCAATGTAATTTTGATTGTAAAGTCATCAGGACTTAAGGTTTTGCTTCTAAAGTAGATTTTCTAAATTTATTTATACTTTTGTATAATTTGCTACTATTCGCAAAAATCTTGCTAACTTAAGATTTCTTAAAACAAGTGAACCCACTGGGGATAAATATCCTAGAAAGTTGCTAAGATAATCCCTACTCGGTTCATTGGTTTAAGACGTTTACACAAGGGAAGATTTTGGCGAATACAGTAAGATTAGGCTTAGATGAGTGAAAGCTGTATAGTCTGTACATGTGGTCAAATGTATTAGTGGTGGATCATATATATTACAAATTTTCTGGTTATAATTATTGTTCTAACTGTTTTCTTTTTTATTTTAGCTTATGATCAATTAGCTGCTACACACTGATCTACAAGATTGCATGAACACAGTAGTAAACTCCTTATAAGTTTCACTATTTCTACTGTGTAGTAGTTTTTAAGTTGTTATAAATTTTACTGTTGAAATGTGTTGTTACTTTTAAATTGTTTGTAAACCTTTTTATTTTATTGATGTTGAGGGTGTACCCCCGAACTTGTATAGTTTCTAGTAAGGATGAAAAAATTATCTAGCAATTCAGTCACATGTTTAACTTATATTTTATACTTCCTTTGCAAAAGCTTTTTTGTTTTTAGATTATTATAATTTTGAATCTGCGGCTAAATAATATTCAGTTTGATGATGTTTTATCATATTTAGATTTTGTTGTACATACATTTATAAATATTCATTTTTGTAATATTAATAGTTCATATGAGATGTACTTATTAAGATTTATAGTGATACAATATTTTCTATCATTACAATTTCTTATTTTCACATTTAAAGCCTTTTCCAAAACTCTAAAAAATTATTAATTATTGTGTATAATAGAAATGGTACCGTTGCTCCAAGTACTAAATGTTTAGTGCTTTGGTGCACTATAAACATCTTTGCAGCTGTGTTATACAGAATATTGACTACTAACATCCTAAATGTAATTTGGCTTCGTACCTGCTACCTTAAATTAAGGTTTAACTAAATGACAATTTAACCAATTCGGTTACTTCAATTAATTATGTTATTTAGTTTTGACACATCCATTAGCTTAGATTAACATTAGCCAGAAACAACACAAACATTGTATTCAGAATCATATCAATTATACGTTAATATTGCCAATTTTTTAAATGGGTTACAAAGGCCGGGTCAAGTAGTAATGATTTTCTGACATTAGCTTTTCATGCATTCCTAATACATTTAAATTTCAGTAGCGATGGTGTAGTCTCATTAACAGTATAATAGATTAATCTTATATTGAATCAATCAACGAGTAATAAAAATGTGTGTATCAAATTTGTCACAGTTTTACAGCAGTTACAAAATGGTGTCACAACTATTTATTTTAATTTGACAAGGGTGTTTTTCTTCATTCTGCAGTCAATACCGTCTTAAGACCATGACAAACATGTTATCATGACATGAGTGTCCCAATGAAACTAGCCTTCAAATTTATAATCAGATAGCACTCGTTTATAAAACATAATTTGATTTCC
Organism: Vesta saturnalis; assembly: GCA_036346205.1. Lineage (NCBI taxonomy): Eukaryota > Metazoa > Arthropoda > Insecta > Coleoptera > Lampyridae > Vesta > Vesta saturnalis. Next base: position 36,127 of record JARFJB010000614.1, on the reverse strand, counting down.
TAATAGGTACCTCGAAATCTTTTGATATGATTTGTATAATTACATTTGGCTTGTAGCTGTTTAGAAGGGTAATAAAAGGAGAAACATGTTTCAATCCAAGTATTCAGACGTATACACGGGCTACCCTTCAGGTACCCAAGCAACCTCACAACACAACACGCAAACATACCACCAATCACAAACAGAATCCAAACACTTCAGAAAAACTTTACACACAAAAGGATTTTCGGCGATACCATCCCTACCAAAGAAATTATCACAACTTCCTACACCTACCAACCTCCCAAATTCCCACATAAAAAACCCAAACTTAAATTTAAACACCACCCCCCCGCGATCTTAACCCAATTATTAGACGACATCCCAGAGGAGATAGAAGAGACCCTCGATAACATCCCTTATGCACTCCGCATCCCACCGTCAACTGGATAACGACCCTCAACAAATTATCTTTCTTTTTTTTTACACACCAAAAATAATAAACTCATGATTGTTAACCACACAATTACAAAAACTTCGCAACACCAACAATAATGGAATGACCAGGGCTGAAGAGGAGGAATCCTAAACAGTCTACGAATAAGCATATAAGCATAAAATATAAGCATACTAACCAAAAGCATGAGCATACAAACCCAAAAAAAAAAAAATCAATCCAAGTATAACGTGGCTGATTTAAAATTCATTCAATCACATATACAACTCATTATAAAAGCTATGAAATATTCACATACACTTTTTATGTCAAGTTTTGACAACCCACACTACCATAATACTTACGCTCATTGCCTTTTCCAAAAACTATCCAACTGAATCGCACACTTGTCTCCAGCTCTATCTCTACCAAACACTATCACGTTCATAATAAAATACTTCTTTTTTGGGGTTTTTTAATGGTATACTTTAAATTATACAATCTAAAAGTTTCGACAACACTTACAGTTATCTTCATCAGTAGTAATGTTTATTAAAAATTGTTAAAGATAACTGTAAGTGTTATCGAAACGTTTAGATTGTATAATTTAAAGTACACCATTAAAAAACCCCAAAAAAGATAAGTATTTTATTATGAGTATTAATGGTGAAAGTTTATATTTTCATACTATCACGTTCGTTTACGACTTTTTACAACCCCAATCCAAGCATCACTGCACCAGCATACCAGAACACATTTACATTTCCATCCTACTTCTACTTAACACTAAACCTACTGTTATATTTTAATTCTTATTATTTAATTTTGGAATGGATGATTAAAGATTAATTAATTCTGTTTATTATCTGAACTTAACGCGTTACATACATTTTTTTTATATCTCTATTTTATATATGGTAACTTAATAATACAAAAAAACACTAAAACAATCTATTTCAGTGGCGTGCTATTTTTTAAAATGAGCGCACCCAACTAAATTTTTTTCAACTAAAATTACTAAACTAAATTTAAAAGATTCACAAAATTCATAAATAAGTTTACTGATAAACCCTTAGTGAAGATATCCGCTTGGTTACCATTTGAATTAACATAACATAATTCAATAGACGCATTTTGTAAATGTTCGCATATAAATTTATATTTCAAATCAATATGCTTGACTCTTCTGTTATTTGAAGGATTTTTTATTAGTGCAATGCATCCCTGATTGTCTTCAAATATTGTGATTTTATTTAAATTTAAACCGAAATCATTTAATAATTTTTTACACCATAAGCCTTCACTTACTGCTACACAGAGAGCCACCAATTCTGCCTCTGTTGTAGAAAGTGAGACACAATTTTGCTTTTTTGTACTCCATATGAAAATGCAATTAAATATCTTAAACATAAATCCTGTCACTGATTTTCTGTCATAACAATCACCTGCCCAATCAGCATCTACATAACAAATTAATTCTGGCTTACAAGTACCATGCCTTATAAATTTTAAATTTACATTTTTGGTACCACTTAAATATCTGAGAACCTTCTTAATGTGGTTCCATGCTTCATCTGATGCTTTGTCTTGATATCGACTAAAATGATTAAGTGAATAACAGATATCCGGTCTGGTTCCCATTACTAAATACATGAGGCATCCTACCAATTTTCTAAAAGGCTTCTCAGTTTCTCTTTATTACATATATTGAACCTCAATTTTGGATCAATAGGTATCAATGACCTTTTACAGTCTTTCATTCCAAATCTTTTAAGTAAGCTCTCTATATACCTAGTTTGACCCAGTTTCAAAATACCATCTTCTCTGTTATCCAAAATTTCAATGCCTAAGAAATGTTTCAACTATCCTTTATCTTTCATTCTAAATTTGTTTGTTAGAATACCTTTGATTTTTGTTATCAGTTCAAAATTCGGACCAGCCAAAATTATATTATCTACATAAATCAGTAGATACAATATTTCTCTCTCTAATTGCCAAATGTATAAACAAAAGTCATTTTCTGAACGTCTAAAACCCAACTTTATCAAAAAATCATCTACTTCAATATTCCAACATTTTGAGGACTGCTTTAAACGGTATAAAGACTTTTCAAGCTTAAGAACATGACCGTCTTTACATTTTACTCCCTCTGGTGGATGAATATATATTTCTTCATTTAATTTTCCATTCAAAAACGCAGTTTTAACATCTAACTGTTGAAATAAATACTTATACTGATTACCTACAATTAATAACACTCTTATAGTACTCAATTTCGCTACTGGAGAATAAATATTTTCATAAAACTCTTTATTTTGCCTGAAACCTCGAACAACTAATCTGGCCTTAAACTTGTCAACTTCATTAATTTCTAAATTTTTAATAGCAAACACCCACCTTGTGTCCAATATTTGCATTTTGTCTGGTCTCTTCACTTCTTTCCAGGTTTTGTTCTCTTTTATAGAATCTAGTTCACTCTGTACTGCTTTTAACCATTCTACTTTATCTACTCTATTTTCTAAATCTAGGTAACTTTCAGGAACATCATCGACAAAATTTATAGCATTGAAGGCCATATTTAGCTCAAAATCATCATATCTACTTGGAATCTTTGTTTCTTTTATTTTCACCCTTATCTCCATCTCCTATTGTTTCAATTTTCTCATCCTCTACACTTATAACCTTATCCTTGATTTCGTCATTATTTTCTGAACTATCATTGCTTATACCTACTACTTTCCTTTTGAAATAAAAATTATCTTCATCAAATTTCACATCGCTCGATATTATTACTTTCTCATTTTCAATATCCCACAATCTATAACCTGTCGGAGCATAACCAACCATTATACTCACTAGAGTTTTTGAATCAAATTTATTACGAAACTGTTTTGGGATAAGACTATATGCCAAACAACCGAAAATTTTCAAATTTCTCACGTTTGGTTTCACTTTGTACCAAGCTTCACCTGGTGTTTTTCCCTTTAAGTTTGCCGTTATACCTCTGTTTATCAAGTAATTTGCTGTTAAAATTGCCTCGCTCCAAAATTCCTTGGGCATATTTGCATCCTCTAACAGTGCACAGGTTTTTCATTTTGTTGTGGTGTGTAAGGTACTGAATAATCTAAAACAATACCTTTTTCTTTACATAGCGTAACTATATCATTTGGCACATATTCTAATCCGTTATCACATCGTAATTTTGAAATTTTGCCATTAAACTTCGATTCTATCATATTCACAAATTCTTTGAATTTTTCATATACTTCACTTTTATATTTTAGTAAATACACAACTGTAAAGTTTGAGAAATCGTCTATAAAAGTTATGAAATATTTACTACCATCAATCGACTCCGGAGTTATGGGACCACAAATATCTGTATGTATAATTTCCAAAAACCGATTACTTTTTGTTCTAGTACTGAATGGAATCCTACTCATTTTACCTTTAACACATGATTCACAAAAATCTATACCTTGAAATTCTAAAGTTTTATCTATACCTTCAACTATGTTGGTTTTAATTATTTCTCTTAAGCCTGAAAAACCTATGTGACCGTAACGTTTGTGCCATTTTATAAAATCATCATTAATCGTTTGGGTATTTAGACACTCTGAGACATTCACTTCAAAGGATATTTCATAAAGATTATTTCTTTGTCCTATGCCCACTATTACGTTATTTGTATCTATTAATTTTACTACCCCTTTTTCAAATACTACCTTAACATTATTTGTTTCCAACTTTTTAACTGATAACAAGTTCTTTCTTAAATTTGGTACATATAATACGTTTCTGATACTACATTTAATTCTACTATCATTTGTTACACTAACAACCTCAATATTTCCGACTCCTATGGCCAATAAGTAACTGCTATCTTTTGCAACTGCAATTTTTATTGGTTCATTAAGCATTAACAAACTAGTAAAAAACAGTTCATCATTGACCATGTGGTCTGTACACCCTGAATCTACATAAAATTTAATATTGTTACCATCATTACATTCGTGGGTATTTGTATTTCTGTCATTCATAAAACATACACTTCTGTCATTTTCGGAAATGTCATTGTTACCATTTGATTGAATATTTTGATCTTTAGCATTTTCAGCGTGATTACTATTACCTCTTAGTCTACTCCTACCTTGAAATCTTCCTCGATAGTTACCAAATCTTCTTCCATATCCCCTTCCACGATTAACTTCTTGAAATCCCTGTTGAGGACCTGTGGTCTTCTGTTGTCCTGAACCATGGCCGTAACTTGTACCTTGACCTCTAAAGTAACTTTTTATCACACAATCCCTTTTGAAATGCCCTGTTTGGCCACATCTAAAACATGATAAATTTGTGTTAAATGCGGTTCGATCGGTAACTATTCCATGTCCTTTCTTGTTTATATTTTTCTTTTCTTCTTCAGCTAATAGTTTCTTCTTAACATCTTCATATTCAAGTTTTTCTGATGACATATTTTCAATAACTGTCACCACCGTTTCGTATGATTTTGGTAACGTTAGCAATAAGTTACATATTAAATCCTGTTTGTCAATTTCCATTCCTGTTGCTTTTAATTGTTTTAACACCTCTTCAAATTTGTTTAAAAAACATTGTAATGATTCACCTTCCTCTAGTTTCATTGACAGCATCTTCTTCTTTAAATATAATTTTCCCGGCAAGCCCTTCTTATCATATTTTTGCTCCAACGTTTTCCACATCTCATGTGCAGTCTTTTTTTCCCTCAAGCTCAAGATAAGAGATTTAGCTTTATTATCCTTCTTCTCTTCCACCTCTAACTTATCCGGTGTCAAATCTGTAATATTTAACGGATTCTGCACATATTTAATAACTCCATTTTCTAACAAAATCATCTCCATTCTAAATTTCCAATTATAGTAATTTTCTCCATTTAGAAGATCAATAAGATAGTTTTTACCAGGTAGATTACCATATGCCATTTTTATTTCTTCTTAATTAATTTTTACCTTTTTTTTTACGTCAAACTCTATACTAATCTGGGCCCATAACCTGTTATATTTTAATTCTTATTATTTAATTTTGGAATGGATGATTAAAGATTAATTAATTCTGTTTATTATCTGAACTTAACGTGTTATATACAATTTTTTTTATATCTCTATTTTATATATGGTAACTTAATAATACAAAAAACACTAAAACAATCTATTTCAGTGGCGTGCTATTTTTAAACATGAGCGCACCCAACATCGGATTTTCAATGCTGTACAACAAATAATACGTTACTACGCACCCCAGTCGTCATACTTAATCAAAAACGCTATAATCTGCTTGGCGCCTAAGAAGTTACCACGCAAAACCATATATGACAAGTATTATGTCATCTCTTTGATAGTTGAAGGTTACAAAGCAAAACAATGGTAGATTTCCAAAAGATATGAAAACTTACACATAATATCTTTAAAAAACTGTTTTCCTCATCGACTGTGATAAAAATGTGGGATCAAAAGAAACATTCATAGGTCGGAAAGAAGTTAACACGTTAATCGCCACCGTATATCATACAAAAAATTTCCCCGGGCCCCATTTTTTTTCATAACATTGGTTGTAATAGACGTTAAAACAAATTTAATAACGCTAAAAAAATATTCGAACTAGATCTGTGCAATTAAAAGCATTTAGAAAATGAGAATTGACATTTGGGTCACAGAGCCCTGGCATAATACTGAATGTGAGACTCGCACGTTGATTCCCGCCTTTCTGACGAGTTGACGCTGGTCTGGCCACGCTTTCCTCCGTGAGTGCTGTTACACGTTAATTGATAGGATAGTTTGAATGAAGAAGTTATTCAACCCAAGAGAATAAAACGGTAGGTAATTATTCTTGCTTGTTTCTTCTTTACCCTTACGATTATAATAATTATGAATGCATAATACAAAATTTTATGTCATGCAAAGGTTTCTTTCCCTCAAAAATAATTTAATCTTGTTATAAAATTATGTCATTTATATCAAGTAGTTTGTGAGTTGGGTATCTAAAGAATTTAGTGACAACACCAACAAATGTTATATGTCAATTTATTTTGTTCAAAATGCGCGTACAAATTCCAAATGCACTTTATGCCCGGCAGACCCCGAATTTTGGCGAATGCAGTACCATCTTGACGTTGCTCACATCTAATTATTAAGTTTTAACCTATACAAAAGGTGTTTTTTAGCGAACGATTGGTTTGAAATAGAAATTCGAACCGATTTTAATGTGACGTCATTGTTTTAAGTGATCGCTAAAACTGACTTTTGTAAACCATTTTCTAATACAAACATAACCTGTATTTTTAGCAGTTACACAATTAAATGTGCAAAAATGGATCATAATCAAGTTTTACATTTGATTACTGAATTTGAAAACGAATCCACGCTATTACTATTAATATTGAGGACAATACAACATTCTAACGATAATGACAATTCAGTTATATCTACATTATTAATGTTGCAAAATGAACAACATTTAAGAATTAGAGGGTTTTATGAAGAACTGGATGTGTATTTAGATTCTGATTTTTTAAATTTATTTCGTATAGTTGAACAAAAACTACACTGGGGGAGAACATCAAATTCCTGGACGGAAACAGTTTCTGTTAACAATTTGGTGGTTAGGCAAGAAAGAGACCTTAATTTCTGTGGCAGACAGATTTGATGTCAGTTTGAGCACTGTTTATAATTGCACAAATTTTTTACTTTCAAAGTTACTATCTTTACAATCAAAATATATTACATGGCCTGATCAAGCAGAAGTGTCGTGAGCTGAACTAGATTTTCGTGAACGATGTGGATTTCCAGGTAAATTCCATATAAAAAATGCATTTCCATAATAAAATAATGTTACAGGAGTCATTGGAGCGATAGATGTTTGCAATATATGTTTTAAACCGCCTATGGAACATCAAGAAAGTTACATAGATCGCAAAATGCAACACTCTATTAAACTTCAAGCAATTTTAACATCACAAAAAATGTTTACAAACATCATAGTTGGTTTCCCTGGTTCTGCTCATGATAGCAGGGATGTGAAGAACAGGGAAATTATCGTAAATATTTTTGTAACAACTATCACCTAGTTGGTGACTCTGCTTACCCCTTATATAGTTGGCTGATGACACCTTACAGAGATCGTGGACATTTAAATCACATTCAAATACGTTACAATAATGATTGTGGTTGAGCATTCATTTGGAACTTTAAAATCAAGGTGGAGAATATTAAAATATATTAATGTCAACAGTGTTGAGAAGGCAATCAAGATTATTGGTGCTTGTTGTTTATTACACAATTTTTGTTATATTAATAGTGACTATTGGGACATGTATGAACCACTTGCCAATAATGCCCATGAAGGAAATAATGGCAGGATCAACCTTAATGCTGGGCAGAAACGAGATGAAATACCATTTACTTTATAACTAAATATTTATTTATCTCCTAATTCTGTATAACAGAAAAATATGTGTATTAATTATGTAATCTGAAAACTACTAATCGCTATAATAAAATAAACTATGTACACATTTCTTTTTCTTATTTTTTGAGTGGATTAAAGCCAATATTTGTTCATTTCCTGTTGCCTCTGAATAAGAGATATCATTTGTGAAAACTCCTTCTTCCTCTGTTCTAAATTTTCTTTGTGGATTTGTTTCATTACTTCCACTGCTGCAAAACTTTTATTCTGACGAGCACTACTTTTAATTTGTGTAAAGCGGTTTGTAGTTGGTATTGAAGATCTTGTACCTGCTTCAGTCGAAGAGCTTGTACTTACTTCTGCTGTTGTCGCAATCGAATCAATTATCATTACTGGGTTTGTTTTGTTTTTATTCCCAAATATCTCCAACAATTCATCATAACAGGGTGGATTTTTAATTTTCCCTTCACCAGTTCGTTTTCTCCTGTCAATTTAAATCATTTATAAGTTGCTTACTGTAAATAGAACACCCTGTATTTTATTACATTTTCCGCTGTATTTTTTAAGCCAATTCGTTTGGTATCAGTATTCCCAATACCTAAATCCAACTACTTTTGAGATATTTCATTATCTTAGCTAAACATAACACTTAATTATTTCAACATTAGTAAAGGGTAGGCCATGGTATAGGACACTGTGCACAAATTTTATCTAGAATTTCATGTAGAATTCGAAAATAAAATAAAAAATATTAGGTTCCATTTAAAATAACAAAGTTGACGTCTACTTCCGGTATAACCGGAAGTGCCACATTCAGGACAATATTGTATTTGAACTCGTCATCCAAAACCTACAGGTTCGTAATTTCAGATTTGTAACATAACTGTATCCGCCATTACTTTTAATCAAAACTCTTCGCGCCACACCCTGTATAAGTACTCATTTTTTGTTAGGTCAACCGATATTCCAAAAGAAGCTGTAAGCAGCCAAGATAATTTTTCAATTACTGGTCCGTCAGCGTCCAGACAGTCACCCCAGCAGTTACGTCAGCTGGAAACTGTACAATCATTCGCCGCCGGATCGGTAGACAGCACTATAGAAGCAGAAATTGCCAGATGCTGCACGGAAGATGTAGATTCGAGTGATAATGACGATGTAGAAGAAATAACTTGGTTGCTAGTTACAGGAACTTCACTAAAAAAAAATTGTTTTTACGGTTGATCCTGTGGATCCAACATATGAGGTCAAAGAAATCTATTTGACCAAAAATCCGATAGATTTCTTCACCATATTTTTTGACGAAGATGTAGTCAATTTCATCGTTTTAGAAACTAATAGATATGCCCAACAAAAAATCCAAGGAGGGTTTAAAAGAAATATCCCGACTCCATAGATGGAAGGTGACTAATGCTGAAGAAATGAACAAGTTTTTTGCTATTTGTTTATCGATGGATTTAGTAAGGTTGCCTAAAGTTGTAGACTACTGGAGCCACAAGAATATATATTCTAACAATGCAAAAAATATCAAGAATGCTCCACTTCAGTAACAATGAAGATGCTAATACTAATGACCGTTTGGCTAAGCTAAACTCATTGTTGACGTTACTGACTGATAAGTTCAAGAAAGCATATATTTCAGAAAGAGAAGTCTGCATCGATGAAACAAGAGTGCCATTTAGAGGGCGGCTTCTCTTTAAGCAATATATAAAGAAATAAACGACACAAGGTCGGAATCAAGTTATACAAACTTTGTTGTAAAGGAGGTAATACGTACGACCCAAAAGTGTATTGTGGAAGTGACAAAGACCCGAACGTTAGTGTTTCTACAAAAATTGTGCTACAAGTAACGGATTCCGTACGCTTGCCATACATATATATATATATATATATATATATATATATATATATATATATATATATATATATCCATGCACTCCACATGTAACAATTTTGCCAGAGATGTACAATCATGGTATAAACCTCCTGACAAAATTTCGTAGGACGCTATTTTGATACCAAAATGGACGAAAAGAAACCGGGCGGTGTATAATTTTAGTTGATACCAAACGCCGTCAGAGGCGTTGATACAGTTAGAGTATATTGCTGCTGTGTATATCTTTCTGATGTCTAATAGATGTTAGAGCGTCAGGGCTTTTGGCAACATTGCGATTCATAAAAACCAACAAAACCAGCTAGGAAATAAATAAATAGACGGGTATTTCACGATTTTAGTTATAAGTACACATTTTATGTTATTAATGCACTTTCTTGAGTATAGAGCGTCACCTAAAATTAATTTAAAATGGTAATGCTCACTGCTTAATCAGACATTTAACTGAGTTAGGAATACGCGTACCTACGTGCTTTGACTTTCTGTAGATTGAAAAACAGAAATGATTTTAGGAATATTGGGGCAAGAAAATAAGTTTCCAGAACCGCATTGTAACTAAATTGAATAATTAATTAAACAATAAAAAGTTTGAAATAGAAATTAAATATGTAAGTCTGAAAAAATTTCAGTTACTTTAATATAGTAATAACATTTTTGTACATGAACAAATTAATGCGTCTTCAATTAATTTGCTGTAGTTAGGAGTAATCGATAAAAATGATGACCGATAAGAATCACGACCAAAGTTTTTAGGAAGGTACAGGGTGACACCTAAAACACTGAAATGCAAATAATACAGCATGGAATGGAAGTATGTATCTACATGCTTGGACTTCACAATCTTTTAAATACATTACAAAACTATCAGTGCTTTTTACGGATGTGCACCAACTTAAATCTTGTTTTTATTGTATCTCCTCTGGCTGATGTGAACCTGTCATTATTTTATAAGAATTTTGCTTTTGAAAGTAAGGCGAGTAAAGCTTTTTTCTATAAAGTTTTAATTTATTGTAGTTCAATCAGATCTTGAGTAGGTAACGTCATTTTCGAGATACAGAGTGATTTTTGAAAATAGGCAAAAACTGTTCAAATATCTTCTTAATTTTAATAAATATGAAAAAAGTGTAAAGGCATATTTCATAGACTAATCTAAGGAGAGTTCAGTGCAATTTGTTGAATTTTTGTAATGGGTACAACTAAGTAGACAAAATATGACTAAAACTGAAAACTTTTTCATTTTGATTTTACGAAAAATGTTACTCTTGATAAAGTCCTGCTTCCTTTAAAAATACTATTGGAATTATAAAAGTACTGAAAAATTTAGGGTTGCCAAAATTTAGAAAATATAAAACTGCCTCAAGAGAGAACTACCCATAAGGTTAATTTTAGAGCAAAATGCCATAAGAACATTATTCTGAGGATTTTCGAGGCCGAATAAAATACAAAATTTCATAAATAAATTGAAAAATTATTCAGTTGTTTCCTAGTAGCAGAAAATGTCACGTTTTCCTTTTACGCGTATTACTAAAAAAACCTAGTAGGCTGGAAAATTGAACATGCTGTTGTTATGGAAACATAAGTCTTACATATTAACAATATTTGAAGTTTCTAATCAATAGGATAATTTGTTCATTGTTCTTTCTTAGTTTATTTTTATACCTACGATGTTGTTAAATAAAACTTTTTGTGTACCCCATATATTGCTTTCAGATTTCAATTTATTTATGAAATTTTGTATTTTATCAAGCCTCGCTATCCTCAGAATAATTTTTTTATGGCATTTTGCTCTAAAATTAACCTTATGGGTAGTTCTCTCAGGAGGCAGTTTTAGATTTTCTAAATTTTTGCCAACACCGTAAATTTTTTCTGAACTTTTATAATTCCAATAACACTTTTAGAGGAAGCAGTACTTTTATCAGGAGTAACATTTCTACGTAAAATCAAAATGAAAAGTTTTCCATTTGTTAAGAACTTTTCAGGACACGCTATATTTTAGAATTAATTTTTACAGAAAACAAAATACAATAAATGTTCAAAATGTTTCTTTTCGAGAATTATCAGTCAGCATCCATTTTTAAATTTCTAATATGTATTAGGCGCAAAGTGACTAAGAACTTAATTCAATTATTTAATTATTAAAGCACCTTAGGGCAAAAATAACGTTGACTTATATTTTATTTACTATAGAAAAAAATTAGGAAAGACATTATACTAAAACTTATAAGATGTTCTATTTTTAAACGACTCTATTGATAGGCTTTAAAGTGATACTTTATATATCATCCCTTAGCATATACTATAATAAATACATATATATATATATATATATATATATATATATATATATATATATATATACATATATATAATATGTCATGAATAAAAGACGATTAAAAAAGAAAACAATAACGCTCTTATTAAAAAATTTTAATATAATGTGATTGTTGCTTAGCCGTATCCATTATAAAAATAATAGAGAACTGCACTGAACTGTCGTAACTACAGTCTGTTCACGGCCAAGAAAAACCGCATGTAAATAAAATCACGTGAATATTGAATGACCTAGGCAAGTGGATTAGATTGAACGGTCCGCATGTATGAATTTTTCTGTTCCCCACTGCTAATATTTGAAAGCGACCGTCCAATAAAGAGACGAGTTAGAATTGATCACGCGTCGTAATTGTTCACAGGCGGTCTTTCTTGGGAGCGAACTGAGTATAACTATTGTTTAATTTAGCTTTTTCAATCCCAACTCTCATCAACGTTTTTAATAAACACATTATATATTGTATGGATTACTCCACCAAACTATATTTTTCCTTTAAATTGGATTTTTTCTGTGGATATATTCAATTTTTTTTTTTTTTGGTAAGTTCAATATTATACTTTATACCTATTACATTAATATTATATTCTTTATAGACCTGATGATGACTCGATTTAATTGAAACTAGTCTCCATCTATTGTGTAATTAACTTTAGTATAGTTATAATTAGCATCTGAGTTTAGATTTTCATTCAACAAGTATTACATAGCATCTTACAAAATGGTACATTAGCTAAAAGACAAAAAAATTTTAAATTATTTACATAATGGGATTTGGAGATAAGAAACGTATTCAAAGAAAATTAATTGAATTATTCATGCAACAACTCACCATGGCCAACTATCTTTTAATCAGAGTTTGAAAATCGAGAACATGGGAATAACTTCAAAAACGTATTTGTCAGTATGTATTAAAGAACTTTCTTTACTGGGCCTACTAACGCTTCATTCAATTATTTTCCGAAGTTATCATTGTTTTATAATGAATATGATTAAATTTTAAATTCCTTATTTCGTTTGTAAAAAAGATACCGTCCTCTGAATTCTTATTACTTTGTTAGAAATGTCTTACCAGCTCTAGGATATAAAAAAACACTTACCACTTTTTTTTACAGTTTTAATGCCAACGTTTCCATGCTCCTTCCCTGAGGATGAACATCGAAACGTTGGCATTAAAAGTGTAAAAAGCAAGTGTCTTTTATAGTAAAAAATGTCAATGACGCCATATCTTCCACAACAATCACCTTGTAAGGTAAAATTTATTTCGCCTACGGCTCATACTGCAACTGTCGTACTCGTGGAAAATGAGTGTCATTCCGTGCTTGTTAAACAATATACTATTTTGCTCTATGGTGGTCAAAATAAAGAAATAATTGAATTAATCTGTTAGTTCGTTTGAGAAATTTAAATTGACACTGACTGATAATCTGCGAAATTGGAGGACATTTTTAACATTTATTGCATTTTTTATATTTCTTTTTTTGTAAAAAATAAATTCTAAAATATAATATAAATTCTAAAATATAAAGATATTTTTTGCTGTAAAACGAGTACGTTTTTGTAATAATTATTTCTAATCTACGACTACTTTGCCCTTACAAGAAGAGCACTACGTTTGTAAATACAAGATCTACGATTTTATTACTTCTGCCAATTAACATGCCTTGACATCTTGTTTACGGAAATTGAGAGAGCATTTTTAAATTTAGAAAAATAATGGGTACTGGTTACTGCTGATAAGTTTCAGCAAGGACGCGATCGTTGCAGAAAAACTATCCGACGATACGAAATATCTATTTTTTTACGTCCAGTCGTTATTAAATAAACATTGGCAACATCGCAGGACGCCATAAGTGCGAATATATGCAAACATGAAATACATGTGGACGCCGTAGATACTAAACAATATACAACAATTGTATATTTTTGACGCCTTATTAGTGAGTGCCTGAAAAGACGCTATATAACTGGAGAGTGAATATAAAAATTTTATATTTTGTATCCAAAATCAAGTCTTCTTTATATTTGAAGACAACTATATAGGAATCTGTAAAGTATATATGAGAAATATAGCTGCTCCTATGAATTTTTTAAAATGGACGCCACAAACATATTTTATGAAAGGACGCTATAATGATAGAATGATGTGTGTGTATATATATATATATATATATATATATATATATATATATATATATATATATAATTATATTTGGTTAGAAACGCAGGCCAGCCGAGGAGCCAACGAAATTTCTTCAGGACTACTAAATTATTTGAAAGATTTAGAAAAAAAGTTGATTACCACAAAAAGGACACGAGTGACCCTAGTGTTGTATTCTGATTCATGTGGAGCACAGAATAAAAATAGTATTATGATGGCTGTACTGATTCATTTTTAGAATCATCTAAAGTTTTTCATGAAATACTACACCATTTCCAATCAGGGGTCATAGTTTTATGCCCCTGACAGAGTCTTTGGTAGAATTGAAAAGAATTTAAGAAAAGTTGAAACTATTATAGCACCTTCTGGGTATTATAATATTTATAAAGAACATGGAAATGTTAAACTATGGGGTAAGGACTGGTGCACGTATGACTTTAAAACAATGTCAAAACAAATATTCAAATCCAAACTTCCATTTAAGATAACTGATGCAAAGGTATTCAAGTATGTAAAAACACACAAAGGCGTTTCATGTTATGTAAAAACTACCTACTCTGGCCCTGAAATTGGGGTTGAACTATTTAAAAATAATACCAAAAATGCTAACCTGCTAAAAAAAGCACAAAAATTAATTGCAGTTAACCATGTTAGTGAAAAAAAAAAGGAAAAATGTTGAAAGTTTATTGGAAGGATGCGATTTAGATGAAGAAGGAAGAACTTTTTACAGAGGAGTTCTAGAAGGTGCAGCAAAAGAAGATGTGACGGAAAATGAAGCCAGAGATTATGAAGATGAAGATATAGATGGAGACTTAGTTTAACAACATACCTAATTACATTAATTTTTGTGTTAAATATTTTTCTTAGAAACTACTTTTTGTTTTACCTATTTATAAGGATAAAATGTTATTTTTCTATAACTTTTCAAAATAAATAAAAGTTCTATCCTTAAGTTAAATTTTGTTCTGTTTTTATAAGAATAAAATAATATTATCATGCATTTTGTCACAAACATGTGTACTTATCGAGTTTTTAAGAAAACTCACCAGTTTTGACAATAAATTTGAAGGGCTAAAATGCTTCGCAAAAATATGTACTTTACGATGAATACTGCCGTCTAACATCACTTCCCAATAAAAAAACCATCACTTCGATAGAGGTATTCAAAATGGATATAAACCAAAAAAACCTTCTGCTGAAAATTTTGAATTTTACTGTTATCGAGTTTTTAAAAAACGGTCCTCAATTGTATAGAGAGTTTTTGTGGATTGTTATCAAGTGTTTTTAACCGTTGTGGAGTAATACAAATTACTGCATTATGCAGAGTGTTAATTATATATCGGATGAAGTTAAACTTAATCCATAATTTGGATCCTTTCACATCACGAACTGAGGATTTAAATTATACTGTCAGCGGTATTCCACCAGTTACTAATATGGACATTGTGTCATATTTAGTCCTAACTCATAGCTTTTACACAAAAGAACAGATGAAAGCCTTTAAGAGCCTTGAAGCTTACAAGTATTTTACTTCCGGATTTGTGTTGAAGGCTGGAACAAAAGTTATAAACAATTTCTATGTATTGTTAGGAAAGGTAAGTTTATATTATTTGTTGAAATTCTTGAATCCTTCGTATATTGAGTTCGTTTCAGAGTGCTCTGAAGTGATCCGTTGCAGTGTTCTCCTCAGAACCTTTTAAATGAGCGCACCGTTAGGCCCAGTATAAACAGATGTCATGAGTAAGCTAATTAAATTTTTATATATTTTAATATCAAGCATTTTATAATAGTTATCTCTCCGCTCAGTAATTTCTTCATGGCACCCAGCTGACAAAATGTCTGTGAAAAACACTGTTGGCATGTTTACAATTATTGATAATAATTATTACTATGGCAACTAAGCTCTCCGAGTTCTCCAAACCGACTAAACGAACTCGGCTATCATGAATTTTTATTATTAGTATCATTATACACATCTGGCAAGCACAAATCTGTCATTGCATTTACATCCAAATAAGAATAACTATTGATAATGTGACATACAGTGTGTTTGAATTCTCAGGTTAACACCCCTGCAATTTATTTTCTGATCAATTACAAATTTTTCGAGAAATTGTGGAACCGTTGGTGTCCGCTTATGAGAAATTTCACTTTATTAGGGTTGTATAACTGACAAAAATTTTAAATTAATTGGAGAATAAGAAAGTTACAGGGGTGTGAACCAGAGAAGTGAAATACATGGAGAACAAAAAGTAAAAGATCTGACTTTGCAAAAATGTAAATGGAAAATTTTGATTCTAGGTAAAGCATTCCCAGAGAGCCAATGCAAAACCTCTCGATGCATGGTTCATTATAGCAAAGGATGGGGAACAGGGGCAGTAGCTACTGCTCATTGTATATGCATGGCAGGCAACAGTGAAGTTTGCAGCCATGTTGCAGCTTTGCTATTTGCAGTTGAATGTGAAAAATCAAAAGATTTCTTCAGCGTCATGTAGTGATGTTACTGCTTTGTGGCCTATGCCCTCGTTGTCCACAGTGGTGCCTATAGTTCCTATACACGAAATGGATATTGGGAAAGCCTTTACATTAGTAGCCCAAAGAAAGGGTTTTTCCATCGAAAATAGTAGTTCCGTTAAAAATCATTATATAATACTGTTTATAAATAATTCATCTGCATTTTTCATGTTATTCGTTCATTTATGATCATTATGTTAACTAGTTAGTTTTAAAGAACCCTTTTAATGTTTCTGAAGAAGGGAATAATATTCCTGAAACGTACGTAAAACAAATATATATTTTTACCTGCAACGATGTAGTAATTTCTTACATTTATACAATGTTTATGAAATGGAACAAACTTTGAACTGGTAACCGTGATAGCTTAATACATTGGAAAATATTTAAATAATAAATGTTTGCCCCCGACGCTATTCTGGAAAAAAATTTGACAGGTCATTGGATTGCTTAATAATGCTGTAAAAAGTTTAACTTGAAAGTGGCGCAATCTGTGACTAAAATCGCTAAATAATGCGTATAAAATTATGGTCTTATATAAAAATCCAACAACACCGTATATAACGCTCCTATATGAAAATTATATAACGCAGATAGTATGGTCATACGGCGTCATTTTGTTACCGCCAGTCGCATTCTCACTTACCAATATACAATAGGGCCGTATTGTACGATATATATATATATATATATATATATATATATATATATATATATATATATATATATATATATATATATATATATATACAGGGTTAGTCAAACCTCCCTCGTAGTCCACCATCTTATTTATACTAAGAGATACCAAACAATTTTATAAAGGTAAACGTTGAAGACTAGTCAGCAGCATATTTTAAAAATATTTTCGAATACATAGGGTCATCATATTGAATGGGTGAACCAAACTTACTTTTTTTCTAATGGAATACCCTGTATATTATTTTGAAATTGAACATGGCTTAACTTGACCACTACTCCAATATACGGTTTTAATATGTTATACGGGGTATTTTAGGAGTTATGGCCAATTTTAAGTAAAAATCGTACCGTATTCGAGAACTTATAGCCTCCAAACTTAACAAAAGAAAAATTATTTTTAATTTTTATGAGTTTTTAAATATGGTCTAGTTTTTACCCAAAATAGTGTTTGTGGAAAAGCTTATTTTTTACACATTATGGTCCATAACTCGACCACGTCATTATTACAGTTTTCTTAAATGGAACACCCTGTATATTATTTTGAAGTTGAACATGGCTTAACCTAACCATTGCTCCAATATACGGTTTTACTATGTTATACGGGGTATTTTAGGAGTTAGGTCCAATTTTAGGTAAAAATCATGCCGTATTCGAGAACTTGTAGCCTCCAAACTTAACACCCTTCAACTTTACTATTTACATTTGGCTACACTCATCATCGCTCAATTCTAGAAAACTAAAGAAAAGTATCTACCTATTCTAAGCAAAATTAATTATTCTTTAAATTAAAAAATAAGTCGCCTGGCATAAATGACGTTCTGCTTCTATCAATATTTGACATTTCCCTTTTACTGTTTACTTGCTGTTAAAAGATTATTTTTTTAACAATGAATTTCACCAAAGATGAATTATTTGATGTGGTTTTTATTCTTGGAGAGTCTGAAAAGAACTGCTTATTAGCAAAAAGAATTTATGGTGCAAAATATCCCGATAGACGATGTCCTGACCAGAAAAGTTTTAATAAATTACTTGAGAGATTTTTGGAAACTGGAAATGTTGAGTATAAGCCGCCAGAAATTAACAAATGTGCCCTTAATGATGATAACTACTTAACTGTTGCATTGGCCGTTACAGAAATAATAGGTATTAGCCAAATCTCTGTAGGAAGATGCCTACGCCAACATCATTTTCATCCGTACCGGTTACAACGGCACCAAGGGTTACGAGAAGCGATTTTGCTAATAGAATGAACTGGTCAGTTAGAAAACTACAGCAGGATCCAAATTGTTTTGATAGCATGGCCTTTTCTGATGAGGCAACATTTCATAAAAATGGATTTATGAATCGGCATAATTTCCATTATTATGCAACAGAAAATCCTCTCTTAATAATGCCAACAAATTTTCAGAAAAGATGGACTTTGAATGTTTGGGGGAGTGTACTGGGAGATCAGGTTATTGGACCCCATTTCTTTGAAACTCATTTAAATGAACAAATGTATGTTAATTTCTTAGAACCGAGCTGGTAGCGTAGTGGTGACACGACCTGATTAGCATTCGTGAGGTAATGGGTTCGATTCCCGTTACCGTCTACCTTGTATGAGGTTTTTTCAGGGGGTTCTCATACACATGTAGCGGCATGGTCACTGCGTATATGCACACCATGTGCGGCTACTTAGGCGAATGCTGGGGTTGTATTTTCCCCCTCAGAACCCTAACTCTGTTTCTTCCGATCCTATCCTGACCACACCCATCCTTAATCCCACTATGCATATATACGTAATGTATGTATGTATGCTGGGAATTCATGATTGTGGCTGAAGGAGCTCGGGAAGCTCGAGCAGCCCGCCCTCCCCCTTGGGGAGAGAATGAAATACGTTGCATTTTCCTTTTTTTTTCCTTTTCCTGTTAATTTATTACGAAACGATCTTCCTGTTCTACTGGAAAATGTCACTCTGAATATCAGGCAAGCAATGTGGTAGCAACACGGCGGGGCAGGTGTCCATTATTCAAGGGAGGATACAAATGTATTGAACGAAATATTTCCTAATAGATGGGTTGGTAGGAATGGTCCTGTTGGTGACCTGCACGGTCGCCTGATTTGACAAAACCTGATTATTTTTTGTGGGGTTATGTTCATGATAAGGTTTACCAAACAGCTCCTACAACAGTTGAAAATATGAGAGAGAGAGAATAACAGAAGCTTTTAGATCCATTATACCCAATATGCTCCGAAACGTTTCACGAAGCTTCAACGAAAGAATAGACCTGTGCATCAGAGAGAACGGTCGACTTTTATAACATTTAAGTTTACATTTAATGTATCTAATAAATTAGTTATTTTCATTTTCAACTAGTCTTTGTTTCTTGAATTAAAAAAATGTTCTAGAAGTTGTAGTTTTCTATGAATTGGGCGATGCTGAGTGTAGCCCATGTAAATAGTAAAGTTGAAGAGGATGAATCTCTCCATCGATGGATGATTTTTACTTAAAATTGGCCCTAACCCCTAAAATACCCCGTATAACATTGTAAAACCGTATATTGGAGCAATGGTTAGGTTAAGCCATGTTCAACTTCAAAATAATATACAGGGTGTTCAATTTAAGAAAACTATAATAATGACGTGGTCGAGTTATGGATCATAATGTGTAAAAAATAACTTTTCCAATAAACTATTTTGGTTAATAACTAGACCATATTTGAAAACTCATAAAAATCAAAAATAATTTTCTTTTGTTAAGTTTGGAGCTATAAGTTCTCGAATACGGTACGGTAAAATACTCCGTATAACAAAGTAAAACCGTATATTGGAATAATGGTCAAGTTAAGCCATGTTCAATTTCAAAATAATATACAGGGTATTCCATTAGAAAAAAGTAAGTAATATTAGTACGTAGCATATAATACACTCTCTTTAAAAGAAAGTATAAATAAAATTTGCAGTAACATATCTTACGAAGCTCGCACATTCTTATACTTCCCATAAGCATTAATGTTACATGTTAATAGCATACAATAATGTTGACGCATATAATGCACACTAGATAATAAACACTTTAAGAGAAACAATTAATGAAATTTACAGTAACCTGTCTTATAATACCCATAAACTTGAAATGTACGTGCAAATATACAATATAGGTCCAGGGTATTCCACGTAAGATGTCCCTATGTCTATCTCATAATCTATAACAGATAAAATCAAGAAATTGATTGAATATGCCAATTTTAAGCGAAGAACAATTATTACACTAAAATGATTTTTTTAAACTTAAATAGGACTAGGTAAGTTGGTTTCTAGAATTCTTATAAAAATTACATATTGATAAGCATACCTATGTATAATGTTTTTTGAAAAATTTCCTATATGAGTTTATAAAATGTAGGTTTTGAATTACTGTTTCAGCAAAAAACGGCAAAAGTTTCAGTAGCAATGTAACAAATGGAGTAGTATCGAGGGGTGTGGAAATGTTAAGAAATAATTTCATAAATTATAATTTACAGATATAGGTAAACCTGCAAATCATAGGATAGGTAGTCTTTGCTCACTCGTGTATTAAAGTATTTCTATGATTAATCGCTTTTATTAATAGATTTGTTTTCCTTAAATAACTAATAAATCACTGTACCAAAGGGGGTTAAGTTTTGCATTGGGCGACCTTGTATACAACAAATTGTGTGCAGTGAGATATTTAATTGCATTAATTAAATTTAATTCTTAAAATGATTTACAGGGGCGCATGCTCAAATTGCATGTCAAAGATTTGAAATTAATAAAAATTTCTAAATTTTATTTAAACCACTTGATGACCGAGTTGCAAATGCTAAGTTTAAATACGATTTCTTAAATAAAAAGTTAAAAAACACGTGAAACTACCCAAATCGAAAACTAAAGAACAAATGAAAAAAATGTGTCTTAACCAGATCATAAACCTTTATCACGTTGTTCGCTTTGAGTAAAAGCAGACTGGATAGATTTAAATTAAAAAATGCCTTGTAGTCAAGTAAATTATACGTGTATAGGTAAATAAAAACATGTGTTTTGTAGATTTTTGTGTAATAATAGAGCCTGCATTTATTTTAATTAAATAAAAAACACGATATGTGCACTTCATTTGTGTTATTTACCCATTAAGTATACCTATTTTTTTGCAGATTTTGGAGCAAACACCAAACTTAGTTTACCATTATTTAGAAACTTTACCGCCTTCTTTTGTTTATGTTTCTGATGACAACGTTGATCCGTATGAGTTTCAAGAGTCTACATCAGGTATTGAAAGCAACAATGTTATTGACAATTTACCGTCTTGCGCCAAACATGAAATTATCAAAAAAGACCATAACAGAAAAACTATAAATTTTGAACATTTTCAATCTATAAATACAGCAACAACGGAATTTGGAAACGAAAACGGTAAACATATAAGTGATCAATTCGAACCAGATCAAAGCATTAAAAATGTTTACATTAATCCTGTCGAGTAGTGCCGCACGACACTACAAAATATGTAAAACTTTTACGAATTTATATACTTCTTGCGACGTCGAAGGAAAGCAGCCTAATAACAATTATAAAAAAATAAGGATTATCGATAATATAATTATTAAATCAAGCGATTACTCAAAGAGTGAAGTTATTGCCGATCATTCACCGTCTATACCAAACACAAATTCAGTGTATTTAGAAAATACTTGCAATTCGGCGGAAGAGGTTACGGAAATAACAACTCTATACAGAATAATAAATCTAACGCTGGCTCGTCAGATGCCGTTTATACTTCCTCTAGTACAGAATATATACCACCTACTGAGGGTACACAGTCAGATTCTTCAGACGAACTGTCGGACGAGAAAGTGTCCTCAGAGTCTAGTAAGGAAAAATCGCTTCAAAACAATGTGTCGCTAAAATTTGAAGATTTATCTTTTGTCTGAAGCGTAAGTTGTTTAATTTTTTCTATAAAGAAAAGTTTTGAGAATAGTTAATTATTAACATAGTATAAACGACAAGTCAACGGACACGCGTTAGTTGCCTTTGTATATTCGCTGCCTTTTTTGGTTTTTATTACTTTTAATATGGTTACCTATTCTTTTACAAATAAAATATGGTGATATTTATTCTTTATAATACAACTTTTTTACCGAATAGTGACTCTGTGGGGATGTACAGCACGTTTTCAAAAAAAAAGTGTAAGGTCCCGCTCAAGTCTTTCAAATTTTAAATTGTTGCTAAAAGTAAGAAAAAAGTTACAGACTGTACCCATGTTCTGTTTTCACTCGGTAGATTTAGATAGACCAAAAAAAAATAATTTTTCTTAAAATAATACATAAATCTTAATAGTTCCTAAAAACAAATAAAATTCGCAACGTTTCAATTAAGAATCAATTATTAGAATTTATTTTTGGTGAATCCGGAAATGGTGTAAATATTCCCATATTTCCAGATTTTTCAGATGTCTCTAAACTTCTGACTAAAATTAACCTTAACAAATTAAATTAAATTTCTAAACGTAAATTTTGAGACTCTTGCAGATACTTATATTACATAATGTTCAATAATTTTTTTAGAAACCTGTACAAAAAACTTGCTTCTATGTACCAGAAAATTTTGAATCAAATCTTGATAAAGATATTTGTCCTTTTTGTTTTGAAGAAGTGGGTCATTTTTCTCGACATTTGATTCGAAAACATCAGGACGATGAAGCAGTTCGAAAAATTCTGAAAATACCTTTGAAAAGCAAAGATCGCCGAATAGCAATTGGAGCATTAAGAAAAAAGGGAAATTTTCTACTTAACCCATTTATGCCCACCAAGTTTGTAGAAAACAAACATAATTACTAATGATCTAAATTAGTTGCGTACATAAAACTAAGCTCCTTTCTACTTCAATTTAAATTTGTTTTCTTAAATATGCGAAAAAAAAGGGTGTACTCAAATGAGTACACCGGGCTTATATATGATATAAATAAATATAAAATTGGTGGATATTTGTTTATTTGAAAACAATTATTTAAAATTAAAATGTATAATTCCTTAACTCGTAATACATAACAACATATTTTAATTTATGAATGGAGTATTTTATTTAAAGCATTCTCTCTCAATGCATAATGTAACATTGCACTTTTCACAAGCCTGATTCTGTTGTGGCATATGCGACACCTAAGTTGGTTCACCATCTTTTTTAGGAAATGCCCTATGGGATCGTCCAACAAACTTCTTGGTAACGAGCCGGATGGTCGAGTTGAAGCCGATCTTCTTTGAATTGCTTTATTATAGGAGCGCAGGTAATGACGCGAACGCGTAACATTTCGCTGAAGCAACAGCAAGTCCATGGCCTCATTTGGGAAAGCCACTTGATAGAGTCTCCATGCGTTTACGACGGTTACATTTATCATGTGAGTGAATAGAACCCACCACCACTTCTTGCCGTGCATGCCAATTCTGTAACAATTAATAGATTGATCTAAAAGATCTACTCCTCCCATGGATGTATTGTAGCTGCTGAACAGTTTTGGTTGGGGTACTGATACCTTCTCTTTCTTTTTGGATGACCACCTTTTTACTTGTGACATTGGCTCTATTCCATCATAATTTGTTGCCATTGTAACCACACTATTGTCATATCATAACGGTAATCAAAAGGACTGCGGTCTTTTTTTTTCATTTCATTGGTGAAAATAAGATTCTTGAAAGCTACCCAAACAGAAAACTTATTTTCACAGATGGCTCAAAAAGTGAACTGGGGGTCGGATCGGCCATTGTAGTAGAGGACGACGAACACTCGTGGAACCTGAACAAGAAATCCTCAGCATGCACAGCCGAACAGTATGCAATATGGAAGGCACTGCAGTACATCCCCATGGCACCTACAACAAATAACTATTTAATCATTAGCGATTCGTTTAACGCCATAAATGTTATAATGGACATGAATACTAGCGATCCGCTGGCCAAATTGTGTCAGGCATGTTTAGTCAATCTCAATGCTCATGAAATTAGACCTGTATTTGTCTGGGTCCCTGGCCATACGGGTATCCTGGAAATAAAAGTGCAGATAGAGCAGCAAAACAAGCAGTCACGATACTGCCCATTACCGAGTTGAGTCAAGTCGTCTGACATACAATGCCATCTGAAAAGAAGAACATTGAGGCATGGCAGGAAAAATGGCTGATGGAAAATACCTACCTTACAAATATTAAAGAATCCGTAACAGAAAAAATTCATTTAAATGTCTTCCACCGAGAGGAGCAGATTAAAATACATAGACTCAGGATAGGACACACTAAATTGACGCACGAATATCTATTGAAGGAGATCCTAGACCGCACTGCAATACATGTAACGTCAATCTCTCTGTGGAACATGTACTATGCAGTGTGCACGTTTTGCAAACCAACGTGAACAATATAATATAACATCGAATATGAGGTACAACCTTAACGATACAGCAAATTTGAGGAACGTGTTAAGATTCCTAAAAGTAGTTAACATTTACAAGGCGGTATAGTGTGAGTTGAATAGGGCAATTTTGTGTCAGTATAAGATGCATAGCTTGTATGGCGAAAGGACCCTGGTAGTCGAAGCCATTAAAAAAAAAAAAAAAAAAAAAAAAGGATATTTTTAATACGGTTCTCCGTATAGTTCCAGTAGTCCTTATACCTTGTTGTCTCAAATATTTTAAAAGATTTATGGCTCGTAAAATAATTGTCAAAAAACACTGTGTTCAGTTGGCTCTTTGACAATTTTTAAGAGGTCAATTACAACTTGAGAGCCTAGGGGTAGTGTTGATTTAGAAACAACAACAAGCTGATCTGCGGCTGGTTTGGCGCCGCAATAAGTATCAAAAGCGTAACAGTACCGCTAGAGCTACACAACATTCCGTCCTAGTAGCCAAAGCGTACTGGTTTGCCCTTTATAAATTTTTTGGCAGAATGATGGCCAAAATATTTCATCGATCGATAGACTTTCATTAAAAATTCCATACTGCTGAAAATTTCTGTTTAGCACATTCATCAGTGGTCGCACTTTGCTAATGCAGTTTGAAACGAATGGAATTCCAATATCCTCGTCTAAGCTCTTATATTGGCGTGCACGGGGTAGCTTGTGGTAACCACTAAAATGAAGCACTCCCACAAAAACCTTGATATCATCACTGGTAACATGAAAAACATGATTGTTGGAAGTCTTAGCATATATATTGGTTTTCTCTACTATGAGGTTGACAACCTGTTCGTTTTTCAAAAATCTGTATGATGTTGCAGCTCGACAGTTGTTCTCGAACTCTATCTAAACGAGCATTATTACTGGCCATTTGCATATCTATTAGAATGCTACTCCATTTAAGCTCAACGAGTTTTACTTTTTTTGGTTGTGGTTTGCGTACTTTAGATCTATTTACAATGTTAGAGAGTGGCATATTGTATTCCTCCTCGCTGTCGTAGTCCATTGCTATTTCAATATGGCCGGGAATATCATGAGGAAGCTGGGACGAAACCAGGTCATCTTCGTCAAACTCCTCCTTATCAGTGTGATAATATGGTTCGGGCGGAATAATTACTACATCTACTTCTGAGTTTGAGCACCTTGCATTTTCTACGGCATCTGCTGCAGATGCTAGTGTCTCAAATCTTCTTCCATAAAACGAAGAAGCAGGTATTTCCTCGAAAGCATCCATCATATATGATATATTCGGATAGACATAAACAATTATCTGAAAAAAAAAACACTCATGTTATCTTTGTGTATGTTACAACCGCCCATTGTACTCAATCAAGTACACCTATGTTTACTTCAACAGAGATTTAGGCACAATAAACTTTACAAATATCCAATAAGTACAGATTGATCTTACAACATTGTTAAATATGTTCAATACAAATAATACCTAATAAATAACAACAAATTGTTTTTGTACATATTTTTGTCAACTTACCACCGTATTCGTCACAAAACTTACTACACGAGTCACTTTATTTCAGAATTTACCTAACCTTCAATAGAAATATCAACTTTTCGTTGGCGTAAGTTTAAGTAGGAAACTACAGATATATGTTCTGTAATAGAAATTCAGTTTGAGATTAACATATGTCGGTAACACTGTAAACATGTTGGTGTACTCATACGAGTACAGCGGACGAAAATGGGTTAAGCAAGAAAAAAATAAATTGAAACCAACCAGAAAACAAAAGCATCGATTATTAGGTGAAACCACTGAGAAAGTAGACGATAATGAATACTTCCCATGTATTAATTGTTTGGGTTATTATAAAAAAACTTATTTATGGAGACATAAGAAAATCTGTAAATCAAAAAGTACTGTTGAGAATAGATCTAAGAAACAACATCTAACAGAAGCACAAACCTTTTTAGCCAGTACTGGTTTATTGGGAAATTGTCTAATCAAAAGTCGTCTTAAAAACGAAGTTTTCAGAATTATGAGGGCAGATAAAATTAGTTTATGTGCTAAAACTGATCCACTTATAAGTCTTTACGGAGAGTCGTATTTGAATAAGCAGTACAAAAGAAAACAAATGAATATTGTAGCGTCAAACAAAATACGAGAACTAGCAAGATTAAAACTTGCGTTACAAATTCTACCACAGTAATTACGTTGATAGAAGCTCTTAAACCCGAATTATAATAATACTATTATAGCATCTACAAAAGTAATTAGTGGGTACGATCCAGATAATCAGACTTTTAAATCCCCTTCATTGGCTCTTTACCTAGGAACTACTTTAAAATTTCTCTGTGGCGTAGCAAGAAAAGCATTAATTTCAAAACATCCTCTATTTCATTATTTAAAAAGAGATGAAACGCTCAAGAATATTTCAGAAATTCAAGAACTGATTACGACACATTGGTGCAGTGATATTTCTAGTATAGCGAACAAAGTACAAAATGAAAAAAAATGGGAGAAACCAACATTGTTACCAATAACCGAAGACGTACAAAAATTAAAAATTATGTTACGGCTTTAGCTGATTTGGCATTTGAAAAACTAAAAGGATCAGAAAATATTTCACATAATTATAAAGTATTAACAGAATGGACTTTATCAATTGCGCTAGTATTCAATAGGAAAAGAGTTGGCGAAGTCCAATTCTTAGATATGGACACTTAGGAAAGAAACTGTTCTACTGTAAATCAAGACGAATGTCTTACTGCACTTTCTGAATTCGAAAAAAGTATGAGCACTACATTCAAGCGAGTAGTGGTGTTTGGAAGGGGAAGCAAACCTACACCCATTTTATTCAGTTCAGATGTAGTTCCTAAATCGAATAAATACATTTTTGCAAATCCTGGGTCAACAGACAGATGGACGAGTGGTGCATCTATATTAAGAAACTTTGCAAACAAATGCGGAGCAAAAAATCCAGAACTTCTTACAAGTACTAGATTTAGAAAGCAAAGAGCTACTATTCTACAACTTATGAGCTTTGAAAAATATGAGATGGAACAGATAGCTCGATTCATGGGTCACACCGGAAAGACCCATGTTGAATTTTATCGGTAAGTTTATCACTTCAAATCACATTTGTTGTTTTATAATAACGGATGCTATTCTACTTCTACTTAGGCTTTCCGAGGATATATACCAAACAGCAAAGGTTGCAAAAGTATTATTACTCTTAAATACTGGAAAAGGATTAGAATTCAAGGGAAAGAGTTTAGAAGAAATTGACATTGCAGGAGAAGTTATAGACTATGATGAGATGAACAGAAAGATAAAGAGAATAAAGAAAACGACGAAGAATGGAAAACAGATGAACTGTCTCAGACTGACAACGAAGAAATTGACAATATTTTCCAAAAGTCGAAGAATACAAATTTTACTGATTCGGGCCCAAGTTGCTCCGAAGCTAAAAAAGGACGTGTTAGTTGGTCTGCTGATGCAAAGAACGTCGTACTTAACTGTTTTAAGCACCATGTTAAAAGTAAAATTGCGCCCAAAAGGAAGAATGTATCACTCTAATACGTAAACATTTAAATTTTTTTAAGGAAAGTGACTGGGTACGTATTAAAACGTTAGTTTATACACGTATCGCAAAAAGTAATTAAGTTCTTTAGAACAAATACTTATTAAACACAAATTTTTCTTTTTGTTTCTTTAATATTGAATTTATTATTTTTATTGTTTAATATTTTCATAAAATGAATACATTTATGATTATTTTTGACCTTTTTCTAACTGTAATAAGTGATTCCACTCCGAAAAATCATTTAAATTGTATCTAAGGCAGTTGGCAGTGTTGCCAAGTATGTGGTTTGTTATCCTCGGTATTGTATAGAAGGTCTGACAGCGCTATATTCTGAAACATACATTATACACAGAATCAAGACGTACGCCCTCTATACTATTATGTGGCGAACCAAATGTATATATGATTTGACATACAACCGTCTCATGAAGTCCAACATAAAAATTTCAAACGCAACTCGCACTGCCTTCTTTTACCTAAAACTATAAGAAAATACAAATAAACGCAATCAGAACCACAGGGGGGTCTGACAAAGTCACATTTGGACTGGTTCAACGAATCCAGTATCAACAGTTTTTCTTAAAATTCGAAAATAAAAAGTACCAGCTACTTTTTGACCACTTAAGAACTTTAGAAACATTGCGCAAGAATAAAGACTGTATTAATGCAAAACAGACAACTGAAGACATAGCTAGCCTTCTACGAGATTTTCATAGTGACTTTCTTACCTTTATCAAAAATGGAGAAGAAAAGGCAAAACTTTTTTTGCTATTGGAATATTTTCTACACACTTTGTTTCCAATATTAAGAGATTTTATTAGAGCTGATAGAGAGGGAAACTGGGATCTTCATTTATCTGCATTCAATAGAGCACTGCCTTTGTTTTTTGTGTTTGGCAAGGTTAATTATGCACGGTGGGGTTCAGTTTACTATGAAGACTGTTTAAAACTTCCCGAGAAGTTTCCTAGTGTAATAGAGGTGAATTTGTTGTTCACCATGGAAATAGAAAATTTAGCAGTGTTGGTAAGGATCAGGATTTGGAGATGTCCTACAACAAACCTGCTAAAGGCCAGGGTGGTATAATAGGAATGACCCGAAGAAAGGAGGCTGTAGCATTGCAAGACATAATCAAACATGAGACGTATTCAATAAATATGCTTCATAGAAGAATTTGTAGAATTGTTGAAAATGATGAGTATGATCTCCACCACGAATTTTCGGAAACTATCACACAAATAGATAATCAGTGCATTGGAAAAGTGGTAAATTTCATAACCGAAAGATTTAATATCTTTCTTGCAGGACACCAAGCCTATGTCCTTAATTTGGCGATAGGTAAATACATGTCAGCAGAAGAGGCGGAATTAAAACTCAATTGTATTCATGACGGCCAAACAAAATATGAAAAATTTCGTGAAGATTTTTTTATAAAAAAAAAAAAACTACTAGATACACTTTCATTAAAACGAGGACACCAGAGTAAAAAAAAGCCAAAATTTATTGAAAATATCAAAGAATAATTGACATTTCAAGAGATCGTGGCTACTCAATTGATAAACTGTTAACCTTTGAGCTAACATCAACTTCCTTTTTTTTTTACTTTGTGTTTTTCGTATACCCGATATAATTGTGATGGATATTAGAAATAGGGTTGATGGTAAACGCTAAGACGGCAAATTATAGAGATATTCGGGACGGTACATCCCTAACAAATTATTTTGGATTCGTATTGCTAAATATTCAGATTAGTAACATGTTAACAACTGTTTTTAAAAAATATTTGTTAACGCTGATTTTCTTTTGGAACATTAATATGGTAACGCTTATTTTTTATACTTCTAGAAAGGGTTTTTTTAATGCTCATGGTTCTTTTTTTTGGTGCTACTGTAGTATGCGGTCTACCGGCACATTTACGATGTAGTATGCGGTCTACCGTCACATTTATGCTGTTATATGCAGTCTACGTGAGTCTTGACATTTTTGTAAACATTACTCATAATGAATGTGCTGTAAGTACCTGATATAGTTAATGATTGTTTTATTAGAGAAATGCAGGTAATTAATGTAATGAGGGGTATAAAAGGAGCTAAAATGAAGTAGCAATTATTCTAGTAATAGTCATTCTCTGGCCACAATGTTGCTGAAGGAATTGTACTAAACCATTATTTTAAACGAAAAAACTGGTTACATTTTTACGCAACAACGCTCTCCTGGATCAGCCGCAACAAGTTGACCCGTGTCATCGATGTGGAGCTGTTATGCAGGATAAGAGGAGGCGGGATCGAAATGGAGAATTTAGACCTGTTCTTCGTTGTCCAACTAAAGGTTGTCAAGTGACCCATTCCGTACGAGAAGGCTCTGATTGTCGCTATTTTTATGTTCATCGACGTGACCGAGCCACCTATAATCCAACGGGAAATACAATTGGGGTCGGTTATTGATTCCGATTAGTGGAGGGATACCATCATGAAACAGTCAACCACCAACAGAATTTTGTGGACCCGGTCACAGGGGCTCATACACAAGAGACAGAACGGTCATGACTGGACGCAAACATTCGCATACTAAAGAAAATGCCGTTCCAGTACAACATTTTCAGAGTCATTTGGACCATTTATTTTATTACGTTTTTTCCTGATATTTTTTTAATGCTGCATCATTCGGTAGGGTAGCTTGAGAAGCTAGATTTAAATCCCCAATGCACTCTGTAATCACCCGGCTGGTATGTTCAACAGTTTACCATGCTCGAATTTTGATTAAAGCTTTCTTCACTTCCACATTAGTTGCCGAAGCATCATGAGCTTAATAACTTCTTCCTTACGCGTTTGAATTCGAGCTTTACAATTATCCATTACGGCCTATGTAAATTTCTAGTTGTCTAGGTAATTATTTTTGAACTAGCTACATTAAATCTGTTTTCTAATATCTTTTAGTGAACAAGACATCAACTTAGGTTAATGGATTCTTGGAATTTTTGTATTAAATTAGAGGGAAATTTAAGATGATGTACCTTATCGCCTACGTAAATACGTAGTGGTATAGGTAATTAATATCTAATAAGGGTCATACTTTTCTAAAGGCATAAAATAAGCCTTACCATATTAATTTTATGTATGTATGTTTTTCTAAAAAGATTAAAAATTGATATAAGAAGCAATAAACAACAAAGATTAAAATTGTTCTAGCGGCGAACTGGCCCGGCGGCAAAACGGCTGGCGATGAACCGGCGACGGCGAATCATCCGCAACGAATCGGCCGCGCCGAAACTTCCTAGACCCCCTTAAAAGGATGGCATATCTCTGCCAACTAGCAGATCTCAAAGCGTTTTTTAACCTATCGACGCAATCAATTTCACAAATTATAAAGACCACAATCATCACAATGTTAAGGGAGAAAGGAAATCTTTTAGATGACCTTAATAATCTTACATGGTTGAATCGAGAGAAAATAAGAGTTTATGCGGAAGTAAGTATGGAATAATTTTCTTATGTTCATTGTTGGTATGGGTGCACAAGCGTGCTTAATATTGATATTTGTGGGTATTAATGGGAAAGGTTTATAAACTGCTGAACTCTTTAAAAGAGGTTACAAACATACTTGTACACATAATGGGATTAGGATTAGCATTACTCGATGTACCTACTCATTGAAATGTATAACATGTACATCCTACACAATAAACTATTATTTTAGGTAATTCATAAAGGGAGGAGCTATTGATACTTGTTGGGGTTTCATAGACCACACTGCTCGTGGGATATGCCGCCTATTCATTGCCCAAGAAGAATATTATTCAGGACATAAAAAATATCACTGTCTTAAATACCAACGTGTTATTTGCCGCAACGGTATTATTGCCAATTTTATCGGTGCATATCGAAGTCGACGACAAGGTGGTAAGGTAAGGTAAGACACAAAATAGACAATTGTACAGTGATACCTTTATCATTTTGTTTAGTGTCGTCCTGTGCCTTGATTTTACCTTCACCTAATACATTGGAGTACCCGACAATATGCCACTTCACCATTCACAATTTAATCACCAATGAAAGTGTTACGAATTGACCTAGAATGGGGCTTTTCTTAAGTAATTTCACAATGGCCATATATTGACTTCAAAAAAATCAAAAAATGTTGCTGCAGGATTTAGAATGGTTTTGTAAAGTAATTGTTTTGTTATCAAATGCCCAGGCGTGTCTTTGTGGGCATCAGACATCGACATATTTTAATGGTTGCTCCTCCAATGTTAGAACAGTCTTTTGGGGAATAAATATGCACATTTGATTCAAAGTTATGGTTTATAAATAAAAAAGTGTCTTTCTGTGCTTACATTTTATTCTGCATAGGTAACTAAACATATGTATATACATGCACCTACAGATTATCTACTTTTGCTTTAACAGGGACTCTATCAGTTGGTGCACCTGGATTATGTTATTGGTGACTTCTTTGTCTTTAACAATAATGCGTAGTTGTTGATTTGGAAGCTCAAACTTCTTTCTTCAATTTCTAAGGCTAGGGGGGAGCCGTGTAATAAGAGACTTGGGTATTTAGAGATAAGGTATTTTTTCATATCTCGCAACATTGTATATCATTCTTGTAAATTTAGAGGAAGTAGTTAGTCAGTTGTTTTTGAGTAAGTATTAAACGTGTTTATATGATTTTTATTGTCTTTGCAACAATGCTACATTTAGATTACATCAATAAAGTGTCTCTTATTAGGCAGTTATTACAATAAAACGATTAAAAGAGCTCACACAGATGAAGACCCACACAGCTCAATCGAATTAATTAATGCTCCTATAAATACAAGTTGTTTTAACCCAAACTCACCTGTTAATAGGTCACTATCTCCTTCAATTTATAATGAAGATGTAGAGGAAACGATAGTAATTCGGAATACTGTTGGCAAGTTGGAATACTTACATCCAAATTAAATGGGTAACGCCATCTTGTTAACAATAGTACGTACCACTTAAACGACCCCAACCCGCGGTCTACATGTTAAATCTTGATTTGATTAATGTGGTATGTTTGTTGTTAACAGACTTTTAAAGTTTAGGAATGGATCGTTTTGATTGATTATTACGATTCATATGTTCATGTATGTTAAGCCATTGTAGATATTTTTCGACATTTTTTATATACAATTTTTTTTACTCATGATTAAGGTTATGAGCTCCCATGTTGGAATTATGAAATAATGTCGATTGCATATAATTTGAAATATTCCATATTATATGCAATTTGGCTAAATTCTCTTTTACTTTTTTTGCAGGCATGTCAACGACCCAAAAAACAAAACAAAAAAAGGCATAAATGGGACCCGGAAGTTCTAACAGCCGCTATAGGTGCTGTCAGAGGCACCAAATGGGACACCTAAAGGCATCCATATACTACAAAGAGCCAAGAACAACTTTGTTTCGATTGGTAACGGAAGAAGATACATCGACTGCAGAGCTTATGTGTAAAAAAATTGGGCGTAAACCAGTGTTTGACAAGTCTCTTCAGTCACTTTTAGTAGACTATGCGCTTACTATGGAAAACTAATCTTAAGTTGGACTTGCGTAAATTAGCCTATCAACTTGCAGCAAAAAATAATGTGATCCATCCTTTTACTCGCTGGGAGATATTGGCTTAAAGGATTTTTGGCACGAAATAAACAAGTGTTGTCTATGCGGAAGCCAACAGGCACATCATTCGCAAGGGCTCATGGTTTTACAAAAGAACGCATAGAACGAGTTCTATGATCTTCTCTAGAAAGTTTATAGCGAAAAAAAGTTTACAGCAAATCGTATTTTCAAGGTGGGTGAGACTGATTTATCAATAGTCCAGAGCAAATTTCCAAGAATTATTGCCCGCCGCGGCAAAAAGCAAATTGATGGTATGAAGTCCGCTGAGAGAAGTACGATATATCCCTTATTAAAGGAGATATCAAAAAGTTATTTACATAAATTATAGGCAACTTCAAACTTCACATTATAAAATTATTTTCCTATTTACAGGGTGTTGCATATTACCAGGGTGAACTAAACATACTTTTTTTTAATGGAGTATGCTCTTCTTCCCCATACTTCCTATATAGGGTTTCATTACGTTATATAGGGTATTTCAAAAGTTATGGTCAATTGTACACGAAAATCATTCTCATTTCAACGTTATGTTTACCCTAGACAGAACAACCTAACAATATTTTTTTTAGGCACAACTTATTGACATTGGTACAGTGTTATTTCTTTATTACTGCACCAATTGAATATAGAGCGAGCCAAAACTCGAATACATGATTTGGTAAATTTTTTCAAATGAATCACACTGTATTTTATTTTAACAAGTGAAAATACACTTTATGTTCTTTCATTTTTATTAAGCACTCACTATAGCTAAAATCGTTAATTTCTGAGATATGTTCGGGGATAATATAACTAGTGTTATGATTATCATCGGTGATAGCTCGAGTTAAAATCGATGAAAATTGAACGAGTGCGAAGCACGAATTCGACTATTAATCATAACACGTGTTATATTTGGTAAAAGAATATAATGAACGTTAATAGAAAATTTGTTAAAGTTTACAATTTTAAACGATGTGTCACTGATAGTAAATATTACACTTTCAAGATAATCAATACTGTAATGCTTCCTGGTTCTGGTAGTTGCTACCTGGCTTTTACCTGTTGTAAAATTTCTTATTTTACAATCTGTATACTCTTTTCTTGAATATGAGAGCTTTCTCAAAAGGGGGTTCAGACTAGGTTGTATACCTGGATGTAGGTTGGGTTGCCTATCCTATTTTACTTTTACAAATATTATCATATATACAGAAATGGTTTATTTACAAAGAAAACTAAAATTATAATATTGATTCTAATACAACGACATAAATAAATAAATAAATCTGAAACTAAACGGTTCTTTAATTTATCGGAATTCTAATAAATAATAGTTTAATTATTCTGGAGGGTTTTACAAAACGTCTACGCCGCTGGCCTATCTTAGTTTCCAACCTTTCGGGTGTTTGATGTTTTAAATCTAAAACAGATGATTAAAACGTGGTGTAATGGTAAATCGATTTGTTTTGTTAATTACATGTGATAATAATTAAATTAGTGTGAAATGGTGGTGTATTAACGGTGTAGGAAGGGAGTTATATAATGGGTAAGTAAGTACTTTTAGTTTAATTATAATTTAAGGTAGGAATGCTATGGGGAATTAAAACAGAAACAACAGGTGTTTTCAGGTGTAGGATAAATTTCTACTTGATTGATAATGGTTATTATGTAGGGCTAAATAAGGATTTGTTTTGGAATAAGTTTATACTGAATGATTGAATAAAATAAAGGTAAATGTGTGGGTAGGTATATTCTTATGAGTACTGGTGTTGACAGGTGGTGATTTATAAGGGAGGAAGATGATATAGGGGTTATAATAGGGGGAGAAATAGGAAGAATATTTAGGGTTAAGGAAGCCTTTTTCGGGGTCAAGCCGAGACCGTCAAAGGTAGAACTAGAGGAATAACCTTTATCGTGACTATAGAGATTGTTTCGGGGCAATATACCACCGTCACTTCTCTATCGTCTCCTAAATCTCTATGACCTATCCTTGTCGCGGCTTACACCTTCAACAAGTTAATAGGGCTCGAAATCTTGTTTGGTTTAATAACAGGTGAGGAGACAATTGGATAGTTAATTTGATTAGCATTC
>JARFJB010000613.1:5000-91801 GCA_036346205.1 Vesta saturnalis | reverse complement strand
TCGTCTGTAAAATTTGACAAGTCTGGATATTCGGTTGTATTGTAAACAGTAGTTCGAATATCTCCCGAATAATATTTGCCGCAGCTTCCACGATTCTCATACTTTCTTCTTTTTGCAAACACGGCTCCATCTCTGTATTCTTTAATTAATTTGCTTTGCAACGTTTTTATAGTCATCGAAGAACCCTCTGTTATGTTTTCTTCCATCTTTGCGAGAAACACTCGGTTCGCTCAATCACATCATCAGTATGCAGTACA
This sequence comes from Vesta saturnalis, assembly GCA_036346205.1. Lineage (NCBI taxonomy): Eukaryota > Metazoa > Arthropoda > Insecta > Coleoptera > Lampyridae > Vesta > Vesta saturnalis. Next base: position 91,544 of record JARFJB010000613.1, on the reverse strand, counting down.
AATCTCCACTTGTCGTACCAAACGGGCGCAATCCACATTTTTCTACACGGCTTCTAAACTCTGGAATGATCTCCCTAGTTCCTGTTTTCCTCTCACTTATGATAAGAGAAAATTTAAGGTAGCTGTTCATAGGCATCTATTTCAATTCATTATCCCTCTATCCATCCTCCTAAGTGCTCCTGAGTGCTTTAGCACGATAGGCCTTATTTAGCCTGTTCAGGTCCACAATCATAAAAAAAAAAATCTTTCTTATTAATTCCGGTAAAGTAAATTGACAATCATCAGAATGTTCTATGAAATCACACACATTTTTAAACGCTGAATCGATTTCCTCGTCTTCTGGATGGCCCCGCTTTCGACTGGATGGTCCATTTGCTAAAAATATGGAATAACACGCACTGTGATGCCGCGTTTCTGCTGCGACCAAACAAATCACACTATTGACACGTCTCGAAACTAATTCTGCTAATTCGTCAGTTCTATGCAAACATCTTTGTAAAATTCTATCCCTGAGTGTAAGCGAACGAACTTCAAACATTACCTCGCGTAGATTAGCTCTCTTCTTTTTTTCAGCAAGTATGTCACATTTCTCAGCACAAAATAGACATTTATTTTTAAAATCAAATTGTTCAATTGATCTTAAGACCATTTCACCACCATCTTAGCTATTGTGTGCGCCTTTTTCAAGAAAGCTTCAAATATTTCTTTCTTTTATATATTCACGCCTACAAAGTTTATGCACAGTAGTAGTCTCAACCTCATTAAGCTGTTTATGCTTGTCTTCTTTCCGAGCTTTGCTTATAGCTGTTAAGTTTGCAATGCTTGTTTTCACACACACTAATTCACTACCTTCAAGCGTTTTTTCGCATATCAAACAATCACCTGTTGAGTCCATTTTACTGTGCTGCGACTAAAATATAACAGTATACTAACGTAAGATCGCTGAACTTGACATATTTTAACGGCCTGCTAAAAACTACCCTTAACTTTAAACTTATTTTGCGAAAATTCTGTAAGGATTATCTAACATATAGTTATATTAAACTCAAAAATGGGTTTAATAATTTATTTGAGATATCACTAACTTGTATGCTAATATGAATCTGGCGATAACACTACTGTCATCGTCTTATAAAGTATTTCTTATCATCTAAATAATTTGAACATTGAAATGGACAAATAAGTAATTAGTTTCTTAATAATAACAGATAGTAAGCTAATAAACAATATTTTCCATGTTTGGATTGTGAGTATGTTTAATCCTATCTCTATGTAAAGAATATAATTATAGATTGGTCTTATTTCTAACCAAAGGATGTAATTATATTCATAGAACAGCTTTTATGTAGAATGGGGAACATTTCTGGTTCTATACATTTTTTTACGTTTGAATAACAGTTTACGAGGAAATTGTGAAACACCGGCACAATGTACCATCCGTGGGTGGTTTTTTTTTTGCAAAGTAAGGGATGTTGCGGACATCGGCCACAGGAACTTTTTGGGGATTTATTCCTACTCCCATTGGAAACATAATTTACGTAATATGAAAACTTTATAAATTTTGAATTTCTCCATTTCTATATGTTTAATTTACATGTACTATGGCATATTATTTTGTTTTCAAGCTTTAACTTAACGCTCATAGTACCCTGCTTTGAATATAAATTTTATTCAGGGCCATCACTAACAGCTAACAATCTTCAACATTGTGTGGTATCGTAACACGATATATTAAATTTGGTGCTTTATTTCGTTGTACATCGTGCTTTATATAAAGCTACAGGGAATGTTTGTAGAAAGAAGTGTGGGATGCGTGATACAAAGCATATCGATGATATCGATGATGGAGTTGTACAGGTTAAGTCAACGATAGAATAAAGTAAACTAGTGCTTTATGGTAAACTTTGCCAATAACATGTATTTATCATATTATATGACTAGTAATTGCGCGCATTTTAAAATTATTCTTGACTATACGGAGTGTTTCAAAAAATCAGAGCATGACGAACTTAGTATTTTTTTAACGGAACACCCTGTATATCGTTCCATTTTTGGATGCTACGTGCAATTATAAAACTTTATTTATATAGGTTTCATGCATGTAAAATTTACGGTTTTTGACCGTAATTCGAATTTTATTCAAAAAATCGCATTTACAGATATAGCTTTATTATTATGTCCGTCTTGTGTTTTGTTAGGAAAACTTTTATATTTGAATCAAGGAAAGACTAAGCTTAAGTCTATTGTTCTGAAGAAGTATTAGAGATAAATACTACATGGTGTTTAAAATATATGTTCAAACCTGCGAAACTCGATATTAAAGTCAAATCCGCTAAGTACGTCGCTGGGGGTGTGCTGGAATACATGGGCGTAGCCAGCTAATGGCAGGGAGGGGCAACTGCCCCTCCCCCTGGAAGAGCAAACATAAATTAAATAATTTTTAAATTTTAATAAACAAAAAATTAAATCTAAAATATACATATTTTTCTGTTCTGCATATTTTTTTTGTTATCTGTTATTAGTTTAATTTAAGTATAATTAAAATCTCAAAGTTTTGTTTTCATTTGCCTTTTCTTTTTATCCTAAAATTTTACATTTTGAACGACCATGGACCATGGTTTGCCCCCCCCCCCCCTGTTATAAATCCTGGCTACGCCCTTGCTGAAATATTGCTACAAATCACACAAGAAAAACGAAAAAAAAGCATATGCTACTCTAATAGCCTCCTGAATAAAGTTGCGACTTAACCTTACTTTTTAATGCCACTAAATGCAGCTGTTGAACAACGTATGTACTCAAAATAAATTAACGTGCTATCAAGCACAATAAAATGGAATGAAAAAAAAATAACTACGTTAATTTTCGGTTATCATGATTAAAAGAAAAATAAACACAAAAAAAATTAATAATGCTACTGCTTCTAAACATCAATCAAATAACTAATAGCAAAAATCAGTAGCTGTAAATTTATGCATCGATCACAAGTTGTGAACGTCGCAATTAAGAACTAGGGCAGATTACACTTATGTAACAAATAAAACCCTCGCATCAATTATCCTAACCAATTTATTCTATAAAAATCTAAAGGACAATAAGAGTTTAAAATAAGTTAACTAAATTTAACAACAGTTACATAGAAAACATAGGAATATTTTAATTAAATACTCATTGTAGTTGTGATAATCGAATACTGTATGTTTACTAAGAATAAATATGCAACCTAGCAGCCGTATTATTCATTCATGGTTCAAGGCGGTAAATTTCCATTACCTATATTAACCTTCAATATAATATGGTAATCATTTCGATCCTATCTTCAATTTTACTACAAGTACAGGGTGTCCCAACGATAGAGTAAAGTAAGTTTATGCTTAACTAGAATTATTTGTGTAAATATTGTATGGACCATGGGGTAGAGGTAAGAAGTGTGCATTTTTTTAAAATATTGGAAGTTATACAGGGTGCGCCAGAAAAGCAGGACGTGAAAAAGTATGATTTTTTTAAATAGAACACCCCGTATTTGATTTTAGTTTTTAATTCTAGGTGTCCATACAAACATACTTTATCATACAAAAGATTGGCTGAAAGTTTTTAGTTCTTGAGATATTCGCGTTTAAAGATTATTATGGTCATTTTCGTGGGGTTGATGAATGGGCAATTGTTCCGTTATTTCACAATAAAAAAAATTGATATTTCGTGTGAAAAATGAGTGATATTATACTAACGTTTAGACCGAGTAGTATTTCTAATTTTCTCAACAGGGTGTTTGTTATAACCATTCAAATTTGAAAATTCTCAAATTAAAAAAATCAGTTTTTTAATTGCACACCCTATATATTTTTATTTCATTTTATTCGGGATTAAAAATCTATCATTTTTGTCAAATATATCCTATATCTATCTTTGATAGTTTTCGAGTAATTTCGATTTTTCACACTAGCTACTTTATTTTCGATAACATTGCATTGCATGGATCTTGGTAGCCATGGAAAATAATAATTGCGTTACTAAGATACAAAGGTTTCCTACTTGTCAAAATAAACACATATTAAATTTGTCGTTTTCGCATTTAACTTGTTATCAATTCTTGAATCAATTATGGATTATTCGACAAATGAATTAATTGATATGATATACGTGTTGGGCGAGGCTGAAAAAACCCTTTATTGGCACAACGAATCTACAAAATGAAATATCCTGAACGTCGAATACCTACTACTGTTGGCTTGGAAAATTTGATGGATAGATTTGATTCTAGCGGTAGTGTTAAATACTTCAAACGTAAAGTTGTTAATAAAAGGGCAGCTAATGAAGAAAAGAACTTGAAATATTATTAAATATTCAAGAAAATCCCCAAGTGAATTCTAGAACATTAGCGACGATATGTGATACCTCCAAATCAAACGTGAATCGAACAACGCTGAAGTATAAGTACCATCCCTATCACATTGAGCTTCATCAAGAATTGCGAGAAGAGGATTTTGCAAGACGAATTGAATTCTGCAATATCATTAATCAACGGCTGCAATTAAATAACAACTTTTTGTGCTCCATAATGTTTTCCGATGAGGCGACGTTTAAAAGCAATGGGGCTGTAAATCGGCATAATATGCACTATTACGCCATTGATAATCCATTTTGACTACGAAGTTCAAAACCAAAATCATTGGTCACTAAATGTGTGTGTGGTATACTTAATGACCAAATTATCGGTCCCTATTTTTTGATGATCCATTAACGGGCCGCAGCTATTGCATTTCTTACGTGAAGAATTGCCTGTGTTACTTGAGGATATCAATTTAGAAGGACGACTTAATATGTGGTTGCAACAGGATGGTGCACCTCCACATTTTATCGGGACGTAAGGGAATTCTTGAACCAGCAATACCCGGAGAAATGGATAGGACGTAATGGCTTTATATTATGGCCACCCAGGTCATGCGATTTATCTCCACTGGATTTTTCCTATGGGGATACATAAAAGATCGGTGTATATTATTAAACCTACAACAAGGGAGGACATGAAAATAGAATTCGCGAAGCTTGTCGCACAGTGACCCTCTTATGTTATCCGAAGTGAGACAGAACATGAGAAAAAGGCTCAATATGTGTATTCAGCAAGAAGGCCGTCTATTTGAGCATTTACTAAGACGCAATGTTGAATAATTATTGAATTACTGTTTCTCATTAATAAAAACTGTTAATATTCTCGCTTAGGTGGTTTGTTTTATTTCGTCGCAATTGTTTTCCATGGCTACCACGATCCACAATAATGTTATAGTATCATATGTAACGTAGCTAGTGAGAAAAATCGAAATTCCTCGAAAACTATCAAAGATAGATATAGGATATATTTGACAAAAATGATAGATTTTTTAATCCCGAATAAAATGAAATAAAAATATATAGGGTGTGCAATTAAAAAAAACTGATTTTTTTTTAATTTGAGAATTTTCAAATTTGAATGGTTATAACAAACACCCTGTTGAGAAAATTAGAAATACTACTCGGTCTAAACGTTAGTATAATATCACTCATTTTTCACACGAAATATCAATTTTTTTTATTGTGAAATAACGGAACAATTGCCCATTCATCAACCCCACGAAAATGACCATAATAATCTTTAAACGCGAATATCTCAAGAACTAAAAACTTTCAGCCAATCTTTTGTATGATAAAGTATGTTTGTATGGACACCTAGAATTAAAAACTAAAATCAAATACGGGGTGTTCTATTTAAAAAAATCATATTTTCACGTCCTGCTTTTCTGGCGCACCCTGTATAACTTCCAATATTTAAAAAAAATGCACACTTCTTACCTCTACCCCATGGTCCATACAATATTTACACAAATAATTCTAGTTAAGCATAAACTTACTTTACTCTATCGTTGGGACACCCTGTACATAACTCAGTTTTGTCCTTGGCAGAACTTGACAATTCTGCTCCAGCTACTATTGAAGGGCACGCTCCAGCTACTATTGAAGGGCACACTATTTGGAAAAGTTGCTTGAACTCCAATACCATTATGTATAATCGTAAAGAAACAAATGTTTAAACCTTAATAAAAGGCCCAAAGAAGCTTCTTATTATATTACGGTTTTTTCTTCTTTCATATATTAATGCGTAATTAATGCCAATATGTATTTTGGCGCTATTTACCCCTTCTTTAACTCGTGACATTTTTTTTATTGCCGAATTAGTTAAAATGCTGACATGTAAAACTAGTATTTTAACCACTATTTTAATGGGCGGTCGTTTCGATATTTTCAGTTACCCTTTATTACGTCAATGTTTTTTTCTTAGCAATATAAGCCAATAACCCTTTGCGGATCTTCCAGAATAAGTCTCCCGTAAGATTTTATGTTTACACATCAACCTAGCTTGTGAACCCTTTTCGGTAACAGGACAAAATCTGACTCATAAGCAACGCAACAATCCCTACTTCCAGACCGTTAAAGTAATGCACGAAAGTAAGAAGTAATACCTTAATATGACAAATTAAATGCGAAACTTCAAGCGTCATCCGGTCGCTGAATGCAATAAATTCATTGTGTCACCAGAATCCCACAATAACTCTTATTGAAACAACTATTTTCTATACATAATTAAAATACGTATCTTTTTGAGTTTAAACGGTGTATTTTTATATTGCTATTTATGTAATTCTATACGTTTGGATAACGCTTACTGCTAGTTCAAAAGCTGTTAGCCGATTAAACTCTTATTATAACCAGTGAAATGTTAATAGTCATTTCGAACTTTACGATAAATAATTTTACGTATATAGACCACCGCCTTCTATATATTTGACGCTAAGAAATAGAGTAAAGACGACACGAAAACGACACTCCCACAAATGTTTTCAAGCATCAGCATTATCAATGCTTCAGTAATTACCAAATTTCTCAAAATGTCGGCATTATTGCAAAGCAGTAAATGAAAATGGAATGATTTTCCACATCCGTCCCACTTTCGCTTCCATAACTACTCCAGGACTACCGCGGGACACTTGACACAACAAGGGGCTCTCCAATCCCCCTTCTATTAACCCGAGACCTGCCACCTTGATTTCAACTTCCTACTCCACTGCGTAATTAACGCTTTACTAAACCATTTAATGAAAAAATTGTTACGGTATAAACTGGCAGTAAAACGAGATAACAGATAAACTTGGCTTTTTCTCGACTAGACAGCGACCGGGGTGGATTCGGAGTCCTAAATTTTGCGCACAATAGGATAGTTTACCATATATAAGTCGAAGTAGGGGTTGAAACGACATAAAACCGCAAAGGGTGCCAGAGTATTTGAAATGTAAAGATAGGGGTTGAAATACCTAATTACGTCAGTTCACAGCTTACTCAAATAACTCACTTCCCTAGACGAATCTACGCAGGCGGCACTGGGACCGGCAGATCTCGCTGCGGTCGGGCGTGGGGGTGATGTGTGTGGTGAATAAATAAATAAAAAGAGAACCATTGAATTGCCAACACAAATATTACGATCTTATCTCCTAGATTATCTATTAGCGGTGAAACTAGCTAGCTCACGATGACCTCTATTAATATATACTATAAAATTGATTCAAATGTCCAAAATAATAAATGGTTACTTTTCGTTTACTAATAAATGGTGCGCTTAAAACGCACTTGTTACGTAAACTTCGATGTAAATTCGTCAGTTTAAACAAAAAATTAAAAAACCTTTAAATAAATTTGGATAAGAATGCGGATGGATTTGCACAACAAATAACAACGAAAAGTTAACCTTTAAAGAAAAAGTGTATTCAAACGTTTCTACAAACGCATAACAAAATTATACTAATTACACACCATAAATCTTTTTAGCATTTGTTACCCACCACAATAATAAAAAACACAGAAATGTTACCTTAGGTAAAGGATGCCCTTTTGTTACACAGTCATCTGGAATGGACCTGCAGGAGGACCTCGGCTGTATAGTTGATATTGACCTGACGGTTACAACTCTCCGTACAATTCAGCCAATGACTACCTCTTTCCATTCACGTTTTGACTAAATTTCAAATTGTTGTATGTACACTGACAGTTATATTAACGCAGTAATAGTTAACTTTACTGTGACCTAGTTCTTATTGATACTTATTACTCTTATCTAATTATGTGCAAGTTCTGTTTAACACTTATTACTTTTAACTTAACGAAAAGCTGGTTTATTTACAGCAGGTTATCTGATTCACGGCACACTATGAACTTTACGTTTGAAACTTTGGAACGAACGTTGGATTTTTCCGCAAAAGGCGAAGACCTCTCCAGAGAACGTAGAAGGCACTTGGTAACTTTAAACACTAAACGCCTTTCTGGATTCTTACAAATCCCTATGGACCAACTGCACGTAACGATAAACTGGTCTCGTGAAGGTTGAACAATTATATGATCCCTTAAATGGGCTGTGAAGGGATGAGGAACCTGGTACGATAATTCCTTTGACACAGACCTTGGTTAACGTTTCCGCGGTAATCACTACGTTACCGTCACGAAAACTGGACGCTTTTATGCCTAAACTACTACGGCCCTCGTGAATAATTTTACTTGTCGCCTCATTGGTTTTTTAAAACCCCTCCATTAAATTAACCAATTAAAGAAAATACTCAAAATTTTCTAACTACGCGCGTCCATGAAGTCAAACTCGAAAATCGTCGAGAAGAAGTGCACCGTCAACAGAACCTACCTCTTCTCGAAACGTTATCTAAGTAATAGATATATGGTAAATTGAAATCTTGTTAGCAACGATAGCCTTTAATGCCATGTATTTAAAGCCAAATTCTTTGTTTAAAACCAAACTCTTATCAACAGAAACGGCTCCGCAATGACGGCTAAATTTAACTTTTGCAAAAGATGTACCAATGTAATCATTTTTATGTATTCTTTAATTTCATTTTATATGATGCAATCCCAACAACAATGTGACAGACACATAAAAACCATATTGCGCCCACACAAATGAACGCGCAACAGAGTGCGTAACAAAGCGCGGTAAATTCATAAAATAAAAAAGAAGAGAGCGCAAGTTGCCGATTGTTGCAATATTCCAGACGCCAATGAGCGCAGAGTTACATTTTCTGAAAACTTAAAGAGAAAACATTCATTTTTATTAATAAATTGCGAATGATTTGTTATGCAATCTTAATATATGGTATATGTTCATTTTTGCTAGTAGTAAATCGTTCAAAGTAATGTATAAATCTGTTAAAAGGTGGTGTTCCAATCGACACTTCAAAATATTATTCCAAATATCGTTATGGCCTTATAATACAACCCATATTCGTTTATAGTTCAGATTAGAATGATTTTTGCAATTTTTCCAAAATACACATACTTTTTGGGATAACAAAAAAAACGTAAATGAAAAAACACTGCACCATAAATAATTTTTGAATTCTTATAAAACACAATTGAATTATGAGAAACAAGGTTTGGGTACACTTATCAGGTTGAGTATCAGTTTTTTTTTTATTTAGCCTTACATCAAAAAGTAATATTATTATAACAATTCTTTAATTATAATTTCTAGAACATTTATAAGATCTCGTGCTTGATAAGTAATACCTGCAATAAGGTGACCTAGTAAAACAAACATGTATTTGACAACAAGTGTTTCCAAGTCTGGTTTCCAATATTTAACCCATTATCACAATTAATGAATTAATGTTTTTTTATTAACAAACCCTTTTTCATTAAGAAAAGAAAATTTGGAAGAGCAAAATAAGTTTGGTTTGAAATTTAGTCTGGTCTAAAATGTAAGCGAACATGCATTATTTTATAAGACCATAGCGATATTATGGATGATTTTTAAACATTGTCGATTTCAGAGCTGATTTTAGACCGATTTAGACATCATAGTGAAGGATTTACTACTAGTAGGATTGAAACTGTGCCAGGTATGAAGATTTATTTCTTATCGGTTAAGATGATGTAACTTCGCAGGGGTGCAAGTTTGTACTAATGTATATTTGGTTTAACTTCAGATTCACAGGTATCATTTTTGCTACGTCATTAAAAAACACCGTATTCACAGAGCACATAGATCAGAGGTAACATGCTATACGTAGCACCTGGAGAGTGTAGTGTGTTCAATTCCCATCACCATCTACTCTATTGCGATTTTTTCAGGGGGGTGGTCTCATACACATGTGGCCACATGATTACTTCCTACTTGCATATCATGAGTGTCTATTTAGTCGAATGCTTGTGACTTGTATAACTTTGTAGTATTTTACTTCACCTTCTTCGTTTCGTCCCGAACTTTGTAATGTAAAATTTTGCCTTAGCTAATATCGCATATTACGTCACTAGTATCTATATTGAGTATTTTTATTTAAATTGTAATTTTCTCCTTTATTGGGACAAACAGTTGTTTAACTCATTTTTATACATGTTTATTTACTTGCAACATTCGTATTTGCTTAATTACTGATACTTAAATGCTACTTTATAAAGTGGAATTAAATAACAACATAAACGTCATCTAGCGGTACAGATAATTTGTTTTGTTATGAACTTTCGAAAAAACCAAGTGTATTTTTTTTACATTAATGCCTTTCTAATATATATCTCTTCGTTTAACTCATTAAACGTAACCAATTAATTTTGGGATATGTTAATTGAAGAAAGCTGAAATTATTTTTTTTCTCGAAAAAATAGAATAAACAGATTTTCTTCGGAAATCTTTCATACATCCACACGGACAGGGCAACATTACAATTTCAATAGGTAATTCAGCCGTTATTAAACAGATGGTGATAGTATATTGTTTATTATGGTCGACACTAAAATAATAGAAATTTTAATAGCTGTTCACTTAATTTTGTATTTGTTTTGTTTAGATGTAAATAAACCGGACAAAGAAAAAACGGATGAATCTAGGTTTATTAAAGAATCTACTCTAGGTGTAATAGGGCAAATATTAAATGATGAATTAGAAGATGATCCTGAACATGGTCGAGATGATCCATCTAAGGTCAAAGAACTTGGTAAGTCAAAAATTAAATGTATTTTTAGTAGAGAGTTTACAATAATTTTTCAAATGTATGTGAGTCCTTTAGGACATTTTTTTAAAATAAATAATGAAACATTTACTACTGTGCTTGACATAGTGTTATCGAGAAAAATGAAGCGTGTCGTCAGCTTAGATCAATCCATCTCTGAGATGGTTATTTAGCATAGTTTATTTTATTAGGTAACTTTCAATCTGGTTTGATATTCATGTAACTAAATGGTACATAGAAAACGGAGATTCAATACTATTAAAGCACCGGAAATGTGTGTGGGGAAACCTATTTAGGATCGATGTTTTACATTTTCCATTGTGTCTCATATATAGGGTGTTTCACTTAAGGTAACAAACTTAAGCATTTGAATAGTATGCGATTGGAAACTATTTGTATTATACCCAGTATAAACTAAGAGGAATTTTTGTTCATCATATAAATGTGTGCTACTTATACACTGTGTCCATTTAGCACCGGCTTTGGTTAATCGAGGTTTTATTATTAATGTTTCAGACAAAAGTTGTATAAGTATACCAGTGTGTATATTCTAAAGTTACCCATGTGTACACAGGGTGTTACTTACATGCAGCAGACACTGGACTGTTTAATTGCACTTGTATATTATTGGATTTTTGAATTTTGTAATCCTGTAGTTGCCACTTTGAATATTTCTTTGCGTCAAAATAATAGCTCCATTAAAGTGTTTCGTGTTTGATTAACGACCTGTTTGTTTGAAAATGCCGTTAACAAATTAAATAACATTTGATATGCTTGCTGTACATTTTTAAAGCATGAATAATTCAACTGTTGCTGCCAGAGTTTATGCTGCGTGGTATCCAGAAAGGTATCTTTACGAGAAAAGTTTTTGAGCGATTGGCACGGCATTCAAGAAATACCGGAAGTATTCATCGTCCCGTCTTTCTTAGACGTGGTAGAACCAAACTAAGTGAAATATCATAAACGTACTAGCGTATATAGAATTTAATCCTTATGGAAATACTAGAGATATTTCTAACGACTTAGACATTTCCCAAACTACCTTCAAACGAGTTTTAAAATACTTTATTATTACCATTGGTTGCTAAACATAGTAGCTCAAAATCCTAGACTATTATCAAATATACTATGCTCGGATGAGGATACTTGTAACAGCGATGGGCACGCGAATTTGCATAACATGCATTACTGATCATTGGATTAAAGAGGTGCAACATCAAGGCAACGTTTGATGCGATATATTGGAAGGAATCATCATTGGGCCATTTATATTTAGTGAAAGACTGACCGGTGAAATTTATCTCAATTTTTTGACCAGTTCTTTTAGAAAACGTGCCATTAGAAACACGCCAAAACAATGTTTTTTCAGCACCATGGTTGTCCAGCTTATTTTTCGGCAAACATCCGTCAATTTTTTGACAGAACATTTCCTGACAGATGTATAGGAAGGGGCAGTTTATTTTCGTGGCCAGCCAGGTATTTATATTAAGAGAATAACTTATAGCAAAAGTAGAAAACATTTTAATTTATAGGTCACTTGATCTGATTTGTTTGGATTTTTATTTTTGGGGGGAAGTTGAAAAATATTGTTTATTTAACCAAACCAACTACCAGAGAGAATATGGGATGACATACACCGTATTCTAATGGAAGAAGTAGAGATTGCTGTTTTGTCTACTGGTGAGAGATCAGCTCTGTATTGACAGGCGTCAATTTGAAAATTTGGGACGTCATTAGTTCTTGAGGACTAGGACTCTTGCACACCATTATTTTATAACAGCGGCCCTTTTCAGTGCCACAGATAGTATAGAAAGGAAATTCCTAATGCGACGTAGTAATTTAAAAAATAAATTGTATTATCCGGTCAGAATTAAACATGCGCCTTCTAGGGAATGTCCACTATAGTAGATTTTGTCCGTATTGTTTCAATTGTTTAATAATTAATAAATTTGAATAGTTAATGACGCTTAAACGTGTTCTGTTACATGTAAATGTATTTTTACGTTTATTTTATGCATATCTTTGTAACGAAAGAAGATATCGACTTGCGGTTTTACCAACACCTGTATCGTTTTACGCTCTTTTTCATGAGTTAGGGATAAATTATACTCTTACATTTAAAATTTTTGAGAAAATTCCAAAAATTTACGGCTTTTTACACAAAATGCCATTTACGGGCTAGAACAAAAGGCTAAACCGCATGTTTGCTTTTGTTTGTTTGTTTGTATTATAAGCACCCAAGAAGCTTGCTTCTCTCAAACGAGCCTCAGTTTATAAAAATCGGTTGAGTTAAAAAGTTATGGCATTTTTTCAAGGCCCCCCCCCAAACCCTTATTTAACGAAAAATGCCAAAAAAAAGCTTATGAACGAAAAACTTTAATGGAGCTAATATTATTTTGACGTAAAGCAATAGTTAAAGTGGCTATTGTTTTGTGTTTTTTTTTGGCATTTCAAGACCTACTTGTTTTTACTAGACTGCTATTTCGTCTACGTGTGAGAGATTGCAGCTCTGTATTGAACAGTACGGGTGACAATTTGAACATTCGGGGCGTCATTAGTTCTTCAGAATTAGGGCTGTTGCATACCATTCTTCTATAGCGTCGGTCCTTTTTAGGTCCATTATAAAAAGGAAATTCATATTGTAACATAATTTAAAAAATAGATTTTATTATCCGCTCTAAATTAAAGGTACGCCCCTCAGGAGACATTTAAAATTTTATTCATATTGTTTTAATAGTTTAATAATTAATAAGTTTTAATAATTAATGACAGTTAAACGTGTTCTGTAATCCTGTTACTTGTAAAATATATTTTAATATTTATATTTATTCATATTCTCGTAACGAAAGAAGATATCGACTTGCGGTTTTCACCAATATCTCTATTTTTTCACGTTCTTTTTGGTAGGTTTAAAATAATTATACCCCGTACATTTAAAATTTTCGAGATAATTGCAACAATTTACGACTTTGTCACAAAACGCCATCTACCGACTAGAAAAAAAAATAAACTGACAATGTTAATACTTTATTAGAAGCACCCAAATGTCCTATCTCAAACGCGACTTAGTTTATTAAAATCGATTGAGTTAAAAAGGAGTTATATTTCTTTCAAGTGAACATTTACCTCTCCCCCTCCCCTTATTTAATGACATAAATCAAAATGATAAATAAATGAAAACGTTTCTAAGCTTATGCAGTTTATAATAAAACCATTTTGGGCATATCTTGATGGTGCCGATTTAAGAGAAAAAGCCGATTTTCTAAATTGGTGTTCGTGTACGCCCCCTAGCGGGCATCGCAGGAACTTGAAACTAATTTCCAGCAATTTCTCTGTAGCACTTTTACTATCAATATTTTTTTTCGCGAAACTGTGTGATGCGTAGTTTCTCATACACAGCCGGCCTCCTTTATTAATGGAGCGCCCGGTGCGCCCGGTACTGTACCTTTTTTAGAGCAAAACTGAGAAATCGGTAAAAAGTAGATTTTCCATACCTTCTGAACTCATTAGTAATACGTTAAATAACTGTTTCATGTATCGATTAATTATATCAAAATCAAAGTTAAATTATAGCCACAATATGGAGGAAAAAGTGTAAAATTCATGCAAGTGTTGCTAAACAACGTACCATGTTATTTTACAGATTTTCATTAAAATAACCATTTGTTACGGTAGAGGAATGCGACTTTGGAGAGAAAATCCTTAATAATCAATAAAGCGGGGAATGCTATCTTTGTTCTACCGCTACATTACAAATTACACTACACCATCAAAATTTATGACATTATACATATTTAAAAGCAAGGAGAAACTTCAAATTGTAAACTAGTATTAAGTGGTTAGTATATAACTCTTTATGGATGCAACAAAATTGAAGTGAAATTATTTCGTATACTCTTCAAGGGTGGAGCAAAATATTTATTTAGTTATTGTCTGTTGTTTTAAAAACATATTCATAATAAACGTTTGCATAGAACAAATTCATTAATTTATGAAAAACTAATACCTAAATGTCTAAGGTCTGATTAATTTTTGATTGAAACATTCTTCAGTGTGATGGTCATGCTTATCTGTATGTAATAATACCCCTGAAGTTTTGCTAAAACAACTGTATTGTGTGAAGTTAATTTAACAATGTAATAAATTAACGAGTCCTTGTTTATAATATACAAGTTTTAATTAACGATAGTATGTCTCTACTCTGTTGAACACGTTTTAAAATCAGACATACTGAAATATGCAATTATTAATAACACTATTGTTTTAAATACAATTTAATTCCAGTTTCTTTTTTATAATTATTTCTCTACATATTTCAATACATCATGTATCATTATAAAGAGAAAATTTTGGCCAAACACTTAGGAACTTTGATATTATATGTTACAAAATAAACAAACAGACCAATCAAATTATGCAACATTTAACAGTAAATAATCACCTTATGAATTCACAAAACAATATTAAATGTTTACATTTTGGTAATAAAAAAGACCAATTAGATGTTCGAAATTTATAAACATAAACAAAAAGTACCTTTAATGAACGAACAGGTTGACGTTATAGACCTTTAACAGATTAAATATAGAATTATAATTTACATCTAGTTCTACCTTAATGTTTTGTTGTCGTAACTACTTGTTTGTTATTTAACTTATATATTTTCTGTTGATAATGGTTCATGTTGTATTGCAATGCGTAGAGAAATAAATAATTATAAAAAATTGTGGAATTGTATTGTGTTAAAACATTAGCGCTATTAAATATGGAATTCCACGAAGTACGGTTAAAGAATATAATATAATTATTAATTTTATTAATTGGTCACTTTTCATTGATAAAGAAAAACTAAAGTTTATTTTATCTTGACCATTATATTATGTCTATTTTACCTTTCAACGATACTTTTATTGATTACCTTGAACAAGTTTTTGATGTTATCGTTTAACCTAGCTGCGTAACTTTCTTTTCGGCGGCATTCAATTAATTATTCATGTTGGTGTTTTTAAATCAAGCGTTTCCTCATACAACTATTCTATAAAATCAACGATTTTGTTTTATTGAAAAATTGTCTTATTGTTAGTAAAACAAAATAAACGTTTTTCAATCAAATGATTTCGTTTACACTATCTGTACAGATTTATGCATTTGTTTTATGTATTGCATACCTTTTCCACAAAACACAATAATTTAATTTAGTTTTGCTTAAATTCATGTCTTTATTGTTCAAGGACCAAATATAGCAAGTATGGGTCTTGCAAATTCATTAGAAGATGTTACCAACGCACCCACTAATAATCCTTCAATTGAGCTTAATCTCACTTTTGATGATCTTGACGATGATGAATTGGATGCGTATATAATGACTGAGGATGAGGTGAAACACAAAAATGGGCTTTGGCTAGAAGAAAACGCAACTTACTTGGAATTATTAAAAGGTAAAGTTTGTAACACTTAAAAATTTCAATTCTGAAGGTTTATCAACAGCATTTGAGTGAAAGGATATCATTTCTAAAATATGTTTTATTTTACCATTTATTAGTCTTTAGTACTATTTTTTTGTTTTGATCTGTTAAGTTTTATTAGTTTTTTTTAGCAAAACTATCTAATTACCTAGGTCTGAATAATAAAAAAATCATGTAATACTGACAGAAAGTTGTAATGTACTTTGATATATAAGTACGTGTTATTAATATTTACTTTATTGACGCAATGCCATTATTTAATATTAATAATTTAATTTACATGTACTTATTTATATTAATGCAAAGTTTAACTTTCTCTTGTCATGCTTCATATTATCCTCTTAATATGTTCTTTAAACATGTAAATTCTGTACACAAAACTAAAGCTAATTTTATTTGCTTAAAACGTTTTCTTATGTAACTATTGAAAAAAAATTAATGGTAAGACAAGCGGTAGATAATGCATATTTCACAAAGCGCACCAGACAGTCGAAAACAATCAAAGGTAGAATTAATTATTTCAAGAATACATATTTACAGCATGAGAATTTAGAATTTAAATACCAAATATGGTATTATTTTAGTTACGCTTCAAGTTCGAAAATGCTCACCTTCAGCTCGTTCAAAGCGAGTTTATTTGGTTTTATTTATTTAATTTTTTTTTTAATTCAATACTTGGTTTATTTCATTAATATTTATACCGGATACCCCAAATAAGATTACTGAAGTTGAAACATCAACGGGTGCGTATCTAGTTACTAATTATAAAATCATGGGACTTTTAGTAAGCAACTTTTTTACACTTTCGGTATGTAATGTGGCTATTTGATCCCTTGTTTGCGGGTACTAAAGTATACCATTAACAGTGAAGAGGGACTAAAGTACCATGAAACAGTCACATGTTTCATTATAAATTTGCGTCATCACTTATATTTAAAAATTGACAAACATAACGTTAAATGTCATTAATTGTGTATAAACTATTATAAACTCGTAATTCCTTCGAATAAAAAAAATAGCATATACCACGCGAAATACTCACAAGCGCACAGTCTCGTACATAAAAGTGCACGGTACCAACCTAGCTTAGTGTTTAAGGTCGTGGTTTTTACTCAAAAGTAATAGGAAACTCGTTGAAACTCAACAAAAGTCGATAACCGGTAAATAAAATGTCACAAAGGCGTCGTCATATGTCTTTAACTTTCTAGAATAAGGTCATGAACACATTATAATCGTCCGCAAAAAACAAGAATGCTAACTGTTCGCTCGAAAATACAAGCTTGACCAAACTTACACGTTCACCAAAAGCTCCTCACATCCAATGTTATAATAGTGATCGCATCACTGATTCTAATCTTTAGCTCAACCTGTAAATTTACCTCAAAATCGCTATCAAAATGGTGCAAATTGTTCTGATAATTTACGCCATTCACTCGCTCCTAAACTTATCTACAAATCTTAAATTTCATTAAATAAACCGAAAAAATTACCCCTTGTCTGGCATTAAAATACATAAATAGTTTAAAGGTAACGGGTCTCCGTATTTTACTTTAATACAATAATCTTACACTAGTTGGTCAATAAAATTACTTAATTCAAAATATCTGCGCAACTGTATAACTGCAGGTACAATTCGCCAATAAAATGCTTCCTGAAAAAAAACATATAAAAAATTGAACTATGGAATCTGATTTTGTTTTAGTAAAGATTAGCTAGATCTTTAATAGAGTAAATATTATTAAACCGCATATAAAATGACAAATCAGAACAATCTCCGGACGCAGCAGCCTAGCAATGACAAATGTCACAACCAAGGACAATTTAATCAAATTATGGTGTAAGTCGATAGTTATGAAAAAACGTTATTTCGAAGTGCTAAAGTACTCATAACTTAATGTACCAATTAAATATCTAATTGAATCATTATATATCCAACAAAGAAATAGTTTTTCGTTAAT
This sequence comes from Vesta saturnalis, assembly GCA_036346205.1. Lineage (NCBI taxonomy): Eukaryota > Metazoa > Arthropoda > Insecta > Coleoptera > Lampyridae > Vesta > Vesta saturnalis. The sequence continues at coordinate 73,091 of JARFJB010000613.1, read as the reverse complement.
GTTTAAGGGCTTTAATCGTTATTATTAATGAAAACACAAGGTGTATGTTTAATCTTATCTTAATTTTAACTATATAGGCAAAATTTAGCGATGTGATGCTTTCATATAGGTAAGAATCGCACTAACGCGGTTACAGTTAATGCGAAAGTCAATAACTTTTACACATTATCTCTCTCAAGGTTTTATTTTGTGGTAAAACCTACGATACATCGTTTAGGTAACTGACCCAAGAAGACATCCGATGATTTTCGCTCTATGCCCATAGGTATAGTTAGCACTTTTACTTCGGTTCTTGTAACAGAGTATTTTGCTGCAGTTGTTTCTAAAGTTTTAGCGCGCAATTAGAATGATGGGATTGATTCGCATACGCCTCGCCAATAAGGTAGTTTCCATAATCAGCGTCTTGTAATTTGAACCATGCGCCGCCATTAGACTAAAGGTATCTCTTGATCGTACACATTTAACCTTTAACTCAACACCACTTATGAGAAACTTTTCCTGATTAAATAAATCCTATGGCACGTGACCAATCATCTCAATTTACACTTTAAAGAGCGAAACGCGCGAGATACGAGAATTCTGCAGGTCTTGTGGACGCACTCGTCAATGTTCGGGTAGAACCGGTTATCTTCGGGGAAGTTTGGAGTAGGGATGGCCCAAACAGCGTTCGCAGCCGTCTTAGAAGAAAATACCACAGACAAAAAAGGAGTTTAGATTTATAAACATGCCCCTAGGGAAGATATTAGAATGTGGTTAGGTCAATATCTCACATGTTCAAAAAGAGTTCTCAATTACCGTAATTTCATCAATCAATCAATCGTGCCTAATTTTTTATTATATATATATATATATATATATATATATATATATATATATATATATATATATATATATATATATATATATATATTATAGCGATGACGATCATAAATAATCAACTATTAATCTGACATTGTGAGCAGAAGGAGCATCTTGTTGATGCCAGATGCTTCCATTTTGATTGTAGTTCATTTAGAAAGTTTTCTAATGTTGTTTATAGCATCTCTAAATGTAAGCATAAGGTCTGAACAAGATGTGCACTTTCCTACAGTCCTAAATTGGGAATTGATTATTTAAATGATCGATTTAACAATAACCTATTATAAGTTTTTGTTATGAACGAATAAGTTCAAAGGTAAATATGTAATATGTAATTCAAAATTATTATTAATTTTATTAAATACATAAATACCTCGAGTAGGATTTGAACCTACGACCTGTATTTTCCTAGACAAAATTTACATCGATTGGGGCTTGAATCTCGATAGTGCAGTTGGTTAGCACGGTAATCTAGCAAAGTACAGGTCGTAGGTTGAAATCCTACTCGAGGTAAACTTTTTATTTATGTACCGTAGAGTTGGGTGACTTGACTGCTATTTTGACTTGAATTCAATTATATCTGCCATGCCCATAAATATATCATAAAACAAACAATATGGCGTTATGCCACTTTTTGCAAAGAATAGAACCTGTATAAAAGATTTTTGTAAAACTCAAAAAAGATGTACACAAAAAAATAAAAACCCTGTTTTTCAAGTCACCCTACCTGTTGGGTGACTTGAAAATGTAAGCAATAATCAGTGTAAATGACAAGTAAAACTGTTGTATAGGTGACTTGACATCAAGTTTAACTTTTTAAAAAAGTATGTTTCCATTGTACAGGGTGAAAAAATTTTTGAGAACATTTATTTCAAAAAAGAAAAGTTTATTCTGACAAGATACAAAAATAATTTAAAAACCAAGGTATTCTCAAAAAGTTTACATCATAATAATACTTAAACCTAAATTAACAATATTTTTACAAATGTAGTTAACATATTTGTTTATAAAACATTGTCATCTACCATCTACCAAATTTGTCAAAAATTTGTAAAGTTCTCGGCGAATGAGCTGTGGAGCTGGCAGACATACGACCTCATCTCTGTGCACCATCGATTCGTCTATTACGTCAGGATATGAAAAAAATATTTCTTTTGTACCCACAGTTTTTCGTAGGAATTTTACTTGAAGGTACTCTTCATCAATGACTTGGCAGATTTCTCCAACATATTTTACAAGCCGTTTCTTTGTATGAAATTTCACAAGAACAAACTCTCCACATTGAAATGAGTGTCGTTCTTCATTTCGCTTGTTGTTTTGATTTCGCATTTGTAAATTATTCTCGGGCTCAATATCACTGGACTCTTCTTCGTCGGTCTCGTCTTCAAGCTCTATATCATCTATCTCACTTTCAGAAGAAAGTTCGGATTTATTGAACTTGCGTGGCTTCGGATTTTTTTTTAATTTTGTTTTGCTCAGATAGTTGTACTGCCACCGTTGTCTCGTCTATTTTTTCTGCTTGTAAATCTTCTACAGAGATGCTCTCCCCTGGAGCAACATTTAGTTTCTTCCGCCTGCCGGACTTACTGGGTTTTACATTTCTTGTTGTTTCAAACATATCTTTTAACACATTGGCAATTTCCCCAACAGGCCTGTGTCGAGAAGGGATTCGTTGTAAAACAGTTTCTCGATCGATAGGTATAAGTCCTGTCGCTTTGAACCCGGCTTTTATGTTATCAGCATTTTTTTGCACCTAGTTCTACTAATGTTGCTTTGAGTAGACCAGGGAATCGATCTTTCCTTATGGGGCCAGGTTGTGTTTGCTTCCATTTAGTTAAAACAGACCTCCATTAACCCTTCAGTGGTCTGAAATAGCACACATCTAGCGGTTGCGTTAGATGTGTACTATTGGGGGGCAAGAGAACAATGCGAATATTATTGTTTTGGCGCTCCTGTATGACAGTGATGCTAATTTGGCTGGCTAAATTGTCACCGATCAACACCTTCGGTCCTTCAAGTTTTTTAAAATAAGGGAGCACAATACATTTAAACCAGTCTTCGAATAGGTGCAGATCAAACCATCCAGATTTGCTGCGATTGTACCGGGCGTTTTCGGGACCATTTTCTGTCCATGTAGACCACAGCTGATCTGCCTTATATACAATATAAGGCGGCAACATAACTCTTGATCCACTAACGGAAAACATCACACTCGTTGAAGATTTTGTGTGGTCCATAATTTTTTCGGCATGTTTAGCTGTGCGTCGAACAACAACTTTGGTTCGTCGAGGGTCATCGGTAAAACATGTCTCGTCATAATTGACGATATTTTCGTCAGGAATGTCTTTAAAAGTAACAGCCAACTTATCAAAATATTCACTTAAAATGTCAATGGAAATAGTAGCACGACTTCGCTTTATATTTTCTGATAGGCGAATGGATAGCTCGCTATGACGAGTAATAAACGCGTAGTACCAACTATTACCCGGTCTGTTATCGGTAAAAGAACCTAATCGTCGTCCTTGTCTATTTAAATAATTTCGAACCAGATCTTTAGTATTGTCTTTATCTCAGGGAAATCCCCACTCCGCAACAAATAAACCAGCATCTTTTAGAACCACTTCCGCCTCCGTTGTCAATGAAATCTGGCCCCCATAAGTTTTCATGTTTTAATTTTTAAGTTTTCGATATAATGTCGATTTTGATATCCCGGTATTACTTGAAGCCCCCGCCAATGTCCATTTACCAGCGCGTATATTTGTTAAGGCTTCTTCTAATTCATCTGCAGTAAAATCGTGGTATTTTCGCTTAAAATCTGTAACAAAAAATGTAAAAAAGCATTACTTAACCTCAAAAAATAAAATCAACAGACCTGGGGTTCAGACCCCGTTGAGAAGACAATAGACTATTGTAAAAAAAAATATTACATGTAATTTGCTCATATGGATACCTGAGGATGACCTTAATTATATAGCATATCAAAAACCGTGGTTTTCTTACCTATTATTCAGTATTTTTTTGGAGCCAGATAAAACACCTGTTTACAACTTTTAGCTACTGAAAACATTACTTCATCATTGTGAAATACTTCAGAAATTTTTCTGAAGTTTGGGCGTTTACCTAAAAGATGGCAACAGTAGTTCCAAAAATAAATGTCACTCTGTGTCAAGTCACCCCTACGATTTCAAATCACCCATCTCTACGGTATTTAATAAAATGAATAATAATTTTTAATAACAATAACCAAATCGCTACAAATAAACACGTGTGTTGGCTGGCAAGATCGGCAGATTTAATGTATGGCAAATTGTAGGTAAACTGTGGAACAAAACCGATATAGATAGATATCGTGGGTCATATTCGGAAGGATACTTTCTGTGGCTTATTAATTGTTTTCTGTTGTTTTGTTCGATATCCTTCTATTGTAAATTTTTACGTATTACTAAATATTATTATAACTCGTTTATTTGATGAGATAGAGAAGCAATACTAAAGTTGCTATAGGTGGTTAATAAAATTAATAACATTCAGTTTATGATTACCTTGTTAGATATATCCTTCCCGTTTTAATACATTTCATTTGAGGTAGAACGTAGAGACCGCCCACGGTAGCGGAACCGGATAACCACTTCGTTCTACCTCAAATGGCTTGTGTCAGAACGAGAAAGATATACAGTGTGTCCGAGATTCAGCATGCATGTATTGCTATATTCGTTAATATTGAAGATAGAATGTTGGTTAAATGGGGAAAGTTTTAGAGAATTTTATGGCTATCATAATGGTAAAGTCAGATTTGAAGTAACTTTTTTTGTTTTTGAAATAATTGAAGAAAACAAAAATTGTGCATTTTCTACTACCCCCTGTAGCTCTTTTATTTGAAATCTGACAACATTTTGATTTGTACATTATTATGACACTTTTAAAAGACAATTTTAAAAAAAGTACTAAAATTTATCTAGTCATTTGCTTTTGAAATACATACACTAACTATTGTTTTTCATATGGACGCCATCTTGGATTTTTACATTATCGAATAGTATTTTTTATCACCTTTTCAGCGATGTATCACATGATACGAGAATTTACTTCCAACTATCAAAAATATGAAATTGTAATAGTAGGCCTTGAGAAGGCATGGATTGAAACCAAATCTGGTTTGAAATCTCCTTTCACAAACTTTATGGGGATTTTCCACATTCCAGAAGTGCGTATTGTGCCTATTAAAAATTCCGCAATTTGTAAATCTGTTTTCATCCGTCCATAAAACGTTGGACGAGAATTGAGGATCTTCCCCAGATTTTTTAATGTACCACCGTGAAAATGCTATTCGTCTCTCAAAATCACCTTCTCGTAACGCTTGTGTAATAATTGGTTTGAATGGATGAAATTTATTTTTTTTTTAAATGTCGGACGGAGGATTTTAGAATGTGTAATACATCGGCCATTTTTCTAACCGAAGATGCTTCGTTTTCACCAACAAAATTTAGAACAGCATTATTATTACCTTCATTATCTTTAACATACTTGTTAGGTCTTTCCTTCTCAAAACTGTCATATGATAATAAATTCATCACTAAAGTCCTGAAATGTCTTTTATTCGGTTGAACCCGATCGGGAAATATTTCTTCATAATTTCTTATTGCATTATCTGCATTTCTATTTGCTTTGAAATAGATTTCAAGCATATCTAGCTTCTCTTCTTTGGAATATCTTAGCGCCATACTTCAAAAAATCTTGCACCAAGATACAAAACAGGAATAAATATTAATAAATACCAACAGGAACAAACAATTAAAACAACACAAACGAATAACAGAATAACAACAATAATAAACACTAACAATGACAACAAGAACAATTATTTTTCCAAGTAACACAGATTGCGAATAATTTATGCGAAAAAATAAATTATGTCATCTTCTTGTCGGTCATTGCAATTATTATCCATGGCCTCATATTTTATTTTGTTTAAATGTTTGGTTGCTGAAAGTAAATTTTCATATCATGTAATACATTGTTGAAGAGGTGTTAAAATCCACTATTCGATAATGTAAAAATCCAAATAGCGTCCAAAAACAAAAGTTAGAAATGTATTAAATTTTGTAAGTAAAAACAGATACATTAGCAAGGGTTTAAGTTTTTGATAGTTGGAAGTAAATTCTAGTATCATGTGATACATCGCTGAAAAGGTGATAAAAAATACTATTCGATAATGTAAAAATCCAAGATGGCGTCCATATGAAAAACAATAGTTAGTGTATGTATTTCAAAAACTAACGACTGTAGATAAATTTTGGTACTTTTTTTTTAAATTGTCTTTTAAAAGTGTCATACTATAATGTACAAATCAAAATGTTGTCAGACTTCAAATAAAAGAGCTACAGGGGATAGTAGAAAATGCACAATTTTTGTTTTCTTCAATTATTTCAAAAACAAAAAAAGTTACTTCAAATCTGACTTTGCCATGATGATAGCCATAAAATTCTCTAAAACGTTCCCCATTTAACCGACATTCTATCTTCAATATTAAGGAATATAGCAATACTTGCATGCTGAATCTCGGACACACTGTATAGTCTGACGAGTAGTATAAATATAAGCGCTAATCCAAAACTGAAAATTTATTGATTTTACGTAGTGGATTTATGTAATTTTTAACGTAAATTGCGATCATGTTGTCAAAATGAAAAATATTTCAAGATTTTTGTCTTATAGGCTTAATCTTGTTTTTTTAAATAGGAACCGTATGTCATTTTCCCCCAATGAAAGGCCTGTTGCTTGTTCTTTTCAGAAATGTAGACACGATAATATTGAATAACTCGTAAATTGCAGATATAAATACTGCCGTAAGAGAATGTTGAAATAATCATTGCAAGCTTTTTGCTGATTATTTTCTTGAGATTTAAAGCAATTGAATATAGATTGGGATAATGACGTATAATGATCCTTAAATAAATATATTTTGCGATTTATCATATGAAACGAGAATTTTGATAAGCATAAATAAAAAGTAGACAAATTTTGAAAATAGCTTTTACCCTTATGATACCGCATGAGGTACCCGAATGCCCAAAACCATTTTGAGACTCGACAACTTCTTTATATTTGAACCGTTTTCCTTAAGTTGCTGTTTCATCATCAAACAAATTAGTTTACCATGTTTAACTCGTTTTTATTCGAAAACGTGAGATATTATTTTCACAAATTTATAAACTGTACCTTAGGTACCCGGGTACCTAGCAGTAAAATTATGAGTAAATGAAACTGAAACTCAATAAAACTACATAATTTGCTACAAATGGTCATATATTAGTAATTAAATGTTATTTGTGAACAATAATAACTATAAACAATTTTTTACAAATAAACATTTATTTTGCACAATTAGCGCATGTAGTTTGTGGTTTTAAAGAATGTTCGTCGTATAATGGTGATTTGCATATCGAACAATTTTTTCGTGTTTTTCGTCTTCTATTTGGATCGGTCAATTGCAAATATCAGCAGCCTGCTATCATAAGGCGCCCGGTGTTGTCCCGTCGTTGGGTTGCTCTTGGTATTTGCATTTTTGCAGATATTTTTTTTTGTACCCAAAACATTTTCCATTGCACTCTTGACAAAATAAGAGCGGGTTATTATGGGTTGAGTGCTTCTTTCTACTACTGAAGGTAGACATAAATCTTTTCCTAAACTTTTCAGGAACACCCTACGTCGATTTTCAGCAAGCATTATGTTCTGAAAATATATACGTGGCCAGACAAGCAATATCTAAAATATTATAAAAAAAGGCCAATGACCAACAGTTTGTCTTCCTTGACTATTTGGTGCATTAGATCGACGCCAGCTTTGTTGCATTATAATATAAAATTATTTCAGGTTTGCTGCGGTGTCATCAATTTCAGGTGTCGAGTGCATGCTAGACAGCAATATAACACCTTTATTTTTTTTAGGAACATAAGAACATAAAGTTCCCTCATCTCTGAAAGCGAAAACAGTAGATAGAAGTTGTCTGTGCTTGTGTGGCAACAATTCTTTAGGGATATAAGGCTTATTTTTTCTCACCGCCCCAACTAAAGTAAGCCCGTTCATTTTGAGAAAACTAGGTAAAGGAAACGAAGTGGAAAAGTTGTCGGTGGTGATATTCCTACCCAAATTTTTATAGCCTGCACATAGTATTAAAACTATCTTCTCTCCAATATTTATTTGTCTTTCCTCTCCTGTTTCTCTTCCTGCAAGGGTAAACACTTGTTAAAGTGAATGCACAGAAAAAGCCGTTTCGTATTACCGTATATATGATTCCTATCAAAAGATATCCAGATTTTGAATCCGCGATACAAAACAGTTTTATTCCGTATTTAACTGGCTTAGAAGGTATGTATTGCGTAAATTTAGTCCTACCTCTGTACAGGCTGCTTTATCTGTAGCTTGCCGCCCAGCTCTTGTCCGAATGCTGTAAAACCGTACAAATTTTTTGTATTAGTTGAAATCTGTTCCTTCTGAGACTTACTCGATATATTGGTAAAGCATCGTTTTTCCACAAGTCTGTCATATGTTTTGTATTTGAATGGTGGACGCCTGCAGTCACTAATATCTCCAAAAAAGCGTTTAATTTTTGAATCGTAAATGTTGTCCATTCCCTCTTTTTATCGGGATGGACATTGTTATATTTATTTGTCCAATTCATTGCCTTTCTATTCGTTTCCCTCAGAATCATTAGCTTCATTTCTTCCGTAAAAATTAAATTGAATATTTCAATAGGAGTCAATAAAGCCGTGTTTCTAAGAGTAAAGAGGCCACCCATAAAGTAAAAACTAAATGTTATTTATTTTCGTGACGAAAAGAAGTTGCTTATTGCCCTTATATCGAATGATGTTGTAAGATAAAGTTTGATACGAGTGTGGTGCAGATTTATTCCAAACAGTTTAGTCTCTGAAAATAAAATTATTTTCTGTGGTAAGACTTGCATCTTCATCTTCATCTGCAGATATTTCGTCATCACATTCATATTGATTTTCAATCGAATGATCAACTGGTCCGCAATTAGCAAGATCTTCTATATCTGAATTGCCAGACTCCTCGTTCTCATCTCCAACAAATGGATCTGTTTCGTCGCCAGAATAATCTTCAAACAACGATGCTATCTGTTGTTCAGACAATCTAAAAATACGTTGTATAAATATGTCTTTTGTATATAAAATATTTTTATACATTTTATCATCAAAACTAACCGAATGTCCCCCTGGCGTCCACAGGCATAGAATCTCTTACCGCCGTACAGTTACAATATAATACAAATGATTGATACCGTGATACTCGAATTGGAACGTTAGTCCTACTAGGTCCAGCTACACGCTGTCAGAATTTAATTCCTCACTTTACTTAACACAACAATGGCCGCAAATTGCAATCTAATGACACTTATGACATGCACTGTTACACCAAATGCCGTCCGCACTTGTGCATTTTCTGCTAATGGCATATCAGTTCTCCTACGCATGCGCCAAGACGTGTATCGGTGTTCTGTATATTTCTTTTCGCACAACAACAATAGGCAAACTGGATGCGTATGTAAAATAATGCGGTATAATAAGGGGTAAGCAAAATGTAGTGAAACATAAAATGTAAGACATACTGTCAAAGCCCCCCTTAAAATATATCAATTACTGCAGTATATAATCTGTAACTTTTTAGTTACGGAAAGTAATATTATTGTGTTAACATTTTTCAAGAAACAGGCTTTGTAATGGGGGAAAAATGACTGGCGGTACATATTAAAAAAAATATAAGTTTATGCCCTACTAGATATCATTTCTGACCACGCCATCATAATCTACGCAAAAAATTACAGATAGCAGATAGTGAACAAACGAAAAGAGATAGAAAATAATTGATAAGCCACAGAAGGTATCTTAGTAAATCCAACCCATGACGTCTACGTTAGTTGTTATATACCTCTATTCCTGCTTATACTTTACCTACCATTTGCTCGAAATCTGGTTACTTGATACAATGTTGCAACCACAGCTTTGAGGCTTATTTATAAATTAAAATTATTATATCTGGTAGTGTAAATGTGAGTTGATTAGGTTAATTTAAATAACTTTGTACTTTATAAAATAAGCCCACGTTATTCCTGAGGATCTTTATCAAGTAATAGTCATATTAATACCATGAGTAGGATCAATATCTGTGATCATCTGACGATTTATTGGGTAAAGGAAATTTACATTCTATAATTATGAAATTTCTGCAATAGTAAATCCATGTTCAGGGATTCTGTTCCCTTTTCCTTTTAAAAGCAAAGTTTATTAAGTTGGGTTTCTCTACTGATGATAATCGCTCTTAAATTTGGAAATGAAGATTCATTTTGTGCAGTACTACATCCTACATCTAATGGTGACAACGAGAGCAAAAGGTTTTCCTAAATTCTTTTCTGCAACAAAGCAATTCAGTGATAGGGTTCGCGATTTGTTTTTTGTTTTAGATTTCTCATTTTAGTCGTAATTCCAAGCCTGCTATAGTGACAATCGTTTAGAAAACTTACTGCTAGATTACGCATATCAAGTTTTTATGTTTAATTAGAATTGTGCTAAAGGATATTACATAATGATTTTGTTGTAAGTTCATTCATATATGAACACACAAAAATAATTTGTAGAAATGTACTTGTATCATAATCGTGTAAACAGTCTTTTCGTTTTTATATGTAAGCGTTTTTGTTCTATTGCAACTGAATAAACATATAATTTGAAAAAAAAATTAAATTTATAAGGTGTTGAAACACTGGATGACCCTTATTTGATTTGAAATTACATAATTTTTTTTAAATGTTGTACCACGTTACAATACTCTTACTGTTTATATGTCAACAATTATATGTTGCAGTAAAAGAAGAAAAAATAGCTAAAGAAAAGGAAGAAGGTATACCAGAAAAAAAGAAGCGGCGAGTAGTTCGCAAGAAGCAAAATTTAGGACCAGCAAATTCAGCAGGTGAAGCCATTGAAAAGATGTTACAAGAAAAGAAAGTTTCATCTAAAATTAATTATGAAGTGTTGAAAAGCTTAACTTCTAAAGTTGAGGTTGAATCAGAAAAGCAAAATGAAAGTTCCTTTGACATTGACAAAAGGTAGTAGAATAATTATAAATAATAGAGTGTAATTTATATTCGCCTTAAAGTGTCATCTCGACTTCATCTGATGATTCTACACCTAGAAAACCAAAACCATCAGTAAAAGTTAGTTCCAGATCAATTAAACGTAAAGCAGTTTCAGTTGGTTTGCCCGTAGTGGAAACACCTAAACCAGGTCCTGTGGAAGATAGCAAGGAGGAAACAAAAGAATTAGATATATGTGAGTGTTGAAGATAGTGTGCTTTTAGGCTTATGTATAAAACTTTTTAGCACAAGATGATTATTTTGATGATGAGGAAGAAGATATATCTGGTGTGGAACCTGAGATGGGTGTCTATCAGATGCTAAGGCAACATCACCAAAATGAATCAAATGAAACAGATGACATATATGGAATGGATTATGAAGATGAAGACTATTAGTTTTTTATATTTACATTATTTATTTATCTAAATGTATATACTTATCTATGTAGGTAAATGGTTAGACCTACAATTATACTCGCAATAAATGATATTTGATATGAATGTTTTTTGACCTGTACAGTGTAAGATGTACCAAACTCTGACATGATTTTACGCTTAGTACGAGGATCACTTCTTAAACCAGTCTTTTTTGAACGTAGATAAACATTTATACTTAGACTCCAGGTAATAAATAATTCCTGTTATTGTAACCCTGATACCGCTTGTTTCTCCTCCTGAGTAATTGGGCGCTGTATGCCTGTTAAGGAGAGTATCCAATAATAATAATAACACTGCTAAAGTTTGCGGAATCAAGTACTCCTTGCTATGCTAAGATTCTGTGATTGTCGTAATCGTAAAATTTTTCATTTCAGTAGAATTCTAAAAGTAGTAAGTGTGTCAAAAAATGGATATTTTGAATCGTGATTTTAGAGTTATTTATGACTTTCGGTACGGTTAAACGCCACAGCAATGTACGGAAAAACTAAAGTTGTTTGATTTGCAGAATTCAAACATGGAAGATCTACTTTTGGTGACAATTTTCGTGAGGGTCAACCATGCACTTCTGTTGTCACATAGAATATTGATGCTGTGTGTGAAATGATATTATCTGATCGTCATGCAACATACCATTCTGCATCATGACAATGCAAGTACACACACAGCACGCCAAACTACTGAACCTGACGGTGAAGGGCCATTGAAGCTTTTAAGGTGCTTGTTTCGGAGGTACCTCGCTCAGAGTGCCAAAAATGTTTTGAAGATTGGTTTTACCGAATGCAAAAGTGTATATATTTTGAAAAACAATACAATTTTTTGCATAACAATGTGTGCATTTTTTACATTTTTCACGAATTTTAGCAGTGACCCTCGTATGCAGTAAATAACATTCCTTGGAATTGTTTGAAAATCACAATTGCTCACTACTTATTTTTCAGAGATTTCATGAAGTTACATAGTAAAATGACACAACTTCTAGAGGAATTTCCTATCTAATCAATTGTAAAGGATCATAATTACAAAAGCAGTGGTTGACTTTAGAGACGTCTGAATATCGAAAACATCACCGTTCCTAGCATTATCGGAATTTCTGACAAAAATGTCAGCATAATAATATGAGTTTTGTTCATAAAAAACATTTGCATTTGCAGCACTATCATACAGTGCTACCATTTTATATAAAAAGATTACATTATGAAGTACAGAGGTACTGCAAAAAAATGTAAACCTTGTAATTTCTGTTTCTTTTTCAATTTGAAACATTAGTCTAAGGATCTCAGACTTTAATCATTCTTGCTTATCAAACATATCCTGATATTGACAACTATTGATGTTGAAACCAAAAAACGAAAATAATAAGAACGTACCTCTTTCGAATTGGCATTCTTAGATGTTCCTACTGGCAATACAATTGCAGAAATTGACAAATATGTCACTATTATGATCTTTGAGATTCGTAAAAAAATCCGGTAAATTATGAAGAATGAAAAAGGATATTAAGACAGGGAAAACATCTTATAGTTTAAGTGTTAAGCTAATGAAAATATGTCATAGCCTAGATTTTATTTTATGGATAGATACACAAAGGTAAGTTCACTTGTTTGAATATGATAAACCTTCTTGTCTATTATACTTTGTGAATGTTTATTTCTTCTGAGAGGACACCTTATTGCACCCATTGCACTTTTTTCATCAACTGAGCTCTGAAGATGTTAGGTGATAAGCTTTAGCAAAATTTCTCTAACATCCTTGACGGTACACTGCTTGCAAGAATAGCAATGAGGATGATTGTATGCATATCAATTTGAAGATAGTTTGATTGTAAGATATGGTCTTATAAAGAGGCGACCTGAAAGTTGTTACGTAATGCTCTTCCGTTTTTGTGTATAGGGTATTTTAAAGAGAAAGGTTACAGCCTCAGGGTGTAAATACGTGAAGAGTTAGTAGAAAACGTCTGTGTTGTTTGTAACCACGTGAAAAGAAATCCTTTTTATCTGCATGAAATAGTAGATTCCCTGAGAATGCATTTTCGAAGTACCCAGTTCTAATTTATTTTTGATTAGGGCCTGACTTCTAATATAGGGAGATTATGTTGGGGATAGGAATCTGGTACATCTTAGAATTCAATCAAATCACCTAACTTTATACCATTTCAAATCCTACTACTTCTATTATCAGCAGGTTGATTCATAATTGATAGACACTTTGCTGGTGATCTAATTTTTCTTGTCCATTGATATTTCATTAACGGTAACAACAATAATTTGTGTAGCATTACTTAATGATAACTAATAATTTCTTTCAAGTGCCATTCCTAACTAAAACCATATTAAATGCAGAATACAAATTTTTACAGGGACTTTAGCGCAGTATAGAGAGACCCCTTATCCAATTCCATCAGGTCATCACTAGAAAAATCGAAAGTCATACCAACATCTAATCCTGAATATGGTCCTCCAAGCTTAATACTGAAAGGCGGAATATTTTTAATTTATAAATTTCTCGTATGTTGCTGCGAATCTTCCCAAATGATTTTACCACATGAAAATAAAACGCTTGCCACATTGTTTGAGAACGTTTTGGCTAGGGTGGCTAGGTGTTCTAAATTTAATATCCCTATATCTCACCAATTTTCATATCTCATGTTAAACCATTAAGTATGAGATCAAATATGTATTTTGACTATTTTTAAGTTATAGTCATTCTCATAAATTAGCTTCCTAACGAAATCTTTAAAGTTACACTAATGGTTAACATTAATTTTTATTTCTTTCTGTACAAAGGTTTTTTTATACTAGTTAATCATAGTTGTTAGGGAACTGTTTGGTTAAGTTACAGTTACTTGCTTTGACTATATATAGGGGAAGGAGTTGTAAGAGTGCACACTTAAATTGTTTTTATCCATTACAAATTAACAGTTTATACAGATAACTAGGAAAATGTTTTAAATAAAAATTTGTATATTCCTGATACTTGTTTACTACAAAAATGTTTCAAATAAAATCATATTTAACAAACAAAATCAAATTAAAAAAGTATTGCACATGCGTACTCTTAGCAGTCGGAGGTTGTAAGAGTACGCACAAGATATTCTAAGAGTACGCGGCTATTGTGGGCAAAAGTCGCAAACGTAATTACCTCCTAGATAATTTGAGCAGGACTCATGCCACCAGTTTTCGCATTCTCCACATTGAATCCAGTCCTCGTCTGGTGGATCTGCGAATTCTTCATCACAGCCAGGACATATAGCGTGTGATTCATTGGGCACGTTTGTTTTATTCTCCAAGACGCTTTTCACTTGCTTTGAACTTTTTCTTATTTCTGATGTCTTCTGCTTTACGGATTCTCTTGTATTTTCATTGCCGTTGGACTTCTTCACTATGCCTACTTTTGATTTCTTTCTTCGATCATCAATATTTTGTACTACCTTTCTTTTGACTTTAGATGCTTTTGCATTTTCTTTCTCTTCTAGTTCGTTCTTATATGGAGTGATAGTTAGAACCTCCGATTTTTGGGAGATTCGTCTCCGATTTTGCTCAGTTTCAATCATTGGAAGTGGACGTAATTGCTGAGGGGTCACTGATATAATTTCTTCAGCAATTGTTTCTATTTCAGGGGTCTTTGGTGTCATTGATCTGTTTGGGTCGATTGTTGTTTGAATGATGTGTTCGCAATTTGATGTATTATTTTTGTGGTATCCTATTCCAGCTCCTGTCTTCATTGCACTAGTACTACTAGGTTCGTATGTGTCGGTAAAAGATTCAACCCCATCGCCGTTAAGATTAATTACTATCATCGGTTCCTTCAATATATTTAACGTGCTATTTCCATCCCCATTTGCCTGACTGTAAATTTCTAGAATAATATTGTCGTCTTGGTGGATTTCTTCCACAAGTACTGGCTGCTGAGCTTCATATTTTCTATCTGTGACTAGTGATGGCGCGAAGTCCTCATCATCAAAAATTTCTGAATTAAGAGGCCAAATTCCAGTCGATTTAAATGCATTTGATATTTTATTATACGCTTTTGTAAATAATTCTCCGACATTTTTTTGTGATTACCTTTCCCGGGTTATTTACCATCCACTCATCACAAAAGTGGCTGTAGGCAGTTTTCAGTGGACCAAAGTATCCTCTGTCAAGCGGCTGGATTTTGTGACTGGAATGAGGTGGTATGGTCAAGAGGTGAATATAATTTTCTCTACAGTAATTAATTACTGCTAAAGTTCTATGGGAAATATGATTGTCAAAGATGAGCAATACTGGATTTTCCTTTGTTGGATTAGTGTGCTGCCTAAAATGCTTCATCCATTCCAGCAACAGATCTGAATTTATAAAACCAGAATCTGAAATTTGTCGCAGGGTTCCAAAAGGTGTATCTTTAAAGAGATCTTCATTCATCCTTTTCCTCTTGAAAATAATAGCTGGTGGCACATACGTACCAGCACTGCTCATGCAACGTGCAGCTGTGTATAGTTCTCCCCTTTCACCACTTGCGGCTTTTCCAATGAGCTTTTTGCCCCTAGTAGCCACTTTAGGCACTTAGGAACTGTTGACAGCCCTGTCTCATCCATATTGTATATATGATGAGGAGGAAAGTTGAATTTCTCGTACAGTGATCTTAAATTTGTATAGAACTTTTGAACCTGTACTCTATTAAATCCCATTATTATCGAACACTTTTCGGGTTGTCTTACAGAAAATTTTTGACGTTTGCGAAAATCACGAGCCCAGGTTTTTCCAGCTATTTTTTTTTCTGTATTAAACCTATGGGGAATATGGTTAGCTTCTGCAAATTCAAAGGCTAGTAATCTAAGATCTCTTAAAGTAAGCCCATAGAATCTAGCATCCATATCTTTGACATAATCGGCTAGTTGAGCTTCCATTTCTGATGAAAAAGTACAGCTGAACCGACCTAACGATAAAGGTATTGTGCCAGCGTTCAGTCTTTTGCGCAGGGTAGGTTCTGGGATACCAAATTCCTTAGCCACACTTCTTTTACTTTGGTCATTTTCGATCTTTTCACGGATTTCTTGCAGAAGATCCTCGGTGAAAACCAATTTACGTTCACTTGTCCTTTTATAATACGTCATAGCTCGTTATTCCTATAGGAAAAACGATACGTATTATTACTACTTTGTGATGTTATACCAATGTTAGAAAACGTCATTTTAGTCTTTAGATTTCTCTGCTTGTAAGAGTACGCAGTAAGTTTGTAAGAGTACGGACTGCGTACTCTTAAAGACTTTAAAATGCGCACTCTTATAAACTGGTTCATAAATGACATTTATTAGTAATGGTCTGCTCAAATAATACGAAAACATGAAATAAAAAGTAAAACAACTTACCAAACACTACAGTTAATGTGCCGAATTTACAAGCACTTTGTCTTTTAACTCACAGCATTAATTAAGGCTTATTTATTTCGCTGCAAAAGTTACAGTGACTAACACGGTTTTGAATACGAACTCAATTTTACCGAATAGCTCAAGCGGTTACAAAAATCTGTGTTACCATCAGACATACTACATTAAATGGAACATTATGTGGTAGTTAACAGGTGGCGGCATGCTGTTAAATACACAAAAACGACACCGCGTACTCTTACAGAACGCGCACTCTTACCCGACCTTGCCCTACTATGTGGATAATATTGCATTTTTCGTGTTAGAGAAGTATATCTCATCTACCAAATTGTATAAGAAAGATAGCTCTAATTCTTCCGTGAAAAAAAATGAACAAATATGTAATTAAAAATTATTATTAATTTTATTAAATACAGTAATACCCCGGACTTACGCGATAGGTGGGTCCGAGCGATTGCCGTGTAAGTCGAATTCGCGTAAGTCGGGGTTCAACTTTGCATATAAATACATATAAAGTATGTTTAATCGGGACCAGAGTCTAAAGAAAACAATAATTTAGAAGAAAAATGTTTAATAAAATGTAAGATAATAAAACAATTTACATTGTTATGAATAAAGTAACCTAAACCGAAGTTATTTTGATGTCGAAGGCTTCATATATTCTAACAATGTTGCCTGACGAGTTAAGTTTTTCTTCTTCTCACGCAAAATTTCCTCGTAGCATACCAGTAAATTTTTTATTCGCCGTTT
This sequence comes from Vesta saturnalis, assembly GCA_036346205.1. NCBI lineage: Eukaryota > Metazoa > Arthropoda > Insecta > Coleoptera > Lampyridae > Vesta > Vesta saturnalis. Next base: position 55,528 of record JARFJB010000613.1, on the reverse strand, counting down.
TGTAGTAGAAACGCGTTCTTCATTAGAATCTATTTTTTCTAACATTTGTAACCCCTTTTCAATTGAATTGAGGCCTTCTGTTAAGTTTGCAATTGTCATTTGATTTTCCGATTCAACTGGGTCTAGCGAATCAGTTTGTTCAATGTCTTGCTCATGCTTACGCATTTCTATAAGCTCGTCAATTGTTAGCTCTTGATTGTGTGAATCTAGCAATTCTTGAACATCATCATCGACCTCTAAATTTAATTGTTTGGCGATATCGACCACTTCTTCTATTATGCTATCGATTTGTTCAGGATCTGAAACTGATTCTCCTTGGGTTTCAGTGGTGAAAAAAAATGGACACAGTTTTTTCCAGACGCCATTCAAAGTTTTTTGTGAAACCTCATTCCAAGATTGTCCAATAATTCTTACAGCATCTAAAACATTGAATTGCTTTCAAAGTCTTTAACAGAAAGCTCATTGTTTTGTCTCATAGCTTCATGTAGATGTGCAAATGATCGCCTTGTGTAGTTAGCTTTAAATGTTTTAATGACTCCCTGGTCCATTGGTTGAAGCAAGCTGGTAGTGTTTGGTGGCAAAAATACAACTTCCACTCGTGGATCGAAATTAATTAGAGTTGTGGGAGGATGACCTGGTGCATTGTCAATTAGTAGCATCACTTTAAATGGGATTTCTTTTAATTGGCAGTAACGTTCGACTTCAGGAATAAAATGATGGCCAAACCAGTCTTCAAAAAGAGAAGCTGTCACCCAAGCTTTCGCATTAGACTTCCAAATGACAGGCAAACCAGCTTTGGATTTATTTTTTAAGGCTCTTGGATTTTCTGAGCGATAAACTAAGAGAGGTTTCAATTTACAATTTCCAGCTGCATTCGCACCAACCATCACTGTCAATCGATCCTTGGTGGCTTTAAAACCTGGAAAAGTTTTCTCTTCACGCGCAATAAAAGTTCTTTTAGGCATTTTCTTCCAAAAAAGACCGGTTTCATCTACGTTGAAAATGTTTTGGCTAGTGTAGCCACCTTCGTCTATCATTGTTTTGAGTTTTTCTGGATAGAGAGATGCAGCTTCTTTATCAGCGCTTGCCGCTTCTCCACTCTCTGCGATACTATGCCAATTACAACGACTCTTAAATCGGCTGAACCAGCCGTTACTAGCTTTAAACACTTCACTTTTAGTCGCCTCCCCAGCGTCTTCTTTTAGTTTTTCAAAAATCTGCTTTGCTTGAAAGCACACTGTATTTTGATCAACAGGACAATTTTTCACTCTTACCTGATTATCACACCATGACTGTAACAATGTTTCCATCTGTGCGATAATACCGTGACGCTTACGGATGATACTTGAATTCAAAGATTGAGAGTCTTTCACAGCGTTCATAATTTTTTCTTTACCTTTTATAACGGTGCGGACTGTTGATTCCGGTAGGTAAAATTTCTTTGCCAATTCACAAATTTTAATTTTTGCTTCAAAGTCTTTAATTATATTCAGTTTACACTCCAAAGACTGTGTTTTTCTTTTCTTGTTAGGCTCAAAAGGCTCATTTTTTGTTTTTTTACATGACATAATTAGAGATTATAAGTAAAACGCACTGTGCACGTAAAACAATTCCACGCGGAACACGTTCAAACCTGTCACAAACTGAACACTGAGAGGGCGGAGCGAGAGAGCCGATGCGCGCAACAATCAAAATGAAAAACCGCGTATCTCCGAATTCGCGTAAGTCGGGGTAGCGTAAGTCGGGGTATTACTGTACATAAATAAAAAGTTTACCTCGAGTAGGATTTGAACCTACGACCTGTACTTTGCTAGAGTACCGTTTGTTTGAGTGACTGCGCGTGCGTGTGGGTGTGTGTGCCGTGTGTGTGTGTGTGTGTGTGTGTGTGTGTGTCTGGACGCGTGCGAGCGTGTGTGGGTGGGTGTGCGTGTGTGGTTGGGTGTGCGCGTGTTTGTGTGTGCGAGTGTGCGTGTGTGCGAATGTGAGTGTGCTCGTGGTGGTGTGGGCGTGTGCGAGCGTGTGTACGTGCGTGCTTGCGTGTATGTGTGTGGATGTATGTTAGTATCCACGATAACTTCAGAACGAAAACACCTACGTATTTAAAATTTTGTATTTAATTGTGTTTTCATTTTTCCTGGAACAAATTCAGCGGCGGAGAGGGAAGTTTATTAGGAGTCGTTTTTTAGTTTTAACAAATATTTCTGAAACAGTTGTATATTTCAAAAATTTTAAAATATATAGACTTAATTATGTAGATTAATTGTGACAATGTTATTTGATAAGACGCGTAATTTAGCGGTAAAAAATTCCTATGGTAGAATTTAAGTGTTAGTTCTAATGTTTTAAGTACCTGAATAGCGAATCATTTTGCAAGAAAATGTGCAGACATATTTTATAAGAAAAGTTTAAGTTTACATAACATTTCTTAATATAAGCGAACTAAGTCTAAAAATTAATTAAATGAGATTGATAACGCTTAAATTGTATTATTGGTATTTTATAGATGCAGGCCTCCTCTGGAATTTTTTTTAAGTTAGCATCTATAGGTTTGACATGAATTTTTAAACGTCCATCTGACATGGATTACGTTTTTGTTTTTAAAATGTTGCCTATTTTCGTTATGAACGTATTAAAACATAGGTTGCAGAATTATTCTTAACATATTTTCAATGTCTGAATAATGATTAATTTTATAAAAAAATGTGTAGACATATTTTTTAAAGAAAATTAAATTTTACGTAACTTTGCTTTGTAAAGTTTTTAATGTAAAGCGAAGTAAAAGTAAAAATTAAATAAATATGATTGAAAATGCTTAAGCTGTATTATCGATGTTTTTATAGAAGCAGGCGTCTTTGGAATTTTTTTTAAGTTAGCATCTAGATGTCCAATAACCTCTATCTGATATGAAGTTTTAAACGTCTGTTTGAGCATCGCGTGTAGTACCGCAGTACGTTCCAGAGACGCACTAGCAGCCGACATTCCCAACGCGGGGCATCAGTGCAGTTATTTGGGCTGCCAAAATACTCGAATTATTACAAAAAAAAAACATTTGTCACATTTCCACTGCCACTTAGATGAGGTTTTAAATTTAATGTTCAGAATGATGATAAGACGAATGTTAAAAGTTGAAGGTATTGTTTTATATTAAGTATTTGTTAAAAATACTCGTATTTCTCTTTTTCTTTAAGTAGATTATTTATTAATCTTTATAAGCTCTTCTAGATAAGTAAATTTGAAAATAAATACTGTTTATTATAAATGTTAATTATAGGTATAAATAGTGAATAGCATTTTAGAACGCTTAATGATGGTTCGATTTTTCAATACGGTACTGCAAGTGCGAAAACATCGCGCACTGCCTTTAGTTTCATAAAGTCCGAGAGCTGACGATGCCGTCAATTCTCGATGCAGCAACTTGTGCGCGAGGGAAGGAGAAAACACTGTTAAATAAAGAAAGATATACTTTACATTTATCAACATCGCAGTGTCCCCTCTTCGCCTATACCAGGTGTAAATCAAGTAGGAGCCACCACTGTAACTTTTGAACGGGTCGTTAGATTGTGTTCAAATTTTGGTAGGTTATATTAGTGCCAGTTTGGGATTTTTACATAAAAAGAAACAATATAGCCGACTTCCGGTCTCACCTGAAATGACGCAAAAGCTGAAAATTTAAATGGAACAACCTGTATATTTTTACATATTTGGATTCTAAGGCTTCAAATACACACAGTTCATCTGTCAAATTTCAACTCAGGCGCCATTTTAATTTAATTTTTTTTATTTTAGATCATTATGACGTCATCAACATTATAGATAATTGACGTACAATTACCACCACAATATTATTTTTCCTAATAATTAATTTTTGTGAAGTTTGTTAACGATCAAATTTAAAAATTGCGGTTTTTTAACTAAAAGTCACTGTTCCCAATAGAAACGTACATTGGCTACCCTGTATATTAAATAACTCTTTCAAGTACTAGTAAAACAATACGCATGCTAATTTCCTTAGTTCCTAAATAAAACAGTAATTCTTAATGTTCTAATTTTTATTAACACATGTCCCTGAAGCCGACTCTGTCAAAGTATAAAATGGCGTTTAGTTGACATTTTGCAGATGAACTGTATGTATTTGAAGCCGTAGAATCTAAACATATAAAAATATACAGGTTGTTCCATTTAAATTTTCGGCTTTTGTGTCATTTCCGGTGAAACCGGAAGTCGGTCATATTGTTTTTTGATGTAAAAAAAATCCCAAACTGGCTCTAATATAACCTATCAAAACTTGAAGAAAATCTAACGACCCGTTCAAAAATTACACCCACCCACACACGTGCGCCCCGTACAACACCACACTTTTTATTAGTTTTCAAATAATAATTTCCTTTTCCTTAAGTCCATTCCGAACAGTCTTTCTCCTACACTCCACACTTGCCCTATTAATTTATTTCCTTTTCTCACTCGTACTTTTATATGCTCCCCATCTTTATTGTCTTCTCTCATCGTGTATCCTAAGTAGGTAAATTCCTTTACCTGCTGTATATCACCTTCCCTCCATTTCCACTCCTCCTTTTTCCTCTCCCTTTTCTCAACACATTACCTTACTTTTGTTCCCATTTACTTCCAAATCTTTTCTTTTAAAATATCTGTCCATCGTTTTTAGGATCCCCTTTGTTTCTTTTTCTTCCTTCGCTACTAGCACTATGTCATCAGCGTATGTCAGCGACCACACTTTTCTGTTCCCCATCACCACGCCTCCTTCTTGTTGCCCCCTTAATGTCTCCTCTAGGTCTCATGTGTATACCGCGAACAGGGCATCCTTGCCTTAGTCCCTTTCTTGTCGCAAATCCTTCGTATATTTCTTCCATCCTTTCTATTAGTCTTTCGTTTATCTTCTTTTTCCCCTAGTATTCCCAGAGCTTTTGCTTGTATACCCTATCAAAGGCAGCTACTAGGTCAATAGATACCGCTACCATTTTCCCCTTTTCTTATCCTTTCCTTATTTGCTATGTGTTTCAGTATTATCTATTGTATTTCTTTCTTTCCTAAATCCTGCCTGTCCATCTGGTATCAGATCCTTTTCTTCTGTTGCCTTCTGCAACCTTTCTTCCAGTACAGTCGCGTATATTTTGTATGCTGTGTTTAGTAGTGTGATTCCTCTGTAATTTGTCGGTTGTTTTTTGTCCCCTTTTTTGTGCTCCGGGAATATACAGGGTGTCCAGAAACTCGACGGACAAACTTTGCGTAGTGATTCTAGACTCAAAAATAAGAAAAAAAGTTCATTATAAACCCAGGTCCGGAAACGCTTCGTTTAGGACCTACAGGGTGTGAAAAAATTTTATTTTCCTCGGTTTTATGTTAATTTGAAATTTGGGACGCTGCATCAAGAAGAGTAACAACAGATGTCATAAATACATTTGTGTATCTAAGCAACAACTTGTCATATTGTTTTAATCAAAGTCTGCTAAAATGGCAAGATATTCAATAGCTGGTTAAATAAATTAAACTGTTCATCAACCAATATCTGGAAAACGGTTGATCTGAGAGGCATCGACCAAGTGTACCTATGCTTAGAACTGAAAAGGGAACAAACTAATTCAAACGGAACGTCAATATACCGGGTGGTAAAAAAGTTAAGGCCAATTAACTTTTAGCATACCACTGTAGATGCCTGCGATACCTTCAGAAATAATGTGGTAATATGTTCAGGGATTCGCCGCTCATTATCAAAACGAGTAAGATTATGTATCGAAACAAATGGTCATCATGTAGAACACCTTTTGTAACATTTATTTTTTTAGTTTCATTATTTATTTCTATATATTCGTTATTAAATTCAAAGTTAAATTAAAAATGCAAACATACGTTACTTTGATTTTTAATTCCAATTAGCTAAGGATTAAAGGGAATTAAATTGAACTGTTCATCAACCAATATCTTGAAAACGGTTAATCTGAGAAGCATCGACCAAGTATACCTTTTTTGCTTAGAACTGAAAATGGAACAAACTAATTCAAACGGAACGTCAATATACTGGGTGGTAAAAAAGTTAAGGCCAATTAACTTTTAGCATACCACTGTAGATGGCGCCCTTTGCAGGCAGAATCAAAATAAATAAAATATTCAAGTTTCTCGTCCACACAAACCCCCGTGCTCCAAATTTCAGGACCATATTCAAATTTGTTCGCAAAATAATGCCATCAAACCGAGGAAAATAAATTTTTTTCACACCCTGTAGGTCCTAAACGAAGCGTTTCCGGACCCGGGTTTATATGAACTTTTTTCCTTATTTTTGAGTCTAGAATCACTACGCAAAGTTTGTCAGCAGAGTTTCTGGACACCCGGTATATCCTTCTTTCCACCTCTCCGGGAATCCTTCTTTTACTATTTCCGACATCCTTTTTGCTATCTTTTGTACTCCATATGTCCACTCCTCACCTTATATCCCGTCTTCTCCTGCGATTTACCTTTTTTCGCCTTCTGTATTGCCTCTATTACTTCCTCTTCTTTTATTCCTTCTCTTTCTTCATGTGTTTCATATGTCTTCTTACTTTGTCTTCCTTCTCCTTCCTGCATATTCTCCCCCTCCAGTACGTTCCTGATATATATATATATATATATATATATATATATATATATATATATATATATATATATATATATATATATCTCCCATTCGTTTATTTGTATTCCTGTTTGTGTTTATCTTCTCCTCTTTTCTTTCTTTAGATATTTCCATACGTCCTCTTCACTTTTTATATTCCTAATTAATTTTTCATTTTGTTGTCTTGTCTTCTAATGTCTTAATGTTCTTCTAAACATTTTCTAAACTTTTCTTCCACACTTTCTTGTACTACATTCCCTTTCCGCCTTGTCTTTCTCATTTTCTCTTTGTACCTCTTTATACTCTGTTCTGTCCATACCTTCTTGGTTGAGGATTCCTCTACTTTTCTCATCTCTCCTCTCCCTTCCATTATCATTTCCAAGGGCTGATGATCCGATTCGATCCTCTCTTCTACCCTAAATGTCTTTACCGGAAATCGGATATTCGATAAGTATAATGCATTGAGAAACAGTCTTAGTATTTTATAAAGAATTAGACCGTCATTGAAGAAAAAATTGGATGAATGTACCCTAACTGGCGGTAGTCATTTTCATCAGTCTTTTAAGGTCAAGAATTTTTATACGTAATGTGTAATCAATAAAGCATTGATTTTTTAATCGTATATTACTTACCGAGGCGGAAAGTGCTCCATTCCTTCGAGAGAAGTGTAGGTAGTTCACAGAGAGGCGAAACCTCGAGGTGAACTAGTTCTCGAGACAGGGGAATAGTACTTTTACCGGGGTTTGTATACCATTTTATTCACAATCAGAACAAACAGCATTATACGTTCAAATCAAATAATTTTGGAACACATCCATCACGTCTTCTCGTTTAATATTGAAGATCGTCACAATACGACTTTTAATTTTTACTTTAATGAGAAGCCTAAATGTCATGCTTACTATTTTTCTATTAGTTTTGTCGTTACTTGTTATTAATAAGTCACTTATTAAATATGCTTATTAAAGAAAACGTGTTGTTTGTTTCCACCTATTGCTTGCGTTCACTCACCATCTACCCACGTGAGAAAAAATGGTTGCATACTCTTCACCCTTTATTAAAATTGGCAAGTTGTCAATTTGACATTGATAGTTTAAATCGATAGTAGCTCCCCCACAGCTTGGAAAGTGGTCCATTACTGACTAAAGTAAACCCGTAGAAGCATTCACTTTTCAACCTTTAAATGGTTAAAAAACGGTATATTACAAACTAATGGTGAATAAAAACTTTTCTTCGAAAATATGAGTTTTGACGAAAATAATTTATCTCTCGGTATGTAATATACTATTACTAACCTAAGGAATGTTCCCAGAATGTTTGCCGCATGTTTAGTATACTCCCTGTATACTATACCGATTCGTTAATGAATCGTTTCAGTAAAGTTCTGTTTCTTTGTCAAAAACATATTTACAGTTCCTGCTATGGTTAGGTAATTATTTTTTAGAATGTCTTAATGGTACCTATAGACAAAGATTCCAGATATGAAACAAAATGAAATGATTACTTATTACGTATTTAACATATTTTATAGTGTACAATCTACAAACCAGTGTTTTTGTAAAACTCCATAAAAATTAACACTGTCGTTTTAAATCCAATGAAAAATGACATTAAGACAACCAATCAATTCTATTATCAAACGTGAGATTAGAGGAAGATACTTAGTAAAAGCACAAAATTATTTCTGTATTCAGAAACCGTAACGAATTGAAAAACGTACTGTAAAAATTATTGCAGTATAACCGGAAGGTGAAAACGTAAAACTTGACATGGTTGGGATCATATAATACGTTTTTAGTCACATTAATAAAGTATTCACTGACAATGATAAATGCCGAAAATAAACTGTGTCGGTTGTTCTTATTCCTTTATCTCGAAGTATTCATTATTTTCCAAAATAATTTTTATGCTTTATTATACAGCAATTGCTTTTCACTTAATTAACAAAAATTTTAAGCTAGTTATTTATGGTTTTTTTTCTAGTACCTATGTATTTTGCGCTTATTAGATTTTTTCTTTTAATTGGTTTTAACGCCGAGAAAAAGGGAAAAAATGGTCGCTATTATTTCTAATTACAAAGTTTATTATATAAATAAATGGATTTATCTATATAATTGGGAATTTTATCTCTCATTCGGTAAATGTGCTGAATTTACACAAGGCATGATTCTAATTTAATCAAATTGATAAAACATATATCAGTAATGAAACTTTTTCCTAATTTCTATATGAAATTAAAACAAAATCATTCTAAACTTAATTATTGTTGCCATTATTTATTTATTACTTTATGCATTAGTATAATGTGTAAATATAATAGAGAGTCATTCACGCAAGATTTACATTAAATGTTTTTTGTGCTCCTTTTTTGCTTTCTTATGCGTGAAACCATAAGTAAGAGGTTGTTTTCGTAAGAAAGATAGGAGTAGAACCCCGGAACTTGTCGCCGCCATCTTGCATTTTGACATCACAAGGCCGGCCACGTGGGGGACCGTATTTTTCACCCTTATTTTTGTGGTTTCTTTTCGGAGGCCTTTTTTCAACTCCTTGATGAAATTTTCATCCTTAATTAAGCTCTTTTCGCCAGCAATTTTTTTGTCGGCCTTATTGTATGGTTTCTCTTCGGAGGCCTTTTTCAGCCTTTTTGATGGAATTTTCAACCCTTTTTGTTGTACTAAGAGCCTTTTTGACAGTCATGCCTTTTTTGTACTTGCTCATGTGAGGGGTGTATTTAGGGTTTGGTCTTGGGGTTGGTATTGAACTTGGGGTTGGTCTTGGGGTTGGTCCTATCGCCGCCATCCTGGATTTTGTGGGTCACCTCGCCTTTCACTTTTTACTAGCCCACATGGGGACGCATTTTTTGTTAATCATTTTCTATATGTCATTTTAGCCAGGGTGATTCTCGATCCTAATATGTTGACTTATAAGATGATCTTAAAAATCTGTAGTCTGATAAGGAAGAGATAATCATTAGATGTAAAAAATAGTTTTATTTAATCCATGTTTATTAATATTTTTATTAAAGATTATTTATCGGGTATTTCAAAGATATAAAAATCTTATTAAAAGGAAATGGGAAGTAAGTAATTATTACGTGCGTGCGTGACAAAATTGAACGTATATTTTTTCCGTATTATTTTTATTAGTATGTTTTTGTCAAATGAGATTGCATATCACATTTCTTTTAATATGGATTGTGGTCTTTACCTGTACGAAAAATTTTATTTATATATTGGTGTTGTATTCTAATAAGAGGTCCTTGGTTATTTTTCAACGACTCAATTTGTAAGGTTTATAAGACGGTGTTCACCCGGGTCATAAAAATTGTATTCTAATAAAGAAGAAATAATAGATAAGATGATAACAAATGCCTTCTATAATAAAAAATAATTTTATTTATTTTTATTTAATCTGTTAACATGTATCAAGGTTACTGATATTTTATAGAATCAGATGCCCTTGGAATTGCTTAAGTTGACATGTATTTATTTATGTCTATTAATTATGCTAAGAAAAAATGTTTTTAAAATTATTACACTTCTATTAATTCCATTTTGTATGTTGTCCTATGTACGAAATTTTACAACAATCTTATTTTACATCGAGAAAAGGTCACCTTCAACTAGTCTTGAAGTTAGCCATAAGCCTTGAAGCTGGTCTTGAAGTTGGTCTTGGAATTATTTAAAGTTAACATGTATCAAGGTTATTGATATTTTATAGAAGTGGTCGACCTTGGAATTGTTTAAGCTGACATGTATTTGTTTATGTATATTAATTAATGATGTTAAGAAAAAATGTTATCAAAAATTATTACATTTCTATTAATCCCATTTGTATGTTGTCCTATATACGAAATTCACAACAAACTTATTTTACATCGAGAAAAAAGTCACCTTCAACTAGCCTTGAAGTCAGCCATACGCTTTGAAGTAGGCCTTGAAGTTAGCCTTGGAATTATTAAATGTTAAAATGTATCAAGGTTGTTGATACTTATAGAAGCGGTCGGTTTTGGAGTTAAACTGACATGTATTTATTTATGTCTATTAATTATGCTAAGAAAAAAATGTTATTAAAATTATTACATTTCTATTAATTCCCATTTGTATGTTGTCCTATATACGGAATTTATTTACAACAATCTTATGTTACACCGAGAAAAAAGTCACCTTCAACTAGTCTTGAAGTTAGCCATAGGCGTTTGAAGTTGTCCTTGAAGTTAGCCTTATGAATTTTAATGACTTAATTTGACCTTTGACCCTGGAAAATACTATAAAAGCGTGCACTTGGTTTAGTTAATTTAGTTCTGTTTCGAAGAGCGCTACGTTATCATACCTATGGAGTCTTTAAATGTTAATCAGATTTTGGGGTTATTTAGTGCTGGTGCATTAACCGACGAGGGGTTGAAAGATGCCTACACTATTGCTACTTATAAAATGTTGTGTGGAAATGACAGTATCGATTCGATAGAACTTTATAGTGATTTTGTGGAGGCTGCACAACGGGTTGGTGGAGTGTAAGTATGTGCTTGTTTTTTATTTTTAAGTTTTAATTATTTTTTTAAAACCTTGCTCAAGTAAATATGGAGGACGTGTCTGATAATGATAAGATGATGGAATATTCCGCTGCGGAGGATTTGATAACGGTATGTCTTGTAATTTTCTATTGTTTCCTTTACTGAATGACTACCTTACAGCAGCAAGGCCTATCGGACTCAGGTTCTCAGCAACAAGAGGCTGGACCATCCTCTACCCAAACGGGGTTCAACCACATAAATATAATAGGAGTCAAACACTAAATTTATAAAAAAATTTAACACTACGCGTAAATCGCTGAGATTTAGTTTAATGGCGATACGTGCAGGGATAATCCCTTAACATGGTTACAGGTAAAATATACCATTTCTTAACAATGTTATTTATCTAATACATATTTTTGTAAAGTGTATTCGAGGAACTGTATTCATATATTGTTAAGGATGCGGTTCCGTCAGACCGTGTCGGGATCACGTTAAGGAACCCAAATTACCCAGACAAGCCAATCGGTCTGTTATTTAGAAGATTGGGTCAGTTGTCGGTGAGAATGATAATGTCACTACCGGAAAAGGTAATGCAGAGCAATGCTAGCTTTTTTTGAGTGACTTGTTAGTTTTAAATGTGGATAGAGTGTCGGTACCTGTTGGCTATGGACGCAAAAACCTGACGGGTTTAAAATTTGAAGACTTTTGTAAAGCAAAAACCAAAGGTATTATTGTTGTGCCGACAGCAATCAATGAAAACAATTGTTTAGCACGAGCATTAGTCCTAGCAATAGCGTTTAGAGATAACGATACAATGCGTTATGGTATGACGATGGGTTATCCTTTACTTCAAGAACGAGCCATGCAACTTTACCAAAACAGCGGGGTAGATCTTAGTCAGGGTAGTAGCTACGAGCATATTCAAGCATTTCAAAATCATTCAGCTTCATACGCTATCGTGGTTTATAATTCACGAATAGGTGATTCGGTTTATTTTGAGGGTCCTAGGGAACCGGGTAGGATAGTTTTAAATTTAATATTAGAAGACGAGCACTATAATGTTATTATCAGTCTCACATTAGCATTTACCTGCAGTTATTCCTGTGAACAGTGTAGAAAACGTTATAATAACAAAAAGATCATATGAAATGTTTGCATTAGTGTCCTGCTTGTTATCAAAAACCACCTTGTTCCGGTCAATACCCGAAAATTGGGTGCAATGATTGCAAGAGAGATTTTTATGGGCAGGAATGCCTTAGAAACCGTAAGGATACTAAACTATGCGAAAAATTACGTAGATGTTTAAAGTGTCTCAAAACCATTGAAGTAACGGGTAAACATAGGTGCGGATACAGTCGTTGTCCCACGTGCATGAACGAAAAACCTATTGGTCATCTTTGTTACATGCCTGTTAACAAGGTGCGACGCGACGGCGGTAATGGTAAACCATCTATGTTTATCTTTTATGATTTGGAATGCATGCAAGAGAAGGTGTGGGAGGGGACGAATGATCGGGTCCAAACTATGCGTGGCCGCGAATGTTTGTTCCACTTGTATTCAGCACATCGACGATTTGGATGAGCGATGCTCGATGTGTAGCGTAAGAGTGCACATTTTCAGGGAAAATCCTGTTCAATCATTTCTAGCGTATGTTGCCGAGAGAGCGCGAAAATTTAAAGTTACATGCATCGCGCATAATATGAAGGGATACGACGGATGTTTTCTGCTTAGATGCATGCTAGCTAATAATAATCAGTGGAAGCTCAAAGTCGTCACCTATGGCTTAAAACTAATTTCCATTCAATGCGGCTATATTAGGTTTATTGATTCCCTTAATTTCATTCCGTCACCACTCTCGGTATTTCCGAAAACTTTCAACTTACCCGAATCCAAAGGCTATTTCCCATATCTCTTCAACACATCCGAGAATCTTTTACCACCGCTTGAATATTATTTTGCAGATCAGATGTCGGCGAATGATCGGCAAAAACTTTTAGATTGACACGCAACTCAAAGTAATCATGTTTTTAAGATGAATGAAGAGATTCAGAAATATTGCCTAATGGATGTTAAGATTCTCGTTAAAGGCTGTATTAGTTTCTGGTCCACCTTCACGACTCAAAATAAAGTCGACCCGTTTGAGGAGGCTACTACAATTGCTAGTGCCTGCAATAAAGTGTTTCGTAGGCATTTCCTCAAAGAAAACATAATAGGGCTCATTCCAAAAGGCGGCTATAGACGTGCCGACAACCAATCAAAAGTCGCTATACAATGATAACGTTGGGTGAAACATTCGCAACAAGTGACCATACAGCACGCAGGGAAAGCTCATGAGTTTAGAACACCTGCAGGTTATTGCGCGGAATCAAATACCGTTTACGAATTTCAGGGGTGTTATTAGCACGGTTGCGAAGAATGTTTCCCCAACCAGGAGAATATTGATCCTAAGCTTGGTGAAAATACTTCCATGCTTGCCCGAAACGAATACACGGCGGCGCGATCCCAATTTCTACGCGAGCGCGGGTATAACCTAGTGGAAATGCGTGAATGCGAAAAAACAAATACTTGCAAACGATGAGTTAAGAACGTTTATACAGAATCTAGGTGACCAAGATGACAAACCTTTAAACCCGCGAAACGCGTTTTACGGTGGCCGCACTAATGCCAGTAAACAACACCATGAATGTGACGGTATTAGCGAGAAAATAATGTACTATGACGTGTGCTCATTATACCCTTATGTAAATAAATATTGTAAATATCTTGTAGGTCATCCGAAAGTTTATGTAGGGTTAGATTGTAAGAGCATTTCATTTGACAAGGTGGAGGGTTTAGTTAAATGTCGAGTACTACCGCCCTCTAATCTCTATCATCCTGTTTTACCCCTAAAAATGCATGGCAAGCTGATGTTTTTGTTATGTAGGACTTGTGGCACTGAGCTAAATGAAGGAGAATGTGAGCATAGTGAAACCGATCGCAGTTTCATTGGAACGTTTGTAGCAGACGAGTTGCGTAAGGCTATCGCTAAAAACTATAAAGTTTTGGATGTTTTTGAGATTCGGGGGTGTGAGGTAACCACATATGACAAAGCGACGAAACAGGGTGGGTTATTTAGTGGGCACATTGATAATTTCCTGAAACTCAAACAGGAATGTTCAGGGTGGCCTAGAAGGCGCAATACATAACGGAATATTACGAGAAAGAGGGAATTCGACTAGACGCTAATAATATTAAGAAAAATCCAAGATTAAGATACTTGGTCAAGCTGATGTTAAATTCTTTTTAGGGTAAGCTTGTTTAACGCGAAAATTTAAGTCAGTGCAGTATTGTATCTGAGCCAAAGGACTTTTTTAAATTGTTTACGGATCCATTTGTTCAGGTACAATCCATTATTCCTATTAATGATAATGTAGTAATGGTAAATTGGGACAGACCGGAGGGTGAAGGTGAATCTGAAAAAACTATTAATGTGTCCATAGCCGCTTAGACGCCAGCTCATGAACGTATATAGTTATCTGGAAAAACTAGACCGCCGTGTTCTCTATTATGATACAGACAGTGTCATTTTTGTGGCGAAACCCGACAACTGGAATCCAACATGCGGAGATTTCCTTGGACAGATGACCGACGAGCTGGAAGCGTACGGTGAAGGAAGCTATATAGCCGAATTTGTTAGCGTGTGATCGAAAAACTACAGCTATAATGTGTTTTCAACCAGTGATCAGACAATTAAATCAGTGTGTAAAGTGAAGGGTATTACCTTAAACCATAAAAACTCTCGTGGTATGAACTTTGAATCGATGAAGAATATGGTGCTTAGTAATAGTAAAGACTCTCTTTTTGTATATAATGATAGAAAAATAGTTAGAGACATGTGCTACAATGTATTAAGTAGACCTGATTCCAAACAGTATAGAATAAGTTATTCTAAGCGACGGAGAATTGAAAACTTTGATACTCTTCCATTTGGGTATAAGGAATAAATAATAAAACAGATAAACAGAAAAAATTATTTTATTCTATATTTTCTAACCCACTTAAAACCAAATCAAGGTCCGTCCCATAATCAAATTGAAGCTGTGACATAGGTAGTACCTGAAGGAGTGCCTCCAATATACAACCACCTTTACCACCAGTTCCTCGACTCAGATCTGATATCGCCGTCGGTACGTGAAGTACATGTGTGTGCATGATTGAATATATAAATAAATTATGATTGCTTAGAAAAGAGAATATACCCATATAAAAACGCAGGGTAGAAATGTTTATTATTTCGACTAATAATTTTAAACCTTATATAATTTGCGGTAGCAAAAATATTTGTAAGTAGTTATTTTAACATGATATTAATGATCGGCTGCCACTTTCCTATTAATTAATGCAGTTTATAACTATTTAATAATTTAATGCATTCCATAACAATAGTTTATGTAATCTCAAGGTTCAAATTATTTAAAGCAATTTTGCAGTGGCAAAATTATTAAAATATTTGTAGGTAATTAAGGTAATTTTGTAGAATTGTTGAAGGTTGATTGTAAACATCGTGTTTAAAAGTCACTTTTTGTACTAATTTGTATGTTCAAGGGCTTTGTGCTTTAGTTACAGCCTTGTATTATTTTAGGATTTACTTTTCACGCACCAATTTAAGTTAAGTCTCGTCGATATAGGCGTTCGTTTATCACTATGTTTTTTTTTTACATCAAATTTTCATGTGATCAATTAAGCTCGTAATTTAATTCTGATTGTATGCGTAAGAAAGATAAGGTACCGCGAAAATAATTTTAAATCTGATATTAAAAACACTCTTCGGGTAACAATGTAATTAGGTAATACAGGACTAAAATAATTTTAAACCACATCTTAAACACTTATTTCTGTATTATGAATATTTATTAATATTTAATTTATTTAATAATTTAATTCTGATTGTGAGGGTTAGAAGTTAAGGTGGTAGCGAAAATAATTCTCTGTAATACAAACAAAAAACAATGTGCATGTCATGTGAAAACGCCCCAATACGAAAAACATGCAAACACACATCTACATGTCAGCAAGACATTTTTCTATTTTCATTAGCGACTTATACGTAAAGCAGCATTCATTTTCAAAATACTACCTTAGTTACGTTACAGTCTGCATAAATCAAAGTATAAAAATATCAATAACCTTGATACATGTTAACAGGATAAATTAAAATAAATAAAAATATTTTTCTTATGGAAAACATTTGTCATCATCTTAACTATTATTTCTTCTTTATTAGAATAAAATTTTTATGGCTGGGGTGAAGACCATCTCATAAAAACCAGCAAATTGCGTCATTGAAAAATAACCAAGAACCTCCTATTAGAATACAGCACCAGTGTATAAATAAAATTTTTCGTATAGGTAAAAGACCACAATACGTATTAAAAGAAATGTGATCATGCAATCTCATTTGACAAAAACATACTAATAAAAATAATACGGAAAAAATACACGTTCAATGTGCGTCCCAATGTGGGCTAGTAAAAAGTGAAAGGCGAGGTGCCCCACAAAATCCAGGATGGCGACGATAGCACCAACCCCAAGACCAAACCCTCACGTGAGCAAGTACAAAAAAGGCATGGCTGTCAAAAATACTTTTAGTACAACAAAAAGGGTTGAAAATTCCATCAAGGGCTGAAAAAGGTCTCCGAAAAGAAACCATAAAAATAAGGGTGAAAATACGGTCCCCCACGTGGCCGGCCTTGTGACGTCAAAATCCAAGATGGCGGCGATAAGTCCGGGGTTCTACTGATAGGTGTCTGGTTTACAACTGATTTACAGGTTTCGGCATTTTAAAAACCATCTAGACTATTTTCAACTTCTCTGTGTGTCTGTAGCCACGATAACTTAAAAAATACACATCGAGTTTTAATGACACTATATTTAGTGTTATCACTAAAATTCACACTATTATATTTTGGTTAAAATGGAAATGAATTAGTTAGTTTGACTAGTAACTCAGCCAAACGGTCCTGAGACCGCAGAGCACTCGGATAGCGTGGGTGTTTTGAAGTGTTGATAAAGAGTAAATAGATGGTTAGGTTGGTTATAAAGCGAGAACGAAATTGTAGAGATAAGAAGAACAGACAAGCTTTAAGGAAAGCAAAGATAAATAATTAGTTGTTGGAAGCTTGAACCAGGGAAGAAACAGGAAGAACAGATTGACGGCATGTTCACCCCTACTTAGGGTCCTTTTGGCTGTTTTAAGAGCCTTTTTGGCAGTTCAGCCACTAGAGGGCAGGCAAATGCGCACGCATACAATGTGCTGATTTGTGGTCCTAAGGACAGACCACGTCCCTTTTACCTGATTGGTCCTTAGTAAGCACCATTGAAGGCTTTATTTGCGACAAAACCTACTATACATCGTTTAAGTAACTGACCAAAGAAGACATACGTCGCACCAGTAAATTAGCGTCCATAATTCGCGTCTTGTAAGTTGAACCGTGCGCCGCATTAGACGTACAAATCGTACAAATTTAGCCTTTAATTCAACACCACTTATGAGATGAAACAAATCCGAGTGCACGTGACCAATCATCTCAACCTGTTTGCTGGTCGCTGCAAGTACTTGAAGTTTTGAGAAACCGTTATTTGCGGGCCCCGGTGTATTCATCTGCCCGGCTGTATCATTGTGCCATTAGGTACAACCTAGATGTGAACTCTTGGCCTCCTTTCCATAATTAAGCAACATTTCGATATACGAGCGGTAGGAGTACGTGTTGTTTGGTTGTGAGACCATCTTCTGATTTAGTAAACCTCCGATTGTGAGAAAAGCGAATGCATCTAATTGTTTACCGCCTCAGTAAGTGCTGTATTGTCTTGCTTTAAAACTTTAGCTGTGATGTACAACATCCTCTGGCTTAAATCTATGTAATTGTTTTTGTTTCCGGGTACCACAAACTCTATTGGGGCGTAATCACTAAGAGCTGATGCGGGCTTGTAAATTATCCATTCACCACTCTCGATAGTCGATTTTATCAACCGTAGCAACTTGAAATTCCTCCACAACAGGATCGTTATTAAGATCGCTTATACTGTAAACTGGCGGTCTTCTTTTTATCACTGCAGTAATTGTGAAAACCTCCTCGCTCCAATTCGTTTCATATGCCTTCTCAAAGGTGTGCTTAGTTCTGTCGATTCTAACACACGTACAGACTATTCCACACTTCCAAAACGTTTTCATCGTTTACAGCCGCAGGGGACATCTTTATACTTGAATGAGGGCTATTGTTGTAAGCAGTCACAAGTTTTTGGAGTACATTAATATACCCGTAGGAATTTTTGTAGGTGAAATAACGCCACATTTTGTTTTCAATGTTTTATTAAATCTTTCAACTACAGATGCTTTTACATTTTGTTTCTTGAAAAAGTGTTGTACACTGACCGCCATAAACTCTTTGTCTTTATCCGTCTGCAGATTTACCGGTGTATTATCACTTTCTTTAAAAATATCGGTAAATACTTCAATTACAGATGCGGCTGTCTTCGTTTTAAGAGTTCTCGTTCAAGCCCTCTTGCTAAACACATCAATAACCGTTAGTATGTAGTTATAGCCGCTAATGTGTTTACTTAAAGTCCGCATATTGCAAAGATCCGCTTGCCACAGCTTGTAAATGTTATTCACAATATACCTACTGCGTGAAAACTTTTTTCTGACTGGTTTATGCACCATATAAGCTTCCTGAGCCTGCAGTCAATTTTTCCCTTCACCACATCTGCCTTTTACAGTGTTAGCTAAAAGTGTTACATCCGAAAACCCAGCCACATGCGAGGGATCATAGTATACAGCATCTATGTTATGTTCCCCACGTATCCCAATCTAGTCAACTTCTTCGAGAGGATCTTCTCGGCGTTTCCCGCGATTCACTATCGGCATCGTAATTCTCACCTATAGTCGTAAGGGTCCGTTTAACGTTAGGTGATACAGCATCTTTATGCATTTTCAATAAACTCTCATGGTATATTTATTTCTTTATCGTACATCGCAAACTGTCGCCAACCATGTGGGTTTGTAGTTTTTCGCCGCCTTAATGTTTCGTGAACCAGATCGATAATGGATGGTCTTACCTTTTATTGTGACAGTACCCCTTTTATCCCAAAATACATCACCGCCCGTATTCAGTATATTCCTGTATGAAAGAGGCTGTGTTGATACTATTTAGTCGTCTGCCAGATCTTTGCGTTTCGGCGAATCTCTAATATCCTCATCATCACCGATGATTGTTATGGTACAGGTTGACGTAACTGATTGGAAAGGTGTAGATATCTTTGAATAACTTGATGGTACTGCTGCCATTTGTCATGGTCGGTCATTTTGGTTTTAAAAACTTTATCCATATCGCTGCTCAACTACGTTAAAATGTTGTTTTGTGTGACGTCTGGCGCTTGCAGACGCTGTATAAAATCCAGCGGTAGAATAATCATCTTCTTCAGATTGTGGTCCATAGTTATTGAAACAAATTACCCAGATTTTCAGCAAGTAATGTTCCTAACAGGAGTGGTAGAAATGCGCTGCCCTTCTGTACGAGAAACTGTTTCTTCTTTGTACCGCCTCTCTGTGTCAGCCGTCTTAAAGTGTGCTTATGTTGAGAGAGTCGCTGCTTCTGATCAGCTGACAGAGGTGCACGACCTTTTAAAATGTTATGTGCACACTCACAGATACATTCCTCCTGCTTACTATCCAGACATTTTAATAAAGCGTCACGTTGACTTTTACCTAATCTGGCTAATGCATGCAGGATATCGGTGTTCTCGATTAAAGCGTCAACCATCATATATGATGTAATATTTATGACTGTGAGGTTTAAACCCCTTTTTCGCTATATATACATCGCAAATACCCTGAGGGCCGAATATGTTTGTTCTACAGCGTAGCACATCCGGGTAGTCCGTTTTAAATCGAACAATAAATATCCGTGTGGGTTTGTGGCATCACGGTACGCAGCCTCTAAAAATTTCGGATTGTCATGTGAAATCTGCCTTGCTAAACGCTGTGCCTGTGGCCTGTCACGAGGGTTCTTAAACAAGATTATGTAATGAGCGTTGAGAGAGATATCTCACTATCCACGTCCTTGATGAAATATGTTTTGCGTTAAGGAAAACATATTTATATTTCGATGATGGCAACCCTTTGTAAAAATATCAGCCACCGAACCATTATTTTCGCGCATTAGATCGTCAATTATTATTAAGGCCGGTTTTTCACCGTCAAACTGGTCCATATCAGATAAACCCTTCTGAAAGATCTAAAAGATCTTTGAAGAACGATTGCCCTTCGCTATAGAACCAGATAATTTTTTCAAAAGCTGTATTGCAGTGTTGATGTGTTTTAGAAAATCAACGATAAAATACGATTTCCCACAACTCGATGGCACAGCTACTATCGCTGAAAAGGGATGCTTAAACTGACCCTCCATCTCGAAACGCTAAACGATACTAAAAAGTGCTCTGTTATCATCACGACTTAAATACTAAATGAAAAATATGCGATCACATATATATTCTACCTTTTATCGTAACTTTTAATTTCAAATAATCCTATTGTTTTCTTTTACATATTTACTAAAAGGCAACACGTGTTTTTTAAACCTTACAATAATAGTTTGATGTATATCTAATTTATAACGCCCAATTACTTACTTAATTACTAGTCATTTATTCATTTTAAAAGTAATTTGTATGTGTGTATATAAAAAAAACTGTTGAAGGTTGAAGACTGACTAACTGCACGCTCAAAGTAAAAAACATTTTAAATGTATGTTGTGAATAATAAACATCGTTTTATATAAATTCGTGTATGTAAGGTCGCTCTAAGTAGTCTGCGAAAGGGAAAGGTAAATACGAATTGCAGTAAGTGTGATAGAGATAGTTAGGTTTATTATAAATTATTATAAATTAATATTAGTCAAGTTGCTTTGGTATGTGTGAATCCTTGCGATATTGCAGGCTCACATTCCATTAATATAAGTAATTTGATTGTAATCTCATTATTTAGAATTTACATCAGTTCTACATACATAAAGATAAAATTTGCATCGATTAGGGCTTAAATCTCGATGGCGCAGATGGTTAGCGTAGTACTCTAACAAAGTACAGGTCGTAGGTTCAAATCCTACTCGAGGTAAACTTTATTTATATATTTAATAAAATTAATAATAATTTTTAATTACATAATTAGGTTTATTTGTATATTTATTTCATACTAATACGTTATAAGCAAATAAACCTTTAGTTACGGTAACTATAAACACGTTCATAACTCCCTTGGGAGGTTATGAACTGGTATCTAGGCAGTTATAGATCTAAAACTGCCCTCTAATCATTCTAATGTATTTTGACAAATATTTGCAAACTTGTCAGTTTTTATATCCATAGTAACCATGCATACTTAATTTTGAAAACAACGTTCATTTAATTTTAATAACCAAAAAATTTCGTCTGAATATTTAATTCTTAACGTATTAGTATGAAATAAAGTTATTTATCTATCACGGGAGTTGTGTATGTTAATAACCTCGGGCAACTTAATAATCCCTCTGGACTAACATCCCTCGGGATTGCAATCCGTTGCCCTCGGTAATTAACATACCCATAACTCCCTTGATATAAGAATAACTATCACACTCTAAAAATTACTTAATGATGGGGAAAACAATAGCTCCAAAGTTCATCTTTCTTAGCACGTGGAATAGATAACTGAGAGAAACTTTGTCAAAGGCTGCTTTTTGGTTTAAGCTAATGATTGCAATCGGACCATTTGATGATTAGCTTGTCTTATTAGTTCTCGGTGTACATGGATGGAGTCACACATAGATCGATTCGGTATAGAGTAGCTCTGATTTGGATGTATTATTTTGTTGATTACTCTTGTGAACCTTAACGACAATGATTTTGCTAGAATTGCATAGTAGTGAGATTGGACGCCAGTTTTTTTAACTCTACCAACTCACCTTTTTTGGCATTAAAGTGATGACGGCTTTCCGCATAGAATTTCCGTTTGGACAGTCTGAAAAAATTTGTATTTTATATGGTTCCAGAAGGTAACATAAAATTGCACAGTAGGCCATCAAGTCCGGGAGCACTATTTTTATTTAATAACTGGAGCGCTCCTGTCAACCCCTCAACTGTAATTAGTTCCTTTAACAGTTTTTTCTCAGCGTCGGGTAGGGTTGCTAGAGATTCATGTAATGGTCTGGAGAAAAATTCATAACTAATTTTTTTTTTGTTTACCTGGCGAAAGTGATTGCCCACCACTTCACAAAGAATTTGTGGGTCCTCAATTGTTCTATTGTTACGTTTTAGAATGGAAAGAGCTGTTAATACTTTTATCAGTTGTTGGGCGGCCAGAGTGTATAAGTTTGTCATAATTTGTGGAAGTTAGTTGATGTTTACTTATTCTTTTGTACGCATCCTTAGTGGTGATTAGTAGAATGCGTGGATTGTCTCTTCCAATGTTAGGTTCACTACAAATAAAGGTTTTAAATTGTTTTTGTAAATAGCAGATATCAATAAACGTTTTCTGTCTGTTCTGCCTTTGGTATATAATCACGATATCTTTAATGTTTGACTTGAGGCGTTCCCATGATACCAAGGTTTCGTCCTGCTTATTAAAATTCTGGTGTTGACAGTTTGAGGATAAAAATGTGTTCATTATTTCGATGAAGCTTTTGTCTTCCAATAAACGGTTATCAAATTTCCAGTGAGGTGGACGACCGATGACCCTAGTGGTTCTCATGGTAACTGATACAGATATGTGGTCTGAGAAGGAACCATGAAGAAGCGTTGTGTTTATAGATGAAATTGGGGATTTATAACAATAAATTCTATCCAAACGAGATGAAGAGATAGGATTAGTATGTGTATAGTAGGTGAATCCTGATTTTCCTTTGTTATAAAGGCGCCAGCAATCTGTGAGGTTCCCATTTTTTAAAGCGCCGGCTAAACTGTTTGAAAATATTGGATCTCTCTTACTTGAACCGCTTCGATCAATTGCCGGGTCTTCAGTATAATTAAAATCTCCCCCTAACACTAGATTCGTGCTATTTTGTCGGGACTCCAGAAAAGTAAAAGTTCATGTTTTTTACTAGCGCGTTTAAACTTCTCTTAACGCCAATTAAAATGCCGCTGTAATTTGTGTTAAATGGATTCATATAGAACACGTTGGAGCCATTTTGAAGTATAGACGGTATCTCAGCAATGCTAGACTTTGCAATGAATTACATCAGGAGAATTGAATTCTAGGAAAATGATTAAATCCATGCATTTGGTATCAGACCTTAAACTCTTGGCGTTAGGAGTTATTATCTCTAAGTTTGACGTAGCCATGTCGATTAAATTTTTTTTAGTAAGTGCTTAGAACACTATCTGTCGGAAGTCTTCGGTATGGTGACGCTGCTGCTAGCTAGAAACCGCTCTGCCCGCTTTATCTAGATCTTTTTTAATATAGTTGAATAAGCGCTTGCACCTTTCTTTGGTAGAGTTTTTCGAAAATAAAGGTGTGACCAGTTTCAGTAAACCTAGAAGACTTTTAATATCCTCAGTATATCTTCGAGGCACCTCAAGAGAGTTATTACTGCCCTTAACTTCATTTAGAAAATCCGAAAAAGAGAAGAAATCTAATACTAGATTATTTTCTTCTGAGCAAGCATTTCTTATGTCGTCATACACCTCTCTGGTCGGCGAAGGCTCAACTTTCCGTTCTTTTATAGTAGCGTTGGCAGTTTTATGTTTTTTGTGGCGTACGAACGCTTCTAACTCATTTGTGCATCTAGCGAGATTTCCGCTTTCCTCTAGGGGTTGTGGTTCAGTCAGCTCTACAAGATCTTTCTGGCTACCTGTTAATGTTTCACTTCCTGGTAGTGTGGCCATTATGCTAGCAGTGGTATCTGTAGGAAGGCGAGGTCGTTTGTTTGCATCCTGTTCACTGTTATGAAGTTACAATGCTTACATTTCTATTCTTGTGTTAGATGCTATGTGGCCATAAAATTTGCATTGTAAGCATCTAATTTTGTCATCACAGGAAATATTCAGTATTCTTCATCTTCATAAATAATTTTACTGAGGTGGTACTTGCTGACACTTGCAGGATCGTTATCTAAAAACCTGTCGAAAGCTGACACTAAATTTTTATAGCCTATGCTCAATAAACGATAATGGTAAAGCAATCTCACTATGTTTTTTAATTTCAATTTAACCACATGATGTGTATAATACGTTCGATAACAATCCTTTTTCAGTATTAATTTACGTGCAGGTACAAATTTTGATTTTGTTTAATTTCACTTCCTCTTCAACGAAAGAGTGAGAGATAAATGCAAATGCATTGTTACTCATTCTCGATGAAGAAAGCATTATTGTCGATAAGTTTTGCCTGTATTATCACATAATTTAACTATAAATTCGCATCAATGTTGATCCTTTTTTGGGAACGTGGGTGCAGATGCGACATTTGAGAACGAACGGGAGATAATATTTTCAGTTTTATTACCAAAGGGTGCCGTTAAAGAAATGCTGATTAATTCCGCAACGCTCTTGTTATCAGAAACGCCGGGAGAAGCGTTAGATGCAATAGATATTACAAATTAGGCAGTTTGTTTGTTTTGGAATTATAATTGAAACATGTTAAAGATTGTGTAGTGATAGGTCAAAGGTGTAATATGACACCCGCTTCGCTTCGCTCAAATATATTTGTTTTCATTAAAGCGCCCTTACGCGTAATTATTACCCAATTGTTAGTTAATCTTATACTAATCACTATATACATTAAATTCATATTATTAATCTATTTGAATTAATACGTATTAACTAAAATTCGAGCAATACTACATGTCTGTATCTCAACGAAATACTGTGTGTTGTGTCGTCATGCGTGTGTGTGTCTGTGTGTGTGTATGTGTGTGTGTGTGTGTGTGTGTTGTGTTTGTGTGTGTGTTGTGTGTGTGCGCTAGTTTTCGCTGTCGTGCATTTGTGATGTGTCGTATAATTCTTCAAGTTTTTCTATAACATATTTTGTTTATAGTCTGTATTTTTAAGATGTAAATATAAATTTCATTTAAAGTATTTTGTTAGTTACATGAATCTCTAACCGATTTTTGTATTAATAAGTTTAGGTCCTTTTTAAGTCTCAAATTTAGTTTTCTTGTATAATGATTTATGTATTATTATGTTACGTTGAATTTTAATGCTAAACTTAGATTATTTATGTTATAAAAGGTGACGTTTTAGTCTACTAATTCTTTTGTTTGTGTACTTAATACAATTCATATAATTGTAAATATTTTATAAATTATTTTAAATTTTAAAGTTGAAAATAAGTTAATTTTAAAGTAATTTAATTTTTTTGTTTGTATGTATTTACAATATAATACAATTATTATATTAGTTATAAAAAATTAACCTGAAGCTTATCATTTATGTTCATGTATTAAGAAGGTTAATTTACTAAAAATTTTTATTGATTCTTAAAAAGTTAAATTAATATTTAATCGTTATAAAAAATATAAGAATAAAGACTAGGTAGTTTTTTTGTATGCGAGAATATGAATGTACTAAAGATATTCTCCCCTATTTGTTTCTTTGATTTTGCAATGGTAAATTAAATCCAATCAGCACTGGGCTGACTATCAACAGAAACTCAATCAAGTGATACGAAATATAATGTGTTTATCTTGATTTTACAAAATTTGTGAAAAAAATTAATGTATTTAATTACACTTGAATATAGAAAAATAGTAGGGATACACTGTCGATTTATGGCGACGCGTTCAATTATACACTATACAATCTGACTGACTCTTCCAATCTGACACGTTTGAATCTCCCTCGGTCGACTCTCTTGCAAGTATATATTTAGTTACAAAAAGTTCCATGCGTACCAAAAAGTTTTTACTTACAAAAAATAGCCAGTGTGACACGTCTACGTCTGGTAGCGCGGTATCAAATTCGGTTTCTGTTGTTTTAACAAATTTAAATACCACTACAGTAAACCAAAAAACAAAACAAGTTGGAAGGAATATACTATAAAATATTTTTAATTTTTAACAAAAACCTACCTACTTATCTAGTACTTCAAGTAACTGTGATATTTTTGTTGAGATGACTAATAATTTCATTGAAATTGCAGACATAAATTAATTAATACCAACTAAAGCGTTTTATGAGATCACGCACCTAAGCTCATAGACAACATAACTTTATAAGCGTTACGTATATTAGAATACAAAATTTTGAACGTAATCCTCACTTCTTTTTGTTGTACCAGGTTTATAGTCTTAAATTATTACAAACTTATAGCAACCAAAACGGTCCGCCAAACAACTTTAGAAACTTCTGCTTAAGTAAATGTAAAAAATGTGTGACATTGACATTAACCGAGTTTCACCGAACAAAAGCTTGGTATATGAATTCGTCAAATCTATGTGTCTGTATCTGTAGTGGCTTATGTTTGTGTGTTGTTTCTGGTTCTGTGGATGTGTGGGTCTGCGTGCGTGTATGTGTGCGCGTGTAATTTGTGTTAATCAATATTGAAAATCTCACTTCAGGTTCTGAAAGAGAATAATAGGGGTCTCCATTGGGACGAACTTTGTTTCTCGTCGGTCAAATCGGGTGTCAAAATATAAAAATTTATAAAAAGTTATGCAACGTCGGGCGCGGGCAGTGCTTGGATGGTTGACTGCTTGGGAACACCGTGTGTCGTTGTCTTTTTTTATATTTTTATAATGTAGTTTTTAACGCTCAACAAGAATATTAAATATATTTGGCAATGCAATTTTGTTCGGTATGGCAATTCTAGAAGAGCATTTTCAACTTGTTATTATTTCAAACTTTTCTTAATTTAATTGTTTACATTAGGTTTACTAAACTTTCAGAGTTAGTGTTTATTTAAATTTCGAGCTTACAATTGTACAGTCAATCTTTTTCTGTGATTTCTAATTATACTCATAAAAACCCCAACGTTAATTTTGTGTAAGTTACAAAATGGCTATGTCTAAACTGTTAAAACTGTTTTAATTAGTAATTTAAAATCGATATACTAATTCGTTTATTTTTGGACTATTTCCAGTAATTTCTATTTATAGAGTTTCAATTTGGCACATGATTATATTTGCTATAGAAATAAAGCATAACTTTAACAGGATTTGTATTTCGTGGAAATACAATACGATAAATTATTACAAAGTGAGCATTGTTATTAAAAGTGAGTTTTTGGAATTAGCAGTAATAGAACTGCGATGTCTAGTGATTTAAGTTTTTATCGTTCACTAAATTTCTCTTGGATTGTTAAAAATGAGTTGGCAGGAATGGGTTGTCCTAAAACTAAATTTGATATCGAATGTTTAGAAAATGAAGGCATTAAACATTTAATAACTTTATCTCCTGAAACACTTCCAGCTATTTTAAATAGTAGTAAAATGCAATGGTCAAAAATATTTGTAGAAGAGTTTGAACCGCCAACATTGCAAGAAATTTTGAAGTTTATAGATATATGTAAAACGTGTCGACTTCAGAACCAGGTAAGATTTTAAATAAACGTGATTTATTTAAACTGTTAAAAACGAAGCATTTTGAGGTATTTTATGCCTGCATTCATGCATTAGTATGTAAACATAGGTATGACGTACAAAATATCCTCTATTTCCCATTATCGCTCGCAAATAATACTAATCGCAAATGCTAAAGTATATCCACAAATAAATTTGGCAATTATATATTTGACCTAGAGAAGATAGTTGTGTTTTTAACTCTAGAGCAAAGTTTGACACGAGTGTAGCGAACATCAGTTGCTTGAGTTTAGAAAACTTTTTCTTCCGTCTTTTACACAAATTCTTGCTAACTGTATATAATTTTTTTTAATATTTAAAAGGCACGTAATATTTACTATGAGTGGACTGTAGTTTACACAACTGATTGAAGAAGGCGATTTACATGTATAAAATCATGGGATCCAGGTGGCTATGATAAAATGCAAAGAGTGCAAGTGCAATGTTGGGTTTAGGTTGGCAATCGTGTTAACGGTTTTGACCATTACCCTATAGTGTGGGTATTGTGATTAAAATTAAAACATACAGAAATTATTATTATTATTATTATTGAATTATGTAAATAATATATTCTTTGTCGTATTTCATTAAGAACTTTCATTTTCTGTATCAGCTAAATCTTTATTTTTTCTTTTGACCAGTTACACTAACCCTATCGTTGGGTAAGAAAGTTAAAAATATAAATATAAGGCACGTTCGACAAAAGAGACGCATAATTACATTGTACGAAAGAATTTAGATTAAAAAATGTTATCCTCAAAACCAGCATCGACGGAAGCCTTAACCTTATTCACTTAATAAAGATGATACGTTAGAAACAACAATTAATTATTAATTGGAAACAGCTTCCTTACCTAATTTAAGTAAAAAAATTAGGCTTTGTTACTAGTTGACATTTACTAAAACCGTTACAAATAGCAAAATAAACTTAATTTTGTTAATATTTATAATTGCTGATGGTAGCGGTT
Source organism: Vesta saturnalis (assembly GCA_036346205.1). Lineage (NCBI taxonomy): Eukaryota > Metazoa > Arthropoda > Insecta > Coleoptera > Lampyridae > Vesta > Vesta saturnalis. The sequence goes on along the minus strand of JARFJB010000613.1, from coordinate 26,875 downwards.
CAAGGGAATTACGGTAATAATGGAGGCTCGTCACATGTTTTTAAATTAACTTATTTCATTAATGGAGTTTTATTGCAATTATTCATCTATCGAATATTGGAAAATAAAATTATGTTTGTTAAGATTACCAATATATATTATGTGTAATAATGCTAATCAATATTGTAGCTTCCCCCAGGTACCCTATCTTGAAAAGCGTAATTTGAGCTTAATTGCAAGAATGTATATTCAAGAACAAAACAATCGCTAAGTGATTTATCTTGACATGACTGACAATAATGTCACTATTACTCAAATTAGTTGGCTGCTTTACTTTGACTTTCCGGGCAATAATTAAAACATTAGAATTGATTTACAAGTCTGATGTTTAATTAATCGCAAACCTCAAGTCTGATCAAACGGAGTGGTCGTCTAATGGTAGGTACGTTGTGCTATCTAAATTAGATAGGCTGGATGAGGTAAGTGTTGCATCATGAGGGGCAGGTAAAAAAAATGAAACTACTCAAATTAAAATCATTGCGCAGCAGTGGTTCAGCCCGTTAATATACTTGTGGAAAGAACACCAATAAAAAATTTATTCATAAACAAGCAATTGCACAATACATTAATAAATCAAATAACAAAAAAAACAAACAAAGGGTTAAATATAACAGAACACCATTAAATCAGGTTAAAGTGCCACAAAATTATAACATTAAAGAAAATGAAAAAAAATCAGTTTAGTTACACAGAAACAAAATAATAAAAAAATGTAGTCACACCCACAATTGTATCATGAATAATCAAAATAAAAATCATTACCAAACATGTGGCCCTTAAAACCAATCATGCCGGTCTTTAAGTAAATAAGCCATAAAACATAAAGCAAATTACGGTACATATAAAATATATCAACAGTAAAATTGCCAGGTGATAATAAGGTAAACAACGACAAAAGAAACAGATTGGATTACGTACTCAATTGTTTAGTGACCACCAAAGCACAAAATACATAAATCGAATAAATACAGCACATAAAGAAATCACTGCAGGCAAATAATTCTACTTAAACAAACTGACAAAAACTCATTAAACAAACCTTACAAGGGTAAGTTATAAATAGATCACAACATCGTGACCGATATATAGATTTCAGTGTTATAAAATAAGTGCTCCTCTCTCAGGTTACATTCATCTATACAACAAATAAAACAATAGAAATGAAAATTGAGGTGTTTAATGGTTATCTGATCTCGGTGTGTACACCTTGGTAATTGCCTTACAATTAGCAACCAAATGTATTAAACCGTTCATCAGCCCACTTTACACAAATATAAATATAAAAACAACAAACAATGCTAATTCACAAATACCAGAGTAGAAGGCCCTGTGTTTTTATTTTCATTTCCTTACTGAGCCCGTAATGAGATACCTTGCAAGGCAATGTTTGATTCTCGTTACACAGCTGGTAAAATGATCGGCTGCGAGCTTTCATTTATATAAAATACATACTTACTAAATATTTATTTAATTGATCACAGACAAATCGTTAACAATTTTAAAGAAAGAACTTATGTTATTAAAAAAATTTCCGGACAATTATTTTAAAAAAAAAACTGTTTAAAATTGGGTTTTAATTTAACCCAAAACTTGGTAATTGCCTTTAACATTAGCAACCTTTAACCTTCAAACCCATTTCAAATATATAAAAACAAAAACATTAATTCGAAAATTTCCAGAGTGAGAGGCCCTTTTTCCCTTTTATTTTTGAGCGCGAAGTTTGGAACCATCTGTTTGATTCTTAGTTACCAATGATGTAAAATTTTCCGGCCTGACTTTCAATTTAATTTACTTTCACTAATATTCTGAACCTTTACCGCTGAGCCACTGAGTATAATATATATATATATATATATATATATATATATATATATATATATTTAGAACTTATATATATTAAACATTTTCGTGGTTGCGCAGAAGTTTACTGGCATGTTACGCCGTAACTTCTTGCGCAGGTGTATTGCGCTTAAGCTCTTCGCGCATTATTGGAATCCATATGGGTTTCATTGCTACACTAGCTTGGCTTATTGGATTTTCTGCTAGTGCGATGTATGTGGCTTCTTTGAGTTTTGGACGAGTTGTGTTCTCGTCCTTTGCCACTATATGTATGTTATCCCATTGGATGTGGTGGTCTTCGTTCTTGACATGTTCGGCGATTCTTGATCCTTCTGTTTCGCCCTTGCGGACGTTGTTCTTATGTTCCTGCGTTCTCACTTTGAGTGGTCTACGACTCCCTTTTATGTATACTCTGCCGCATTCGCATGGTAGTTTGTATACACAATTCTTGGAATTCTGATCTTCATCGTCCGGTTGGTTCTGGTTGTTATTCCGCTGAGCATTCTGGTCGTTTTGAAAGCAGTGCGTAACTTGTATTTGCTGCCTATCCTTCGTATTCTGTCTGAGGTACCTTGTATATATGGTATTCTTGCTGTATATTTAGATTATTCTTTTTCGGTTACCCTTTCCCTGTTTAGGTTAGGTGTTAGATCAGGTAGCCATTTATTTGAGTGTTTTAGCGATATTTTCTTTTCTTGTTCAGGTCCTCTTGTTTTGAGCATATTGTTTTGCTCTATCGTACAAGCATTTTGCCACGCCTAACTTCACGTTTTGTGGTGATTGGGTTGTAGTGTAGGTACCTCCCGTGTGGGTAGGTTTCCTGTATACACTTGTCGTGAAAGTGTTGTCATTCCTGTGTACAAGTACATCCAGGAATGGCAGTTTTATTCGACTCAATTCCATTGTGAATTTTATGGAGGTGCGCGGTTTAGATGATCTATAGGAATTTATCTAGCTTATGCTTGCCGTGTAAACTACGAAGGTATCGTCCACGTATCTAAGCCACATCCTTGGTTTCTCTGTGAATTCGGATATCGCTTGGTCTTCAAAGTCTTTTATATATGTATATATATATATATATATATATATATATATATATATATATATTGCTCACTATGGGTGATAGTGGGAACCCATCGCCATCCACGCTCTTGTTGGTAGAATTTGTCTTCTGGAGATGTAGTTCTAATGCATATTGTCAAGTTCCATTATTGTGTTTACCGAGAGTTGCGTGCGTTTGTCTAACGTTTCATCCTTTTCAGCTTGTCCCTTATGATAGTGCCTTATCGGTAGACATTTGTGAATCGACTACAATGTAAACTTATATTTCTTCGTGGTTTTGGAAGTTTCTGATGGTTTCTACGAAGTGATGCGTATTCTTCTCATTATGTTATATTATAATTATTATAGGATAGCTGTTTAATGTTTGTGTTGTATGGTAGTCCTGTAGGTTGGGGCATTCCTCCATAATATATCTTACTTTATGTTACCTCATTGCGCACGTTTTCGTCCTCTCGATGAACGTGACTGTGTAATTTTGTGGATCCTCATTCTAATGATTATCTGTTCCTTTGTCTCAAACCAGTTTTGTTTCAGTTTTCTATATTAGGTATCTGTAGTAATAAATTTACTGCTGACCATTCTGCGTGATTTTTCTACAATTTGTTTGTTTTATCATTCAAATACCATTTATAAGCTCTTTACACATTGATGTGCCTTAGCAGAAATTGTAGCGTTTTTCTTCCGTTGTTACTATTGTATTTCGATGTTGTTTGCTTTCATTGCGTTATTCAATTATCTAATTTAAATACATCTTTTACGTATTGGCGGCGTTTAAATTACATGCAAGAATAGTTGGTCTATTCTGTTCTTTATTCCTCTAAAATAAATGTGCATTCAATATTACTTCTATTTGTAACCTTAGGTATTTATGTTTGTGTTTGCGTTTGCGTTTGCGTTTGCGTGCGTTTCGTTGCGTTTGCGTTTGCGTTTGCATTAGCGTTGCGTTTGCGTTTGTTTCGCTTGTGTTTGCGTTGCGTTTGCGTTTTTTGCGTTTGCGTTTTACGTTTGCGTTTGTGTTTGTGTCTGTTCTGTGTCTGTGTCTGTGTCTGTGTCTGTGTCTGTAATATTTCTGTGTCTGTGTCTGTGTCTGTGTCTGTGTCTGTGTCTGCGTTGTTGTTTTTGTTGTGTTGTGTTTGTCTATTTGTGTCTGTCTGTCTGTGTCTGTGTCTGTGTCTGTGTCTGTGTCTGTGTATGTCTGTGTCTGTTCTGTCTGTTCTGTGTTTGTGTCTGTGTCTGTCTGTGTCTATGTCTGTGTTGTGTCTGTCTGTGTCTTGTGTTTGTGTTGTGTTTACGTTTGCATTTGCGTTTGTTTGTTTACGTTGTGTTTATTTTATTTGTGTTTGTGTATGTGTTTGTGTTTTGTTTGTGTTGTGTTTGTATGTGTGTATGTTTGTTTGTGTTTGTGTTGTGTTCGTGTTGTATTGTGTTGTGTTGTGTTGTGTTGTGTTATGTTGTGTTCGTGTTCGTGTTGTGTTCGTGTTCGTGTTCGTGTTCGTGTTCGTGTTCGTGTTCGTGTTCGTGTCATTCGTGTTCGTGTTCGTGTTCGTGTTCGTGTTCGTGTTCGTGTTCGTGTTCGTGTTCGTGTTCGTGTTCGTGTTCGTTTCGTGCGTGTTCGTGTTGTGTTCGTGTTCGTGTTCGTGTTCGTGTGTTCGTGTTCGTGTTCGTGTCGTGTTCGTGTTGTGTTCGTGTTCGTGTTCGTGTTCGTGTTCGTGTTCGTGTTCGTGTTTTTCGCATTCGTGTGTGTGTATGTGTGTCGTGTGTTGCTCGTGTGTTGTATATTATGTTTCGTGTTATGTTCGTGTTCGTGTTCGTGTTCGTGTTCGTATTTCGTGTTATTGTGTTCGTGTTATGTTCGTGTTCGTGTTCGTCACTGTTCGTGTTCGTGTTCGTGTTCGTGTTCGTGTTTGTATTCGTTCGTGTTCATTGTTCGTGTTCGTGTTTTTCGTGTTCGTGTTCGTATTCGTGTTCTGTTTCGTGTTCGTGTTCGTGTTCGTGTTCGTGTTTGTGTTCGTGTTCGCGTATTTGTGTTATTTTTGTGATGTAAATTTTGTGCTCGTATGTGCTTTTGCTCGTGCTCGTGTTCGTGTTCGTGTTCGTGTTCGTATTCGTGTTCATTGTTGTGTTCGTGTTCGTGTTCTTATTTGTGTTCGTGTTCGTGTTCGTGTTCGTGTTCGTGTTCGTGTTGTGTTCGTGTTCGTGTTCGTGTTCAAATGTTCGTGTTCGTGTTATTTATGTTCGTGTTCGTGTTGTATTCGTGTTCGTGTTCGTGTTCGTTTCATCGTAATATTTCGTGTTCGTGTTCGATTCGTGTTCGTGTTTGTGTTGTGTTCGTGTTATATCGATCCTGGTGTACGTGCTGGTGTTCGTGTTCGTGTTGCTATGTTCGTGTTCATGTTCGTGTTCTATTCGTGATCGTGTTCGTGTTCGTGTTGTGTTGTTGTTTTTTGATGTTAGTTGTGTCAAATTTTCGGATATTTTAAATACATTTGATGTGGTACAATGTATGTTTATAGGTTATTATCTACATTTACTAGTTATATGTTTTTATTTTCTTGATAATTTTTATTCTCTTAATATTATCGTTTTTGTACTGGTTCTAAATGTGATTAAGATCAAAATTTTTGTTGGTTGTTTGGTTAAATAAACTAGAGTGTTCTTAATATTACATATTTTTGATTTCTGGAAAAATAAATAGAACGTGGTATTTATTTGACAGACCGTCACTACAAATTTTAATGAATTCTTATTTCTATCCGTTCTTGGACAAGAAAATGTTATAAATTTGAATACTGTAATCGGAACAAGTTATCTTGTAAAAAATCGCACGTCTAAAGCAATTTACATCTATTCTACTAAACAACAACGTTAATACGTGTCTGGCCTTTTCGCTGTCAAGCTTACTGGTTCAACTTTCTGAAAGTTTAAAAAACAATCAAATTAGCAGAAGCAAATCTTGGTACTACCTAACAAAGAAGGTTTAGCCAGTAATAGCTAACATTTTCAGGACGTATATTGCATTTATTTTAATTTTTAAAAAAATGAATTCAGACCTGTATAAGCTTCTGAGGTGTTTCTTATTTCCATCATATTTCTAATTCTTGTTCTTTTCTTTGATATTCCCATTAATGCGACGTACGTTTCGGTTATAATGTGGACAACCATCAGCTGGAAATGTGTCTTCTTGTTTCCAAAACGTTTTCCAAAAGGACGTTTAAAAATTAGAACCTATCCCCATTAATTTGGTCAAAGAATGTAGACCTATTTTTTTCTTGATACATACATTTCTACTCTATCTAATGTGGTTGCTCAACCTGCAATGCATACAACTCATACCCCTGTACTACTCAAAGTGGATTAGTCCGTCCATAATATGCGTAACAGAAAATTTGGATTTTCGCGAATCATATTTAGGAGCCAGTGAATGGTCAAGTCTATGATTATAATCAGTATGGTTTATTGCCTAATGTAAAACAATGTGACAGGAATGATATTATTGTTTTGAAGAATCTCAATTGTTCTTGGAACTCCCAAGTCGTCGGAAATTTTGCTGCTTAAGGTGAGATTGTATTGCACGTAGTCCAAAACGTTGATAATATTTTCCTCATTGCGTGTTCTACGAACTCTTAGAAATTTGCTTGAATCATTTTGCCCATTTCCATCGCCTGGAATCTTGACACTTCTCAAAATATTCTTTTGAAATTGCCATGTTGTCGCGCAATTGCACCATATTCGAAGCGTTGGTAATAAATGCTTAACGTATCATACGCTTCCGCGTTAGTAAATGGCATATTTAAAAAATGGATTAAAAAAGTACAAAACACAGAGGCTCTGAGAAGTAACTTTTGAGAATGGTTAAATCTGTGATCTTTCCAATTTAGCGGTCACCATGGATATGTGATTTGTTTTGATAAAGGTAAATCGTTATTTTATTAAATTTTAACATTTTCTCATTGACGTGTTATGTCTCATACACAAAGGAAGGAAATTTGATTGAGAACTGATGTCTAACGATAAATTAATCGTAGAGCACTTGGTTGGCGTGGATAGTCTTTAAGCGTAGATAAATGTTAGATAAACTTAGGTTAGTGAGAAAAGATTATTGTAGTATACGTAACTAGTATCGTAAATAAGAATTGTGCGCCATAAGCTTTTAAAAAGAGAAAAATTATGGTTTGATGAGAGAGGCCCCGTAAAGTTTGAACCGAGGAAAATAATAATAATACTACGTTACATTTTTCCCAGCCGATCACATTAATTTAATCTACCCTTATAACTAGTGTTATTGACGGATCAAGCACGAAGGCATTTTCCCCAGGCGATCACCTTAATGTAATCTACCTTTATAATCATGTATTATTCACGGATCAAGTACAAAGGCAAGTTAATAAAGTTTATAAGAATTCTTTTCAAAAGAAATATTAAATATTTGTCAACTCCTGATTTGTTGAGAATCTTTCAAGGTTGTGAAAGGAAAATTCACACACACACACACATACACACACACACACATATATATATATATATATATATATATATATATATATGTATATATATATATATATATATATATATATATATATATATATATATATATATATATATATATATATATATATATATATATATATATATATATATATATATATATATATATATATATATATATATATATATATATATATATATATAAATAAAACAACACTAGGTCCTACCTAAATATTTATTGATTCAAATAATTCAATGTATCCAGGTACAGTGGTTCCTACCCATAATTTACAGCCCCATCTTATCGGCTTACTCTGTATAACTTGTTTTGAACCGTGAAACGCAAAGTACCGAACCATTTATTCACCAACGCTGTGTGATTCCTCAAAAGGGACCATATCTGTAAATTTTTTGTTTGGAACATCAAACATAGGTCCAAGTTTTGCAAATGTATCATTTGCGACTAAATTATTGTTGTCGCCACAATGAATATTCTGAATAATGAAATTGAATCGGTTTTTAGATATTGCTTCACAAACACGAATTTAATTCGTGTCTTTTGAATTTTCTCAATATATCGACCTTCTTGGCACGAGTAGCCACTAAGTAGCAAAACTCCCATGAAACACCGAAATTAGTTGTCAGTAATGTCGCCATTACGATTGTGTGAATTAGCGTACATATTTGAAAAACTCACCAACATGGTGATAACACCATCATCGAAAAACAACAAAAATGTTTCAACCGGACTAGATAATTGTTTTGGCTCATGTGCATGTTGGGAAAGAGGAAAATCTGAATCCATGTCAGTTTTATTCCATTTATAAATGCGCTTATTCTTTACAACTTGGTGAACCTTTTGAGCAAAAGTAATGGTAAATCGTCTTCACTATCGGATTTTTCTGTTGCCCGTATATCTGTTTCAGTATCAGCTCTAGAAACTTCAACTTCAGTGCACAGTTGACTTCCTGGAAGATTATTTATGGAAATATTTTTTTCATTCCCAAAGCCCTCGTCCGTATTTTCGTTATTCGCATTTTCAGGCGGAAAAGGAATTAATTCGTTAGGTAATTCAGTATTCGAATCTAAATTCTCAATTTCTGCTAATAATTCATGGAGTTCTAGTGTTTTCTTCCAATAACTGAAAAAATAAAATAATTAGTAGTTAATTATTCCAGTGTTCTTTTTAAAGAACACCCCACTTTTCACCGCCAAAGTTTATTTGATGTGAATTCTTCTAACCCAACTTATGTTTACATACCATTTTAAACACTTTTTCGTATTTTCTAGAATATTTTTTAAAAATTCCTGAAAGATTTTGATTTGAACTCACCTGTAGGTGTCCATTCTAGATGACACAATTTTTACGGTATAATAACGTTTTTAGCTATAATACCAACCGCAATCGCACAAATCACATACACAATATTAGAAAACTGTATTGTCTGACCATAGACTCATGGTGCCATCTATGATCTAAAAGATTAAGAAATTATCACTTTTTCTGTAACCTGTACTTTAAAAGAACGGTGGCCTAATCTGGGCTAATAAAATATATAAGTTGTAAATTGTATTGTAAGAACTGACACAGGCGCACGCACACTGATTGTACCATTCCAGCTCGCTCTCAAGCACATGCATGAACGCACGTTTCGATCGTTACACATACGGCGGGTATTTTCACGGAGGATAATTTACCGTCGCCGGCGCACCAACAGCTTACACATGAAACTGAAAAATAAACACGCGGTCAGTTGGCCGTTGGTGGTATCTGTGCAACCTCCGTCTGCCAACGGGAGTTTTACCATCACCAACCAAGCCGTTGCGTGCGTGACCAAATGTATATTTATTTACACGCACATACACAACTGTTTTTCTACCGCTGATTTTCTCAGAGTACAGATGGAAGTATATACAGATGTTAATTGTTTTATTCTATTTACTCATGAATGCCCTAGATATAGATAAAGAAATTTTAATTTCATTAATAGAAGAAAGACCTGTTTTGAGGTATAAAACACTCAACATATTCAAGGACAGAGGCGCTACCAGAAACGCTTAGCATGAAGTTTCGCTTGGAATTCGTAGCGACCTTGATGCGTTAAAAGAAAAGGACAGAAATGATTTTGGTAAGTTTATATATATTTTCTGTAATAATATCACAAGGCTTCGTTGGTATATCCGAAAAGTCCTTGCCCGGCTTGAGAACAAAATTAGTATTGCTTGGAGGGAAAGTATTTGGATATATCGAGAAAGACGAGTGGTATTCGATCAGATTATATCATTTCTTTCTACTAATGAACAATAAAATCTAGTCTTAGAAATTGACTTATTTATTGTAATTATAAACTGTACAGTTACTATAAATTACCTTAGTTACCGTGCTTAGTTATTGTCATGACTGACATCTCACAGTTAGTTTGATATATTTCATTAAAGGGAGCAACGAAAATTCGAAATCCAAAAAAAAACAAATTTTCAAAGTCTAGAACTGACCGTGTGTAACGAGAGCTTTCAAAAAATCAAAACTTTGCACTAAATTATACGAGATTAGATAGATTAGGTATATTATTTTTTTGGATAAAGAAATGGTTACTGTTTATTTGTATTTGAACGTAATTAATATTAAGATGAAAAGCTTGAGTTTATTTCAATAAGTTATCTATACATTCAATTTGGAAGTATTTAAAATACGCGGCATTTGCAAGTGCATAAATATGTTGCAGGGGAAGGGAATGACGCTGTCATAATAATGACGTGCAGTTTTTAAAACAGTCGCGTGGAGTAAGCGATCAGAAAGAGACGCATTAAATAAGCTATCAGAGTGGTTGTTGGTCGATTGACAACGCAGCATAGGTGATATTGTACAGTCACGCAGCTCTATAAAGTGTGAAAATTACAAATAAGAATTAATTAGCGGTGTAATAGGGAAGAAGTAGAAAATTACCTTACTTATTAAAATAATAAAAGTGCAAGTATTGACAAGTTGGTGATACTAAAAAAGGATTGCACCATAATTTGAGATTCGCATTAAAGGTGACGTAATAAGTGAAGATAACGCGTTTTGTATGCATCAGAACGGTAATCAATTGTGTTAAATAGCGAACCATAAATATAAAAGACAGTAATCGATCCAAATTGGTAAATCAAAGGATAAAGATTAATAACTCAAAGTGTTAATGATGAGTAGTACAGTTGGACATTGCAGTTTGTAGCGAAAGCTGTTTGTCGTTAAAGTTGAACAATTAAAGTAATAAGTGACAATTATAAATATATCAAGCAATTATTTACACAAATCCTAAAAGTGTTGGAAACGAAATTTCATTAGACTTAATCCACAAAGAAAATGTGTAAATAAGATATCGTGGCAACAAGAGAAGGAGGGCTCCGATTACATCACGGGCCATATTAGTTATCGGCTTAGCCACATTGCAGTTACGTCATAGGTTTTCAACGAGGCCCCAGATAAGTACGATTTTTAATAGTGTAAATAAATAAACGTTTATGTGTTTCATTTTCTAAAAAGTATCAACATTGAACAGAAAACATTCAATTCAATTTTGATAAAAGGTTTTTATTCTTATATGTTATATTTAAGAAGGTTTTAGATTATAGGTTTGATTTTTGTATACGTTTGTAAACAATGCACTGATGCATTATGGTTCAGATTTTGGATTTAATTAAATGAGTATAACGTTTGATTTACTTTTATTGCTAAAGATTACTAATATTAAAAGCTTATACAAATATTGAAGATATAAATGCAGAAAGATGTAAACTCAATAGAAATCCAGATAAATAAATAAATCGAAGGGAGCATAACTTTGGTTAATAATAATAGTGACCATTTCTTTGTTTTAACTCTGAGCTGGTCGCCGTACCCAATTAAGAAGGGAATTCGCAAACGTAAATCTTAAAATTCATTTACGCAAACCGAAATTAAATCGCAAGCGAAGTAAAATTTCACTAGTAAATGATATCTTTATAAATTGAACCCATTCAGCGTTACATAAAACGTAATAAAAAGTAATCATTTTAAGTTTCACAATAACAATATTAAATTTTATTCAATAATGTTGAAATTATAAAAAGCTGAAAAGAACTCAAATCTTATTCTTTGCAACGGGTTACACCAACAAAAGTAATATCCAAGGGTATTACGCCCGTTGCAAATTGACGCCAAACGTAGAGGGCACGGTCGATTGATTCATAAAGGGATAAAGAAGTCTAAAAAATTGTTATAATAAATAAAATATTTAATTAATTACCAGTGGCGTATAAAAGATTAGGAATTGAAAAAAAAATGTTTGTTGGTTGATTTAGTTTTATATTCGAAAAAAGTTTAGCAATTAATAATTAAAACCAGTGGCGTAGTCGAATTTGTACTTTTGAATTTTATGTAGGAGGTTGCAAAGGTAGGTTTATTTTTATTGTTTTATGGAATTAAGGTCAGGTTTTAAAAATCCAGGTAGGAAATTATCAGAAATAAGTAAAACAAAGAAGATGGCACACACAAAGGAAAGCGAGGATTTTAATTTCAGCCAAGAAAGCCAAGATATATTAACAGCAGGAGTACCAGTTCAACAAAAAACAGAAGAATCAAGGATGATAAGACATGATGAATATGTTGTTAGCCAAGATAGTAGAGAGCAAAAAGAAGATGGAAGAAGGACAAAAAAAGTTGGAAGCAAAACAAGTAGAAGGCCAAGAGAAAATAGAAAAAAGAATAGAAGTAAGTCAAATGGCTAATCGAGAAGAATTAAAAGAATTAAAAACAATTTTCAAAGAAGAAATGGGAAGTAAAGTGGAACGGATGGTTGAAAATTTGAGATAAAGCATCAAGGAAATAATGATTAATTCAAGAAATAAATGAGTATGCTAGAGCTCAAATAGGCCCCACAATAAGGGAGATGGGATGTAAAATAGAAGACAATGAAGAAAAAGTATTAGAATTCGAACAAAAGATTATGAGGAAGCTATAATCATTTTGGAAAAGAAATTGTACGAAAAAGAACAAATTGGAGGAAAAGTAGTATATAGATCGGAACACTGGGCACCACAACGACCAAAAAAGTTTGATGGAAATATAAGGACCATCCACCCAATGAAATTTAGGCATTAGAAAGTTACTTAAACCAAGCAGAAACAAGTGAAGGAGGAAAAATAAGAGCGGCAATGGATTTATTAGAAGGCAACGCCAAAGCATTGGCAGAATTACATCGTTTTGATTGGACAGATTTTGGTCAATTCCAAGATTTTATAAAACAATTTTGGTCGAAATCAGTACAAGAAAAAATTAAATTGAGATTAGCCACACCACGATTATACAACCCAAGACAAGGAAAATATGTGGATCACGTTTGGTTTTGGATCAGCAAGACTATATATTTACAACCGCCAATTGAAGAATATCTAGTAGAAACTTTAGTTAGACATTTTCCCAGAGATGTGGAGAGTACTTTAATTGGATCGGGAGCAAAGACCATTGACCAACTAACAAATATTTTGGAAAGAATACAATCGGCAAATTACGAAGTTAGATCTACAGGATTTTACAACCATAGGAACGATTACAATCAGAAAATAGCAGTCCAAGCAACAAAAGAACAGATAATAGGAGAACTTCGCGAACTACCACAGAGGTAGAGGGGTCTGAGAAGAAGAGTGGCGATGATGAGGACCAGGAGAGGGTCACCACCACCAAGACAAGAGGAGAATAGAAGACGAAGATACAGCGAACATTCAGGAGAGGAAAAAAGTGAGAGATCGCCGTCACCCACGCCATAGGAAAACTGAGGGAGTCGAGTCGAGAAGCTCCACTCACCTCGCAAGGAACTTATAAAGAGGATCAAATCCAAATATTTAATTTTGTGAAGGTATATTACCAAAAATGCCGAAACCAATCGTTAAATATTTAAAATTTAAAAGACCAATACAATGAAGAAGGAGAAAATAACCAAATGGAATCACTTAGTGGGGAAATAAATGATCAGGAGAAAGATTCTACCGCGGAGTATGAAGAAGAAGAAGAAGCTACGTACCACCCAATTTTGAAAAAAGAGTTGGAGGGGGTTAATCACAACATACTGATCGATACTGGAAGTCAAATAAGCGTTATTTCAGAAAGTGTATTTAGTAAATTAAAGGAATCGAGTGTATCAACTTCCATACAATTATCATCTTGCTGTATTTAATCAAACAGATAATGTACGAGGTAATAGTTACTTAAACTTTAAGTTAAGCAGAAAAATAGCTTAAACTGAAAACATAGAAAAATATCCATTGTCATCAGAGTGAACTAAATCATTCTTTAATAGTTTCACTGTGTAATTACATTCATGAATTTTTAACTCTTTGTTTGCTCACTGATTATAACTTAGATACTTACGCACTATGTAACTCTGAATCTCTAATCAAAGACTACCATAAGCAGAAATTCGAAAAATGGACAGTTTTTGCGCTACATCTCGCCAAAGTTGTGAATATGAAAGTACTATTTTTAAATGTGATGTGCAAGAGTTTAACGATATTATTTATTAACGCCAAACAACATAAGTAATTACAACTATATGGGCCATAGCGCCTTTTTCAACCCTAATCAGTATCTACTTTCATCGCATTGTCATTACTTGCATTATTTGCATGTTGTTGAGCTCTATTAGCTGCGTCCAATATTTTATCGAACAAAGCTGATTTTGGATAGTGAACATCATTTTTATAACGCGCATACCCCAAAAACTACAAAATACTAGCAATGTGCGCACATGTTCCACCTGATTTGCACGTGCAATAGTAACCAAGAATTAGATCCTCCACATTCTCATCGTTTTCTTAATTTTCGGTGGGGTTTTAAGCAATCCACAATTGATGTTTTTGTCGATCTCAAAGATAATTCAAAGTGAGATGAGGGAAGTAACCTAAATCATGCTCATTTATTTGAACCCAACGAGCGTTCCATCTACGAAGATCTTCTAGTTCCCCCGAGTTTGTATAATATTAACTTGGCTTACTTTTTCCAGTAATTGCTGAGCTAGCTCTTCGTTAGTGCCTAACATCAGAAGTCAAGCGTGAAACTTGTTTATTATCGCTCCAGCAACACGATAGACATCGCAAAAGTTTTGGATGTGTGGTATTGTAATTGATTGACCAAGAAACTTAAATATGGATTTGAGGTGACCGTTTCTGGCTTCAACTATCCACCTTGTTCTAGCTATTATGTGGCACTCATTTGCTTCTTTAGTCGACAATTGGTTTTGGTCCCGTTCAGGAAACCTGGCATCTTGTTTGAAATACCCACATCATCATGCAGAGGTATGGAATCTCGATATCCACGATCCAGCACAAAAATATCACCTTGGTGAAACCATGCTCTTATTGCATCACCGTCCCTATTAAACTCATTAATCAGCATTTTGGCATATTTGGCGTAATTATTTTTAGAGTCCGAAAAATAAGGACCTTGGATTGCTAATATGTATCCGTCTGGGGTTACAATAAGAACCGATGGCGACTCTTACGCACGTTGCAAGAATGTCTTAAGACAGTCAAGTGATTACTTTTTGATATATAGTAGTAGGTTCCGTCAATATATGTAATTTCTATCGGTGTATTGGGTTGCGGATTATATAATTGGTTGGAAGACATGGTTTTAAAATTTCCGGACCTTAACAGGCCATTTCTACTATATACCGACGCATCGATCAATTCACTGCGTGCAAATCTGTTTCAAGAAAAGGAGGGAGAAGTTAGGAATATTGCTTTTGAAAGTAGAACGTTAAAGGAGGCCGAAAAACGTTATAGTATAACCGAACTACTTGCTATCGTGTTTGGATGTAAAAAATTCAGGACTTATATATTAGGATACCTCATTATCATCTATACAGATCACAAATTTTAACTTTTTTGCAAACGTACAAATCGTTAAATTATCTGTTACAAAGATGGTCAGTCATCATTCAAGAGTATAACTTAACAATTGGGTACTGCCAAGGAGCCCGATTTTCTATCTAGATACGGGAAAAGAAGACAAACTTGGCCCGTGGTTGCAGTAGGGAAAGTCAGAAAAAAGAAAGAAGAAAGGAAACTGCATAAGATAATAAAGGATACCAAACAATCCGAGATAAACATATAAAGTAGATTAGAACTGAGCTAGAGGAAGATAAACAAGGGAAAAAGGAAGAACTGGAGAAAAATTTCAAAATGCAAGGAGTCTTATTCAGGAGAGGAAAATAATCAGAAGAATGGTGAATTGTAGGCATCCCTACCATAATGGAAAGAGAATTGATTGTGGAATATCATGAGTCCCTGGGACATTTCGGTATCCAGAAAACAGTAGCAGCCATAAAGAAAAACTGCTATATATCCAACATTGAGAAAACAGTCAAAAAGTACGTAGCATCCCGTGACATATGGCAGAAATCAAAAATACCGAACCGAAAACATGAAGGCTTAATGGAAAACATAGTGTCCAATCGACCGATGGAAATAGTAGCTGTAGACATTTTTGGACCCCTGCCGAGAGGAAAAGGGGAAGTTTGTTATGTTGGACGGATTTACGAAGTACCTCAGAATATACCCGATCAGGAAATCAAATACGCGCATCTTGTTGAAGAAAGTTAAAGAGGATTTTGCACCACTCGTTGGTAAACCAGACATGGTTCTATCGGACCATGGAAGTCAGTTCATATCGGCGAAATGGGGAGAAGAATTGAAGGAAATGGATATCCAAGTAAGGATGACCTAAGTCTACCACTCCACTTCGAACCCCGTAGAGAGGATTATGAGCGTGTTAGGAAGCTTGTTTAGGACATATTGCAATGAAGATCATACGAGTTGGGCAAAATGGGTAACGCAAGTGGAGACATGGTTAAACAATTCCATGTATGATAGTACTTGATTCACACCAATTGAATTACTCAAAGGGAAGAGGACTTAGCATCAAATCGAAAGTATTGTACGATTTCCACAAAGAGAGGATCGGACGGTAGAAACGAAATTCGTACTAGGTAGAGGCAGGTTGAGACGCAAAGCAGAAGAAAGAAAAGCGAAACATGATGAAAAAATTAAAAAACCAGTGAAATATATTCCAGGAGGTTTGGAATTGTTACGAACTCATCACAGATCATCAGCATTAAGTGGGGAGATTCGAAATTTTTTCTTTTATATGAGGGGCCGTATGAAGTAGTAAATGAAAATTGTCCAAATGCGTATTTATTAAAGAACCCACAGATAAATGAGAACAGGAGAGTCCATAATGTAATCAATTTAAAAAGATACGTGAAACAGAATTAAATGAGTATAACGTTAAAAAAAAATTATTTCTTGGTTGAAGCTTTCTAAGTGGTTTCTATGTTTGTTTTCGAATGAATGGTACTAATTCAAAAACAAAGAGGGGTCACTGTAACGGGAGCTTTAAAAAAATCAAAAGTTCGGGCTAAATTATACGAGATTAGATAGATTAGGTATATTGTTTTTCTGGATAAAGAAATGGTTATTGTTTATTGGTATTTGAACGTAATTAATATTAAGATGATAATTATTTTACTCAATGTTGTAAAATAATTTCTAAATTATAAATTCAGAAGATACTTACCTCAGTGTTATGTCAAGAATTTCTTCAGACTAAATACAGTTCCTAATTTAGTATTTTTGCGCTGAAAGCTCAAACTCCCTTTCTTCTTTCGTTAATTGGATGAACCCAAAGTAGTTGATTCGCCTTTTCACTCGATAACGGAATAATAATAAACACAGAATTTGCTTTATATTAATTTCAAATTACGCTATACTTCAAAGTAATAAATGATTTACATAAAATAGAAACTAAGTAAATTGGATTTGATGACGTAAGTACACTGCCAAATAGTCAGCAGTCAGCTGATTAGCATGACGGCGACGGAGATGTTATTTCCCGGTTTCTGTGTGCGGCGAAGACGGTAAATTCACCGCCGCGGAAAAATCCACCGTATGTGTAACGACCTTTAGTATTAGTTTACTAATACTGGAGTGTATATGAGATTTGATTGCGCGCAAACAAATTTCCCTTCCTAAGACCTGAACGCATTTGATTCTAGCGTTTCATTCTGTCAAGATCGCTATAGACTGGAAAATGTATTTCCCGTAGTTCAATATGTGGGTCGGTTAGTGTTGGTAATTTCTTTGTTTGTTTTACTTTTATCAGCACGTTCTCTTTGTTGATATATAATTTTAGATAGAAAGTTTAGTTTAGGTACATTTTGATGTTAGTCACTCTTTGTAGTTATAATAATAATTATAGAGATTAGTTTAGCTTTAGATTTGATTATCTTTTATACATTTTTAATAAGTAGGATTTTGTTTAGATTTTAATTTTGAGGCTGTTTAAACTTAAATTTATTTATAAGGCTACATTTTCGTTTACTTCTTTTACATATTTGTTTGGTTGTTGTTTTTCTAAATCTTCTCCATATGCTTTAAAATCTATAGATACAGATAATTATTCTATTACTATAAAGCTTTAAAAAACTTTATATTAAAATATGTTGACAAGAAAATGTTCTTACTATACAACACATTATCTGTTAAAGAAGTATGTCAACTTATAATTTTAATTTTCAGTTTACGATTCTTTTGTTTGTTCAATTGAACAATTTAAATAACACTCTTAACTATGACTGTTGTCTATGACAAATTATACTAAAAATATATACTTTAAACAAGTGTTCCGTAAACACACACCTCCTACACCCACCACACACACACACACCCGCGCACACACACACACACACACACACACACACACACACCACACACACACACACACACACACACACACACACACATACACATACACACACACACACACACACACACACACACACATACACACACACGCACACACGCACGCGCGCACATACACACGCACGCCCATAAGCTAGCAACGCACAACACCTACGACACATTACCTGCTAAAGAAGTATGTCAGCTTATAATTTTAATTTTTCATTTTACGATTCTTTTGTTTGTTCAATTGAACAAACTACTAATACTACACTCTGAACTATGTGTATTGTCTATGATTGTAAAAATTATACTAAAAATATATACTTTAAACAAGTATTCCCTTCAATGTAAAAAGGAAAAGGCAACGTGTTTAATTCCTTCCCCTAACAGGAGGGCAGACTGCTTAAGCTTGTTAAGGTCAACAGTGATGCCCAATATACATATATAACAGAGCTATTCAAATTATTGCAAAAATGAAACGATTTCGTAAAATTTCGTGAGAAATCATGCGTGCGTGCGTGTGTGCGTGGGTGTGTATATACGTGCGTGCGTGAGTGAGTGAGTGTGTGTGTGCGCGTAAGAGTGTGAGTGTGTGTGTGTGTGTGTGTGTCTGTGTGTGTGTGCCTGTGGGTGGGTGGATGGTTACGTGCTTGCGTGCGTGTGCGTGTACGTGTGAGCGGCGTGTGCGACGTGCGTTTGCGTATGCGCGTGTGCGTGCGCGTGTACGTGTGTGCATATGTGGGTGCGTTTGTGCGTGAGTGAGTGAGGTGTGTGTATACGTGTGCATGCGTGAGTGAGTGTGTGTGTGTGCACGTGAGAGAGTTTGTGCGTGTGTGTCTGTGTGTGCGTGTCTGTGTGTGTGTGTGTATGTGTGTGTGGGTGGGTGGGTGCCTGTGTGTGTGCGTATGCGTATACATGTGAGCGGCGTGTGCGACGTGCGTATTCGTGTGCGTGCGCGTGTACGTGTGTGCGTATGTGCGTGCGTTCGTGCGTGAGTGAGTGTGTGTGTGTGTGTGTGTGTGTGTGTGTGTGTGTGTGTGTGTGTGTGTGTGTGTGTGTGCATTTTCTAAATTATAAACCGATCTTTTTGAAAGTCAAAATTAAAAAATTCGAAATGGCGGATCAAAGATGAAGGAGTATCGTGTTTAAAAACCGATATGACTCAAATTCAGGTGTTGTGCTCTTTGAAGTTTATATCGCGCGAGTCATGCACACACGTAGGTAACATGTATTCTATTTTTTGCATGGATTATAATTTACATTGAATAAAATCCTTTTTACTTCATATTATTTTTGTGATATTGAAATCAACTCTCCGATGCTGATAAAGCAGAAACCTAGAAATTTGAATTGAGAATATATTTTTTTTTATCTATCAACATGTAATGTCAAGTTTTACGCCATTTAATGACATATCGTAATGTCTTACTTGACCGCACTATTGCGCTAGAGTAAAAGTGAGAATAAAATAATGACTAAACTAAAATTTAACAAAATTTAATAAACTATTTATTATAAACGTTAAGAATAAAATTCTTGCAATTAGAAATTTTTAAACCAGATCTAGAGGTAAAACTAACGTTGTCCACAGAATTAACAATCTGAGTTTGATTAAACTTTACAGTGACAATTATATAATACGCCTGCTTGATAATGCCGTTCTTAATACATTTTGCTGATTCAATAACTTATTTCTCTATATAATTAAAACTGTTGATAGTAGATCAGACGTTGTACGATGTTCGTATCGTAATTTCATATTACGATACGCGATGGAATAATTGATAACCCATCAAGTACTATACTTAAATCGTAAATAACCACTAAACTTATTTCTGAAGTGGGTAATATTTTTTTCTACTATTACGCTTCGTATTTGAAGTTTAAATAACAAGTTTTAATTATGGAGTGGATGATTTTAAGTGAATACCGCATGACCTGAAATTTTAGGCTAGTAATGCCGAGAAATTCCTGAAACTTTAATTGAAAACAAATAGAATGAATTACTACAATCAAAAAACATATGGTTATTCAAGCGTTTTTAAACAAAGTTGAAGCAGAAAAAGTAAAACACAAAATGCTGAGCTTGTGGAAACGTCACACTCGCCTCCGGATCATGTTTATTACTTGCCTTTTGCGCAGGATATACCCCATGCCTTTACTCGTTATAGAATATAAAATTTCGTAATAAAGCAAGAAAAAAATTGGGTTAATCTGATCTTTATTAACATTGTATAATATGTTAAGGTTATGTCATAATTGCGGTTTCCTCTCCCTACCATAATTCGCCAAAAGATACATGATAGCTATCTATTAACATTAGGTGTAATAAACTTGCAACTGCTATGTTTATCATTAATCAATATAGTATTGAAGTTTCGAGAGTTTGGTATAATAATGAACTGTTTTGTGTATTAAATGTGTACTTTATAACCCAAGGTTTATTCAGTTTTTTGAGTAATACTGCGTGCTTTCTAATATTTGAGTAGGTTATATAATCGACTAATTCATGTTATTAACGCAATATTGGTAAAAGCATTTTTGGAAATGCGTTCTTAATTTGTAATTCTTTTTATTAGGTTTTGTCGAAAACAGTTTTCTGGAGTAATAAGCACACAACCCGAATTAGAGCACTTCAATAACATACCCAATTGCATTATTCTTTTATGAGAATATAATTTACTAACATAGTAGGGTCAATACACTATTAAGAGCTTTTTCATTTTTTTCGGAATGGAATATATTTTATTATTAAAAGTTAATCTGCATCACTCCGTGGGTGATTAAAATTTGAAATATGTATTAATTTTTCTAAAATTGCTTTATGAATGTTCTAAAGGGGCATTCTAACATTAAGTGAAACATGCTAAATCACCAGGGACGTTAGATGTTAGTACGCTTTCGCCGTCGTATATAATACTTATATACAAAATAAGCCGAGCACACCAGTCAGTGGTAACGCATTAGGTTAGGGGGTGGATTTTTGAATTGCATTTTAAATGATTTGTAATGACCCTGAGTTTTTAGCCTTAATGATTAGTTTCTTTTGTGGCGGCTTCTTACCGCTATCTGTCATACTATTTGTCACTTTTTCATCCACTATTCATGCACCCAACATATTTTGGCATCTTGGTTCAGCATCTTGGTCTAACATGCCTTTTCGTGTGCCTTTTTGTCAATCATATTGACCAGTTCCCATGTACATATTGTTGACGTGTGCTTTTTTGACTTTCCTCCATATGTGCGACGAGCGTGCGTGCAAGCGTTCGTGTGTGTGCTTGTGATTGTGTGTTTGTGTGTTTGTGTGTTTGTGTGTTTGTGTGTTTGTGTGTTTGTGTGTTTGTGTGTTTGTGTGTTTGTGTGTTTGTGTTGTGGTTTTGTGTCTGTGTTTGGTTTGTGTGTTTGTGTGTTTGTGTTTGTGTTTTGTGTGTTGTGCGTTTTCGTGTGTTTGTGTTGCGATTGTGTTTTGTGTTGTGTGTTTGTTGTTTGTGTGTTTGTGTGTGGTGTGTTTGTTTGTGTTTGTGTGTGTTGTGTTTGTGTGTTTGTGTGTTTGTGTGTTTGTGTGTTGTCGTTTGTGTTTGTGTGATTTGTGATTGTGTGGTTTGTGTGTTGTTGGTGTGTTGTGTGTTTGTGTGTTTGTGTGTGTTGGTTTTGTGTTTGTGTTTGTGTTGTGTTGTTGTGTTTATGTTTTA